>KQ991086.1:14595-36569 GCA_001598015.1 Dorcoceras hygrometricum | reverse complement strand
CCGTCGGGCCTAAAAGCGAAAATTTTATCCACTTTTTGTTAGCTTCCGCATGTGTTTATCTGTTGTGATCACGAGGCCTGACACTATGGCTCATGGTGAAGGGATATACAGATCTGTCGACCTATACACCTGATCCTTCCTCTGTTGAAAGGGCACACGGTTCGTCAGCCGCGCACTCACCCTTCCTCTGGGGACCCTCTTTGTTGTCATAACTTAAAACATTTTCTAAAACAACGTTCTGCTCTTTCTTTTCTTTCTTAAAATCTGCTTTCTTTCTCTCTTGTACGAATTACTGGTTTTTCATTTGTCTAATGATGTTCTGGAACTTCAAGGGATTTCTTTGTAAAACTTGCGAAAATGAAAACTGAATAAAAGCTCTCAAATCTAATCAATTGAATCAAATAATTCTTTCGAATTGAAGCGGAAAGGAATAAGGAATCAAATTCTGGAATTTCGTTATCTGTTGAAGAAATGAACAGTAACTATCTGTTGAAGAAATGAACAGTAACTATCTGTTGGTCAATGTCGGAGTCAACGCAACTTAAATAAAGAATTTCAGTTGTTGAACAAACCGACAGCTCAACAATATCCCAACAGCTGATGAACAAAACCAACAGCTGAATATGAATTAATACATCAGCTGACAACAAACGAAGTCAACAGCTGGTCATGAACTAAACAACAGCTGACAACAGCTAAACACATACGAAGGCAACGGCTGAATCATAAACAAATGCAACAGCTGACAACAAAATAATGCAACAGCTGAGAACCAACAGCTGATGAACAAACTAACAGCTGATGAACAATAAAACATGCAACAGCTGAACATGAAATAGTGCGACTGCAGATCGCAACTACTGAACGCAAACAATGCGACAGCTGAAATCTATACTTAGAATATTTTCAACAAATAAATATCAGTCGTGGTATAAGAACCAGATTTCAGACTTAACCAGGTGAATGACGACGGTTTTCCTTTGTCTGAAGAATTCAAATTATCTGAAGAATTTCTGGAAGTGATCGAATAAGCTACTTGTAAGCTACTTCGATGGAATTTCTGAAGAAAACTCAAGAAACTATTGGACGAAAATCATCAAACCATTTTCTAAAACTTTTTTGGATCAAATACAGTAAAATCGTACCTTTCATAAAAACAGAGCATGAACTTTTCTGAACTTTGAAGAACAGCCGAAGCCATCTTCTTTTTCTTTAAATTTACATACAAACATGCAAAAGAGAACTGAATATATGCTTTCACTGAGTGAGCAAGAAACAGAGTTACTTGCCTGAATTCTTGAACACAACCGCAGTATAAATCCAGCCAACCAACACTCCGATCGTCTCCTTCGAAAAACTTTAAAAGTCTTTTTTTTTTGGTTTCTTGAGAGAGAGCACCGCTTAAAAGTAATTTGATTTGAAGATAATGATGCATGAAGCAGCTAACATCCTATATATATATGTTTTGTAAATGCCTAGAGAAGAAACGCATTTAAATCAATATGCCAAAATCTTCTAAAAGCGTACTCTGTTTTAAAATAAAATGATGCACATGGAAACCGAACGATTTTAGTTAAAACAAAAGGATTCGATCGAATTGCTATAATCGGCTAAACAGCTGCTGCAATCGCATTCTAACATCTGAAATCTTTTCAAGCCGAAGGCTAATTAAAGTATAAAATCCAACGTCTGGATCTTTAACATAGTGTGATAACTGATATCACGAAAAGCTGAAACTCAACTCAATATACAATGGAAGCTGAATTTACGTAAACATGAAATCTGAAATTTAGCTCTTAAATGATAAAAAGCTAAACAATACATATCTGAAATCTGAAACTCGATTAAATCAAGAGTTAATTAGAATAGCATTGTAATCCCTCAATCTCATAACTTTCTAATTTGTGGCCTCTAAAATATCTGGGCATTACACTGCTGGTCATGGAGTAGACCCAGCTGGAGGTGTCCCAGGAGGTGGTTAGAGTGTCCAGTTAGCGTATAGCATATATGTATAAGCACTGTTAGCCGGGGGATGTCCTGTTGCTTTATTGTATTTCGGTGACTTTTTGTAGTGCTTGTATTTATTGAATGTTGTAAGTTGTACTGAGTTATTTTAATTACTGGGATATTTTGAGTATTGTTGTATTTTAAATTTTATGTTTTAATCGTCAGGCCAAAGCGAAAATTTTAGCCACTATTTTATTGCTTCTGTTATGTGTTTGCGTGGTTAAACTCTGTGATTGAGCACGAGGCCTGACAGTTAACCTCAAAAATACTTTAATCATTCCTCCATTTATTTTATGAAGTCTGGCTCAGAAATTTCCTGTCGTCATCAGTCAAGTAGCTTAAATAAGCTCATATAATCCATTAATTTGACGGGACATCCCGACCCGAAGGCCGACATTCACACGCCCGTAATCAGTCAAGTTGGTGGGGTACCCCGACCAGTCGATCGACATCCACACGCCCATAATAATTTGACGGGGCACCCTGACCCATCGGCCGACATTCACACTTTCGTAATATCAGTCATAACTTTGCCACAAATCATTTAAAAACCTCAAAACATTTCTTCCTCAAAAATAAAATTCTTTCAAACATCTCCTATAATTTTCAAACAACAAAAACATGATGGTTCTCAAATACACACGCTTACACACACCTGGCTTGAAAAAACAAAGAAAGAATTAAAAATTGCTTATTCACTTTTTTTTACAAACCTACATCTTTCACATTCATAGGATACTTTTAACTCATGCAATTCATTTGGTACACATATGGCCACAATAAATATATTATATTAGTACCACCACCTCAAGATAACCGACTAAAAGCCTCTCAAATTTCATATAAAAATCCCATTGTGCCCATGTGTATCCGTGACCACAACAAGGAGGGATCACGACACAACCATGACCAAAAATTTTCGAAGAAGACATCACCCAGAGGATGAATCATGCACACAGAAAATTTCATGTAGGTTTTGAAACTTTTTTTTTATCACAGTTTCCTTTATAGAAAACGATATGCACCCATGAACACAACGGCTGGATAGAACCTCAAAATTTAAGCTGCACACAGCAGCAACTTTCTAACAGGTTACGACAGCATCTTTCAAAAGGAAAACTCACACATCAAGCATCAAGGCATCACTCTCACAGCCTGGGTTTTCGACCAAAGGGGTGGTCATGAATATTCAATACTTCACGTGAGTATATTCGATATAAAAATTTGATTCCAGGTCACGCACAAGAAGGGGGAAACTAGAGTCGCTCAGTTCTCAAAGAGGGATCAAAATTTGGAACAAGAATTTTCATCGCCCAGCCCTCATACACAAGAAAACAAATTCAACGATTCAAGCGTGATCACACACCTAATGTCACAATAAAGACATATTACGATTCCACCGATACGTCAAGGAAACGGAAGCTTACTTTCCTTTGAAATTTAGCCGACGGTTGAGAGGCAATCTCCGGCGAGCAATACACCACGAGCACGATCCGCAATCCCCACAAATATTCTGAAATTTTCGGCCCCCTTCTAAAACCCTCGCCGCCTCTCTCAATTATTTTGTGTATAATGTGTTGTGGGAGGGGGGTTTCTCTATTTAAAATCTTTGTGCTTTAAAAGTGCTAGAACAAAAATTTGGGACTTTAGAAAATGCTACGACAACTTTTAACACAAGATAATAACATACAAAGGCATCTTAGAATTATAAAAGTGCTATGATTTAAAGATGTTCAAAAAGAGACCCTCAATTTAGCCATAAAAATAAATTCAAAAAGCGCACTTAAACTTTTGCCGGAAAAATAATAAAAATATCTGGACCTAAATCTCCATAAACTTTTATCAACCATCCAAAAAATATTTTTCCTTTTCAAAATGATAATTAAATAAATTTCTTAGTTGTCGTTATCGTGTTCGGGCGTCTTCCTCCGGAAATCTCCTCTCGAACTAAAATCCTGAATTCTAATTAAAGGAACGTCAACGTCAAAAATTTTCTAAAAATTAATATTGACGGCATAAAAAATAAATTATTTTGTTGGTCCATGTGGCTATCTCAGATTTCTGGGCATCACAATCCTACCCCGCTTAAATTAAATTTCGTCTTCGATATTTGACTTACCGAATAATTCCAGGTACCGGTTGCGCATGTCCACCTCGGTCTCCCATGTTGCCTCTTGTTCGGTGTGGTTTGACCACTGGACCTTAATCATCGGAATGACCATGTTCCTCAATCTTCTCTCCTGCCTCTGAAGAATCCTCACCGGCTTCTCCTCGTATGACAAGTTTGGGGATAACTATAGCCGCTCATAACTCAACACATGTGAAGGGTTCGACATGTACTTTCGGAGCGTAGACACATGGAACACATTATGTACTGCTGATAGATGCGGTGGTAGTGATACTTGGTACGATAATGTGCCTACCCTCTTCAGAATCTCAAACGGCCCAATATATCTCGGACTCATCTTCCCCTTCCTGCCGAACCTCATCACTCCTTTCATCGACGCCACCTTGAGAAACACAAGGTCTCCTACCTCAAACTCCAACTCATGACGATGAACTGTCATCATAGCTTTTCTGTACTCTAAGTCGTCTTCATCCTGTCCCTAACTCTATTAATAACCTCGGCGGTCTGTCTAATGATATCGGGACCCAAATCAGCCCTCTCGCCTACATCATCCCAATGGACTGATGATCTGCACTTGTGTCCGTATAGTGCCTCATAGGGAGCCATCTCTATGGAAGCCTGATAACTGTTATTATATGTGAACTCAACCAGTGGAAATTTCGAATCCCAGCTCCCATCAAAATCTATCACGCAGGAATGTAGCAAATCCTCAAGAGTCTGAATCACTCTCTCTGACTGACCGTCTGTCTGAGGGTGAAAAGCAGTGCTAAAGGTTAGCTTGGTACCTAAAGCTCGATGCAGACTCCTCCAAAACGTCGACGTGAACCGTGGATCCTTATCTGACACAATGGGAACAGGAATCCCATGAAGCAAAATGATCTACCTGATGTACAATTCAGCATACTTGTTCATACCGTAAGTCGTCTTCACTGGCAGAAAGTGAGCTGACTTAGTGAGGCGATCAACAATAACCCATATGGAATTATTGTGAGACCTGTGTTTTCGCAATCAGCTGTTGCTCGGGTTGAAATCAGCTGGTAGTAGATGCGTGAGTTGAAGTCACCGAATTTGTCTAAGTGTTGGAATCAGCCGTTGAGATGCTATCAGGTGTCGCGGGAGAGATATCTGTTCGGGTTTTGCATCATCGATGAGCGATCGCGTTAGCTGTTGGTATTTCAGACGTTGCGTTTTGGTAGGAAGCAGCAGCAATGCTGACGTGGATTTCAAACTTTGGTATTTTAGTTGCGATGATCAGCAGAGAGCGCTAAGGGACTCTGAAGCGACGATGTTTTGTGAACAGGAACCAGCTGTTGGTTTCGCTAGCGTGTTTATTAGCGGGTATCAAAACTACGTCGTTTTGATAAGTTGGAACGACAACGTTTTGGGTGTAACGTTTAGCGTCAGCTGTTGGTCGCGTTAGACATCTACTGTTGAGGGATCGTATGCGTTGTTTTATACAGCTGCTGGTTTGTTGATAAGCTGTTGGTAGCGAGGTGACGTGTTCCTCTGTGACGTCGTTTGGTTAAGTTGGTGCGACGCCGTTTAGCCTCAGCATTGTTCGAGAGATTCAGCTGTTGGTTCGATCAGATGTTGGTTCGATCAGCTGTTGGTTGAGATAACAGCGATGAAAACTGATTTTGTCGGTGGAATCTGTTCCTGTTTCTGTCAGCTGTGAGAAGTGTATTTAATAGAAGACTTGGTCTTCGAATTAGTAACAGATCCCATACTTAGAATATTTTCCCCAATTGTCGATCTCTGTCGCGAACCATAAGTACTGTTCATCGTGGTGGTTTTCCGTCAATTCCCGACGATAAACAGATCTGTTGGAAGTAAGAGTTGAAGCTTTGGACTCCTCTTTCTTCGTTAGCTTCGTTCGATACCACTTTTGGAGGTTGTGGTTGGCTGGAGGCAGAATCGCGAAGCTGCTCCAACGTTCGTGTGTTGCGTTGTTCAGGTAGCGCTTCGAATTATTTGATGAGATCTTACTCTTAGCCTTGTTTAGAGCTTCCTGTTGAGTTGTTGGGTAGGATTAATTTCTGGTTGAGTTGTTGCTCCCAGGCTGTGAATTATTTGTAGTTCCTGAGTTCTGTGTGTGCGTTGTCTTAGCAGGTTCTTATCAGATTTCTCGGGACCCCGTGTGTGGTAATTGTTGCACAGAATCGAGGTACGGATTTGGAGCTTGTATTTCAGCGTGATTATGGCTTGGATAAATTGTGAGGTTGTGTTTGTGTGAATTTCCGTGTATGGTTGATGTTGCATATGTTTTATGTTATCTGTTTTGTTAACTGTTGCATACACGCATATTCCATTCAGCTGTTGCAGCCATGCCTTGTTGTTGTTGCTCTGTTTTTTACCAGGATGCGAGGGCGAGCGGCAATACCGCACTCTCATCTCCCTGCTGGGATCTGTTAGCCCTCATGCGCTGAGTGGTTAACTACCACAGTTCATGGGTTGGGCAACGGCAGGTTGAGTTGTTTGATGTATCTGGTATTCGGGTTTGGTGTAAAGACGAGCGGGTAATTCCCGTATGCTTGTACACACACCATGGCCACATATCTTCTGCAGATTCGTTGAGCTACGTTTGAGTTATTTGGCTCCTTTGCTTGGTTGTAGCCTTCGGCTGTTGTCCCGTTCTTCATGCATAGCATCTGCATTTTATCCTTGCTGTTCATTGCTGATTTATAGTTGCTCTCCGTACTGGGGTTTGACCTCTGGGGCTTGGTTTGTTTTGTTTGCCTGTTTGTCGTTCATGTTTCCCAGGTTACTCAGCTGGTCGTGGAGTTGGCCCGACTGGAGGTGCCCCAGGAGTTGGTTAGAGTGTCCCAGTTAGTATAGTATATATATGTATCAGTACTGTTAGCAGGGGATGTCCTGTGCTCTGTCGTATTCAGTTGTGGTTGTTGTCAGGTACTTGATGCATGTTTATGCTGTACTGTTTTACTTTGGGCTTGTAGCCTTTGCTTGTTGTGTAACTGGGATATATTTTGAGTATTGCCGTTATTTTAAATTATAATGTTTTAAACCGTCAGGCCAAAAGCAAAAATTTTAACCACTTTTTAGTTGCTTCCGCTAGTGTTTGCGTGGTTTAACTCTGTGTTGAGCACGAGACCTGACAATTATACCCATGCAATGTCTTCGGTAGGCCCACAACAAAATCCATCGTGACGTTCTCCCATTTCCACTCCGGTATAGGAAGTGGCCTCAACATTCCTGATGGTCGCTGGTGTTCTGCCTTCACCTGCTGGCAAGTCAAACACTCTGAGACAAACTTCAATGTCACGCTTCATTCCCGGCCACCAGTACAATTTATGCAAGTCCTTGTACATCTTTGTGCCTCCCGGATGTACAGAGTAAGGAGTGGTGTGTGCCTCAATCATGATATCATATCGCAAGGTGTCAACATGTGGCACCCATAGTCGATCCTTATGTCAAATAATCCCATCTACCATCATGTAAAGGTTGGTGTCTTTCTCTTCATCCCGCTGTCTCCACTTAACCAACTGTTCATCCCTTTACTGTCCTTCTCTGATCCTATCCCTCAAGGTAGGCTGAATTGTCAGTGCGGCCAACTTCACGCCACGCTCATGAGTAATCACCTCTAACTCAAACCTCTCAATCTTGGTCGCTAATGGTCTCTGGACAGTCAACTGTGATAATCCTGCTGATTTTCTGCTCAATGCATCAGCCACTACATTTGCTTTCCCCAGATGGTAATTGATGGTGCAATCGTAGTCCTTAACCAGCTCTAACCATCATCGCTGGCGCATGTTCGGCTCTTTCAGGGTGAAGAAGTACTTGAGACTCTTATGGTCTGTGTAAATCTCACACTTCTCCCCATACAGGTAATGCCTCCAAATTTTCAATGCAAACACCACTGCTGCTAGCTCCAGATCGTGAGTAGGGTAATTCTTCTCAAGGTTCTTCAACTGTCTAGAGGCATAAGCAATTACCCTCCTTTATTGCATCAGAACTGCACCCAAACCCATTTTAGATGCATCTGTATAGATAACATAGTTTCATTGTCTAGACAGCATCACTAGCACTGGAGCTTCCATCAATGCCTGCTTCAATCTGTCGAATCCTGCTTGACACTCAGGGGTCCATTCATACTTAGCATGTTTCTTAGTTATCGACATTAAGGGAACTTCCATCTTTGAAAACCCCTTGATAAATCGCCTGTACTAGCCTGCTAGACCCAAGAAACTGCGTTTCTCTGTCACACTCTTAGGCACTGGCCAATCCTTCACTGATTCCACCTTTGTCACGTCTACTTCGACTCCCTTCTTCGAGATCACATGGTCAAGGAATGCAACTTTCTCAAGCCAAAACTCACATTTGCTGAACTTTGCATAGAGTCGCCTGTCCTTCAAAATCTGTAGTACTGTCCTGAGATGCTCGTGCTCCTCTCGACTTTTGGAGTAGATCAAAATATCATCAATAAATACTATCACAAATTGATCCAAGAAGGGCTGAAATACTCTGTTCATCAGATCCATGAATACAGAAGGTGCGTTCGTCAGCCCAAATGACATCACCAAAAACTCATAATGGCCTAACGAGTTCGGAAAGCTGTTTTGTGGACATCAGACTCCCTGATCTTCAACTGGTGATAGCCCGAACGAAGATCAATCTTAGAAAACATGGCCGCACCATAAGTTTATCAAACAAATCCTCTATCCTTGGCAAGGGATACTTGTTCTTCACCGTCAACTTGTTCAATTATTTGTAGTCTATGAACAGCCTCATGCTTCCATCCTTTTTCTTCATGAATAACATTGGTGCGCCCCATGGTGAGAAGCTGGGGCGTATGAAGCCCTTATCCAGCAACTCCTGAATCTGATCCTTCAATTCTTTCATCTCAGTCGGTGCCAGTCGATACGGTGGTTTGGCGACAGGTGCTGCATCAGGAACTAGATCAATAGTAAACTCGAGCTCTCTGTCTGGCGGAAGACCTGAAATATCATCTGGAAACACCTCTGGAAACTCACTCACCACATCCACATCGGCCAGATTAGGTCTTTCGTCCTCCGGTATAAGAGAGATGCTAGCCAGGAACCCCTGACATCCTTTCCTCAAGAAGCTCTGCACCTTCAAGGCTGAAATAAGACGAGGAACCCTCTTACTATGTGCTGCCTCAAACAAGAATCGGCCTCCCTGAGGTGGTTTAACCTCCACTATCCTCCGGCTGAAGTCTATACTACTCCATAACTCGTCAACCAATCCATAACCAAGATCAAGTCAAACTCAGGCATAGGTAGAACAATCAAATCAACAGTCACTAGGTTCCCATGAAGGCTAAGTTCTATGTTTCGAAGTACCTAGTTATACAAAAGTTCTTCCCTCGACGGTACAGTCACACAATAGCCCACAGATAACAAATCAGGTCGTACAGACAATTTCTTTACAAAATACTCCGATATAAAAGAATGTGTAGCACCAGAGTCAATCAAAGCAGTAGTAGTCATGCCAGCTAAACTAATCATACCTGTGACCACGGTAGTGTCCGGGTCCGCCTGCTCCGTAGTCATCACAAATGCTCGGCCTGCTACCGGTTGCTTCAGTTGTGGATAATCCTTGGCATAGTGACCTGGGGCTCCGCATTTAAAGCATACGTTCATCCCTAATCTGCACTGACCCGCATGGTTCTTATGACACTTCGGACATACTGGCTTGTTTTCAACCTTTGGGGTAGTGGGGTCGGTGGCCTTTGAAACTGAGGACGCTGCCCCTGAGGTCGTTGTGACCCAATATTCTGCCTCTTGAACTGTCTCTGGTCTCGAGGCTGAGATGCCTGCCGTTTCAGTTGCCGCTCTTCTTCAATCTCCTTCCAGTCCTGTCCAGCCCTCAAAGTTTTATCAACGGCTGCCCTATAATCCTTAGGCTCTGCAAGCCTAACATCATGCTTAATCGTCGGTCTCAAGCCATCACAAAAAATGCCGCAGCTTCTCCTCCACATACCCTCCAATCAAGGGAACAATATAGCAACCTCGCTCAAACTTGCGGACGTAGTCCCGCACAGATAGATCCTTCTGCTTCAAATTCATAAACTCTCTCTTCAACTCTGAACGCACGTCAGCAGTGAAATAATGATCGAAGAATACCTTCTTAAATCCATCCCAGGTGAGAGTAGCCAGATCAACAGTAAATTTAGCTCCCTCCCACCAGATCATGGCGTCATCCCTCAGCATATAGATGGCGCATCTAGGTCGGTCATGATCCTTTTGGGATTGGTCCGGATCCGCACCCCGGCAGGCAGCGGAAGAACAAAAATTTACCGGGATGCGATCAATACGAATAATCAAAACAGATCTACGTATCAACATACATAGGGGGTTTAGCAAGTCACCTGTCTGGCACTTGTGCCTGGCTCCAACCGGTGTTTCAAGAACCCGGCGCTTCTCGGTTGATTGCGGTAGATTCGTCAATCCGGTCCACGACCAGACTCGAGGCTCCTTCGTCAGACTGCACTAGAAGTCCTGACGAGATCAGCACGATCGGATTCTCCTCGAAAAGTTGGCCGGAAACAAATTTCCGGCGACAACGGGGCGGCGGCGGCGGCGGCTCAAGGCGGCGGCGGCGGCGGTCGAGAGAGAGGAGAGGGAGGGCGGCTATGCTCTAGGTTTAGGGTTAGAGTTATGTCACAAGTGTTTTGGTTTAGTCTCTTAATCACATTAAATAAAGTGTTGGACTTGGACCGGCCCAACGGGCCCGGGTCCAACGATGAACATTCAGTTCATCTCCAACACTGAGACTTCACCGTAACTCCGATCGCCGATCAGATCGGACGGATCGACTCAGTTTCCGAAACTGAATAATATGATCTTTTACAGAGGCTATATATTAGAAGCGACGCCCATTGAAGAAGTGGGGGTTCTGAGAGTGAGCGAGACACTTAGTGTTCGTTCAGTTGGTGCAACTACATACTGTGGGAGAATTTCATTGTTTACACAGTGCACCAACAGAGGGAAAATAATCTGAAGTGAAGCTGTCAACTAATCATTCGAGAGAGAGTTTCATTGCAGTTGACAGTGTAGCTAGAATTAGCTTGTTAGAGCATTCCCTCGTGTGTGAGAAAAACAGAGAGTTGAGCGTTCATTGTATCAATCTCACACACCCGGATTCATTCACAACTGTTTGTGAATGAATCTCGAAATATGTTAACAGATCCCGTCCAAGCATGAAGACGTAAAACTCTTGTGTATGTAGTCAGTCACACAGTTGCGGCTGTTGTGCATTTGAAGTAGTGGATCCTTCCGAGGTGGAAGAAGGGGAGATGTAGGATGTTGATATCCGAACTTCCATAAACAAATATGCTGGTCCATTCCTTTAAGCTTTTGGCATTCGCATTTACAGTTAGCATTCATCGCATAACAGCATTCAGCATTTGCTCTTATTTAGCGCGCACAACATTTCAGCACTTAGCACTTGCTTATATCTTAGCATACGCAATTCAGCACTTAGCATCACATTTCAGCAGCACACAAGCACGCACAAGTCTTGAACAGATTTATGTTGTACATAAATCTGTTTGAGTTGTTTTAAAATATAGGATTCAGTTCTGGTATTTTCCGCATGATTTTTAAATCATACCAGATCTGTTTCCGGTGCTCTTTGTATTTTATATGTTCAAGAACAAACGAGCTATTGCAGCTCCAGTAGTATCAGCAGCACAAAATTTTTAATGGTTATCAAACAGCGCCTGCTGATCTTTTGTTCCTATTTCCTAGGGACCAACAAGTGGTATCAGAGCCAAGGTCACGGGTTCGATTCCCATTGATTGCAAGGAGTGCAATTATTGGGAGGGGGATTGTTGAGGTGCAACAATTGCCCCTGCTAGGTAGAGCGATCGAAACGTGGCGCTTGTGTTGCTATACGATTTAAAAAGATTGGAGTTGCACCGTTACCACCAGCTATAGCTTTTGGTAAAGCGGCAAGCGCTTGATCCCAACAAGATGGCGTCATCCCTCAGCATATAGATGGCGCATCTAGGTCGGTCATGATCCGCCATCTGAAGGTAGTCAAAGATAACCTCCAAATATTTGATCCAGCTCTCCGCCACGAGTGGATCAGTAGTGCCAGAAAACTCCTTAGGGCACTGATGCCTGAAGCGCTCCTGTGGATCCTCATGATGAAGCCCTCGACTAGCTGATGGTCCACCTCCACGACCAGCTTGTCCCACAAACTGTTCTAACAACTGAGCCATCCCGGCTAGAACCCGGGCGTTGCTACCAGAGCCATCTCCTCGACAGAGGAACTTCTTCTCCCTCGTCCTCTACCAGACATTATCTGTAACCAAGCCCGGTTCCACCACATGACCAACATAAATGAACATTTAACTTTAAATAAAGCTATACCCTTTTCAAAAAAAGATTTAAACCTCAAAAACAACAATAAATATCTCAAACTTACTTTAACATATTGTTTGAAACTTTAAAGAAAGCAAATAACTCAATCATAACATTTTCACTTAAAACTTACAGACTTGGCAGTACGGCTGAATGAGAATTGTCGCGGAGTGGAGGTGAGCGCTTATCTTATAGGACCATGCTCTGATACCAAGTTAAAACGCCCGTACATTTAAAAATGGAAAAACGCGGAATTTTTTTTTTCAAGTACTAAATAAAACATAAAGCCATTTGATCCAACATCATTAAAAACATCAAATCATGAAACGGTCGAAATTCAAATAAATATTAATAAGAATGTTTTTCTTCAAAGAATGTAAATTTAATAAATCATAAAAATGTTCTACTCTGTGGAAAACGTGTGTCCATCGATAAGCGCCTTCTCATCACGACCGAGCCCTCGCCAACCAGCACCGCCTAACATCCTCACATGCATCGATGAAATCTAGTGAGCCTAGAGCCCAGCAAGTAAACTCCGGGAATAGCAAATAATAAATAATACATGCACATGCAATAAAATATTTTTATTTAACATAAAATTATTTTGTCAACAGTCAAATAAAAAGGTCGCCAATGAAATCCTTCACAAGAAATCCCATTAACCTCAACACAACCCATTTTCAAAATAAGAGGATTTATCCTCAATAAAAATCCTTAAATCATTTTCCTTAACTTCAAAATACATCGTTAATCTCAAAAATACTTTAATCATTCCTCCATTTATTTTATGAAGTGTGGCTCAGAAATTACATGCCGTCGTCAGTCAAGTAGCTTAAATAAGCTCATATGATCCATTAATTTGTCGGGACACCCCGACCTGAAGGCCGACATTTGCACGCCCGTAATCAGTCAAGTTGACGGGGCACCCCGACCCGTCGGTCGATATCCACACGTCCATAATAATTTGACGGGGCATCCCGACCCGTCAGTCGGCATCCACCCGCCCGTAATATCAGTCATAACTTTGCCACAAATCATTATAAACCTCAAAACATTTCTTCCTCAAAAATAAAATTTTTTTCAAACATCTCCTATAATTTTCAAACAACAAAAACATGATGGTTCTCAAATACACACGTTTACCCACACCTGGCTTGAAAAACGAAGAAAGAATTAAAAATTCCTTATTCACTTTTTTTTTACAAACCTACGGCTTTCACACTCATAGGATACTTTTAACTCATGCAATTCATTTGGTACACATATGGCCACAATAAATATATTATATTAGTACCCCCACCTCAAGATAACCGACTAAAAGCCTCTCAAAAGTCATCTAAAAATCTCCATTGTGCCCATGTGTATCCGTGACCACAACAAGGAGGGATCACGACACAACCATGAAGAAGACATCACCCAGAGGATGAATCATGCACACAGAAAATTTCAGTTTAGTTTTGAAACTTTTTTTTTTAATCACAGTTTCCTTTATAGAAAACGATATGCACCCATGAACACAACGGCTGGATAGAACCTCAAAATTTAAGCTGCACACAGCAGCAACTTTCTAACAGGTTACGGCAGCATCTTTCAAAAGGAAAACTCACACAATTCAAGCATCAAGGCATCACTCTCACAGGCTGGGTTTTCGACCAAAGGGGTGGTCATGAATATCCAATACTTCACGTGAGTATATTCCATATAAAAATTTGATTCTAGGTCACGCACAAGAAGCAGGAAACCAGAGTCACTCAGTTCTCAAAGAGGGATCAAAATTTGGAACAAGAACTTTCATCGCCCAGCCCTCATACACAGAAAAACAAATTCAATGATTCAAGCGTGATGACACACCTATTATCACAAGAAATACATATTACGATTCCACCGATACGCCAAGGAAATGGAAGCTTACTTTCCTTTGAAATTTAGCCGACGGTTGAGAGGTGATCTCCGACGAGCAATACACCACGAGCACGATCCGAAATCCCCACAAATCTTCTGAAATTTTCGGCCCCCTTCTAAAAACCCTTGCCGCCTCTCTCAATTCTTTGTGTGTATAACGTGTTATGTGTGTTGTGGGAGGGGTGTTTCTCTATTTAAAATCTGGACCTAAAATCTCCATAAACGTTTATCAACCATCCAAATTATATGTTTCCTTTTCAAAATGATAATTAAATAAATTTTCTTAGTTGTCTTTACCATGCTTGTGCGTCTTTCTCCGGAAATCTCCTCTGGAACTAAAATCTTGAATTCTAATTGTTAGGATCGATTAATCAAAAAAAAAAACCATGCCCGTTAAGAATAAAAACTGAGCTGCAATAGCTCAATGTTCTTGAACGTGTGAGCATCGAGAAGCAGATCGGTTATGATTAAAATCATGCGGAAAACAATCGAATCTGGTCTCTAATTTTAAACCTCGCTAAACAGATAACAAATAATATGCAATGCGTGCTAAAAGTAAATGCGGAAGTACTGTAAATAAAAGGCTCAGCTGTTTGTTTCTAGAAGTTAGGATTTAACATCCTAAGTCTCCCCTTCTTCCTTTGTAGGAAGGCATTCACTAGAAGAATTTGATCCGCAGACCCAATCAAATTTGGGACTTACCCACTGTAGGAAGGCATCCACTAGAAGAATTTGATCCACAGATCCAATCAAATTTGGGACTTACCCATTGTCCAAATTTGAACTCCTAGACTCTACACCAGCACTCAGCTGTGTCCACTCAACCACTTCTTTTCTGCCTCAGTGAGAAAGGCTACACACACAGAGTTTAACGTCTTTGTGCAAGACGGGATTGGTATTTGGTATTTGGTTTTGATTCACTCACTTTTCTGTTTCGCACATCTCTCGTGTATATGTGAGTGAATCTATCGTGTGTGAGATTTTACAGTGAACGCTCAATTCTAAAATATGAAATCTCACACAACCAGAGAAGTGCTTCTACAAAGCTGATAAGGTTCAGCAGTCGGCACTTGCAATTAGCTCCTTCTCCATGGTGGTCGACTGCTTCACCTTTCTTTGTTTCTTCCTGTCAGTCTAAATCGTCGCATCATTGTCCAACCAACATCACCGTCTTCATCAAATCTGCTTGTATATAAAGCCTTTGTTCAAATTAATCCGTTGGACACGAGTTTCTTCCTGTTGAAAGGTGTTCTATAAAGTACCGATAGAGTTGTCCTTATGTCCTTTATTTTAAGGCTTTGAATGTTCTTTATTACATCTGATATAGGCTTCGACCTTTGATCAGCTTCTGCTTGCGTCTTCTCCTCCGCTCTTTTCTTCACATCTGATCAACATCTGAATCAGCATCTGCTCCACATCTGAATCAGTCTTCACATCACACCTGAATCCAGATCTCTCTAGCGTTCCAGCTGATCCAGATCTCTCTTCAACATTCCAGCTGATCCAGATTTCTCCTTCACAGCTGATCCAGACTTCTCCTTCACAGTTGATCCAGATTTCTCCTCATATCTGAACCAGTCTTTTCTACTTGTCTGAATCAGACTTCTGCTCAACTCCTCTTCACATATGACTCTACTTCTCTTCACAACTGAACCAGTGCTATTCCCTCCAAAATTGTCCAACGAACAAGACTCACCAGCTTCGCTCGTGACCTAAGCCGCTTTTTGGCCAAATTCCTTCGTTTAGGCCTCCGAAATCGCGTTTTACTATTTTCAGCTCTTGGTATGCTACAGTATCAGATCTGATTGAGTTACAGTATCATATCTGATTCATCTCACTGCTGCTTAGCTCTCGTCAGATTAGGTTCAGCTCCTCTTGTCAACATCTGATCATACTTTTCTTATCTTCACATCGTGCTGGTCTAGCTTGGCCTTCGCCTGATTACGATCAGCTGGCTCAGCTTTGGACGTCTCCATTGCTAATCCATCTTCCGTCTATATTGCTAATCCAGCTGTGAACTTTTCTGATAAACACTCGTCTGTCCAGATCTCTGTTTGTAAAGTCCCTCACTTCTTAATTATATTTGTTTTAAAAGAGATCTTAAATGCGGAAAAAGGCTGGATAAATTTTTTTTTTTAAACAACTAATAACACCAACTCACACATAACTTAAAGTAAAGCGTAACCACTAGACAAATAAATATAAATGAATATTCCAACTCCTAACAAAATAAAGGTTTTAAAATATGCGTAGAAATTTTAAATCATGTTAGGTCATCAAACTCCGTCCCACTAAATAAACAATTTAAAAGAATGTATCTCGGCGATCAAAACATCACTGTCAAACTCAAGCGGAAAAACGCAGGTCGGTGGGTATGTGCCAAGCCCGACTGCAGCCCACTCAGGAATCCTGCCCCTCGATCTCGATCTCAGCCTCATATGCATCCAATAAACATAGTGAGTCATGCATCCAATAAACATAGTGAGTCTAAGGACTCAACAAGTACAAAACTCAGGAATAACGAATAATAAGTAATACATGCATATGCAAATAAAATAGTCGTACTTAAAATAATTTCTTTTCTGAAATTTAAAAGCATAAACATATAAATCCTCAATAACGTTAAAACATTTGCATGCATAGAAATAATTTGCTAAAACATTTTTCCTCGTGAATTCCGTTCATCGACTGTGGTCCCTCAACCTCAAGTCGCTTGATCAAGCCAATAAACACTAGTACTAGGTTGGAAAGGCACTCCAGTACTTATCTGGAGCCCAGACCCATCAGTTGGAAAGGCACTTCAGTACTTATCTGAATCCCAGACCCGTCATGTTGATATGGCAAGCGAAACGTTTCCCGACCCCATATCCGTCATAGAAAAACCACAATCAAGTCACATCATTCAAAATTTTATTTTTTCTCATTCATGCCTCAAAATAATTCCTCAAGAAGATTTATTTCCTTAAATCACAACTTTCTGCTCATAAAACATTTTATAAACATCAACAATGGCATAAAATAGTCATACACACTGAATTTATAATTTTTAGAGATTTTATACCATAAATAACTTCCGAAAATTCCATAAATCACAAAAATTCTAAAAAGGCTTTAAATCAACTGAAAACAAGCTTAAAACATCAAATAAAACAATTAACGAATTTTGGCAGCCCGTAAGACTCAAATTCCCAACTTTCCCGAAAATGCCCCGAAAGAACCCACTTTGCGCGATAAAACCGTAAAAATCATAAAAAATCCGTTTCCTAACCAAATGACCTCAAAATTGGACCCACATAATTCTAACTCGACGAGCTAGTTTCTGGAACTAAGAAATCTCAAAAATAGTTACGGGTGTGACCAACCCGACGTCTGCAACCACGCTGATCGCGCACAGGGGGCAAACCAGCCTAGGTGCTGTCAAATTTCTCTAAACTGACCACTCCTTTCGACCAAAGGGCACGACCAGACACTAGACCAGACCCCAAACAACCCCTGGATCTTCTCATAACCTTTTTGGACTCAGCCCATGACCAAAAACGAAACATGATCACTCAAAACCCTAACTACACATACTCAATGAAACCTCAATGACACCACAGCCCTTTCACGCAGCCCCTTGTCCACCAAGGCCTCAAGGGCTTAGCCTTCTCTATCCAGGGGCCGTTCCCAGCCACACCTAGACCATGGACGCCCACCCGAAGCCAAAGGAAACGAGGAGAATCCGTGACTCTCCTTCCATGACCGATCTCCCATCCTCACGACTCCACTCCTTCCCTCACGTCTAGATCTACGCTTTGGCTGCCAAATTCATGAAAAGTTTCTGTTAGAATACCAATAAAGTATCATGTTCTGAATTTAAAACATCAAATCGTTTAGATCTACACACATCTACGCTTTGGCTGCCAAATTCATGAAAAGTTTCTGTTAGAATACCAATAAAGTATCATGTTCTGAATTTAAAACATCAAATCGTTTAGATCTACACACACAAATTAATATTGCTTGAAAGATGCATCAAAGAACATTTTGTACTTGTCTTAAACCTTGAAAAACTTACAACCAAGATGATGCTTGTTGGGAGGAGGATGGAGGAGCACCAGTAGAACACACCAAAGGGGTGTTAGAAGTTTCAAAGGTGGATGAGTCCTTGAGGAGAGGTAACAACCAAATATGAGCACAAGGGAGGGGAGGGGTGGCGGCTCAACTTTAAGCTTTAGGATTGTGTTTCTTTTTTTTTTTTGAAATAAGAGGGCCAAAAATCTGATGGGAAAAGAGGGGAAGGGTTGGGTTTAGTTTTAAATAATAAGTGAGTGTTAAAGTTGCTAAAGACAACTTAAAGAAGTGCTAAAATATTTAAATCCCCTTCCTACCTTGTAACTTTGGAAAATTAGTGTTAAAAATAGGTGCAATTGTGTAAACTTGTATTTTTGTGTAGCAAAAGTGCTAATCATCTAAAAGAATTAAATTCTCAATCCCTCATGGTTTGCAAAAGTCTAGAAGTATGTCAAAAACGAAATTCCTCTCCAATGTTCACCTTCTAAAAATAGAAAGTTTCAAGGCATGGGGCATGACTTCGAGAGTGATTTTAAAAAAAAAAAAAGGGTCCTCAGTGTCCTCGTGAACTCCTTTCCAACCTCGCATCATCTAAATCATGAATCTCAAAAAGAACTCGATGTCGGAATTAAATAAATCAAATAGCATAACTCATGCGAATAAATAAATAAGATAGTAAGGCATGTGATTTAGGTAGAAAAATTCCTAGGCGTTACAATTCTCTCCCCCTTAACAAGAATTTTCGTCCTCGAAATTCGAGAACTTACCGAAAAGATCTGGGTAGCGCTCCTTGATATCAGCCTCTACCTCCCACGTGGCCTCCTCCTCGGAGTGATTCAGCCACTGGACCTTGACCGTAGGAATAGTCCGGTTGCGTAGCTTCTGATCCTGCCTGCCTAATATACGAACGGCTCGCTCCTCAAAAGTCATCTGTGGCGTCAACTGTAGGGGCTCAAAGCTCAACACATGCGAAGGGTTGGGGACGTATTTCCTAAGCATGGAGATGTGGAAAACGTTATGCACGGACGCTAAGCTCGGGGGTAAAGCTACGCGATAAGCTAATGTTACCACTCTGTCGAGGATCTCGAAAGGTCCTATGTATCGGGGTGCAAGCTTGCCCTTCTTCCCAAATCTCCTAACACCCTTCATCGGAGCGACCTTCACGAAGACATGCTCTCCCACTGTAAACTCTAGGTCTCTCCTCCTCGAATCGGCGTAACTCTTCTGTCGACTCTGGGCAGTCCTCATCCTCTCTCTGATCCTCATCACTGTCTCGGCCGTCTGCTGGACTATCTCAGGCCCCAACTCTGCTCGCTCTCCTACCTCATCCCAGTGGATGGGTGATCTGCACTTCCTCCTATAGAGTGCCTCATAAGGTGCCATACCGATGGAAGCCTGAAAACTGTTGTTGTAGGTGAACTCTACTAGAGGTAGTTTGGCTTCCCAACTCCCTTGGAAGTCAATAGCACACGCACGAAGTAGATCCTCTAATGTCTGGTTCACCCTCTCTTTCTGCCCATCGGTCTGGGGGTGAAATGCCGTGCTGAACTGTAGCTTCGTCCCCAAAGAAGCATGTAGACTCCTCCAAAACGCTGACGTGAACCTAGTAGTCTGATACAATCGAGACTGGGATCCCATGCAGCCTGACAATCTCCCGGATATACAATTCAGCGTACTGAGTCATGGTGAACGTGGTCCTCACTGGTAAGAAATGCGCTGATTTTGTGAGTCGGTCCACAATCACCCAAATGGAGTTCGATCCTCTAACTGTCCTCGGAAACCCCACGATAAATTCCATCGAGATGTTCTCCCACTTCCACTCGGGAATAGGGAGTGGCTTCAGCAATCCAGCTGGTCTCTGATGCTCGGCCTGGACCTGCTGGCAAGTCAAACATTCAGACACAAAGCGATTTATGTCTCGCTTCATGCCCGGCCACCAATACAAATGCTGCAGGTCCTTATACATCTTCGTGCTCCCTGGGTGAACAGAGTAAGGTGCGGTGTGAGCCTCTGACATGATCAACTCTCTCAATGAGTCTCCTGAAGGAACCCAAAAACGACCTCTATACTTCACGATCCCATCATTCACGGTGTATAATCCACTGCCCTTCTCCTCATCTCTCAGCCTCCACTTTTGTAATTGTTCGTCCCCAGACTGACCCCTGTGGATGCGGTCCAGAAGCGTAGACTGTCCTGTCAGAGTGCTCAACCTCGGTGCTCTACCAGCTGTATAGACCTCTAATCCGAAACTCTGAATCTCTCGCTGTAGTGGTCTAGATACTGACATGTGTGCGATAACAGCTGTCTTCCTACTTAGAGCATCAGCCACTACATTGGCCTTCCCGGGATGATAATTGATCTCGCAGTCATAATCTTTCACCAACTCTAGCCACCTCCTCTGCCTCATGTTCAGCTCCTTCTGCGTGAAAAAGTACTTCAGGCTCTTGTGGTCGGTGAAGATCTTGCATTTCTCCCCATAAAGGTAATGCCTCCAAATCTTAAGTGCAAAGACAACTGCCGCTAGTTCTAAATCGTGCGTCGGATAATTTTTCTCATGTACCTTCAACTGTCGGGAGGCATAAGCTATCACTCTGCTATTCTGCATCAATACTACGCCTAGGCCTAGCTTAGATGCGTCTGTGTAAAGCACATACTCCTCTTGCCCAGATGGCATGGCTAAGACTGGGGCTGATATGAGAGCTTGCTTCAAGGTATCGAAGCTCTGCTGGCACTCTGGACTCCAAATGTATCTGGCGTTCTTCTTAGTCAACGCAGTCAAGGGCAATGCAATAGATGATAATCCCTTGATGAACTTCCGGTAATATCCGGCCAAACCAAGGAAACTGCGGATCTCAGATGCATTCCTCGGTACATCCCACTCTCTGACTGCCTCAACCTTAGACGGGTCCACCTCTACTCCATTGCTAGAAATGATGTGCCCAAGGAACGCCACTCTCTCTAACCAGAACTCACACTTGCTGAATTTCGCATATAACTGGCGCTCCCTCAGGACTCCAAGTACTGTCCTCAGATGTCGACTATGCTCCTCCCTGCTCCGAGAATAGATAAAAATATCGTCAATGAACACGATGACAAACTGATCCAGATACGGCTGAAAAATGCGGTTCATGAGATCCATGAAGACCGCTGGTGCATTCGTCAACCCGAAGGGCATCACCAAGAACTCGTAGTGACCGTAACGAGTCCTGAAGGCCGTCTTATGCACATCTGCCTCCCTCACCTTCAACTGATGGTAGCCTGAGCGAAGGTCTATCTTAGAGAATATCGAAGCTCCCTGCAACTGATCAAATAGATCCTCCACTCTCGGCCCCGTAACGAGTCCTGAAGGCCGTCTTATGCACATCTGCCTCCCTCACCTTCAACTGATGGTAGCCTGAGCGAAGGTCTGTCTTAGATAATATCGAAGCTCCCTGCAACTGATCAAATAGATCCTCCACTATCGGCAACGGGTACTTGTTCTTGACTGTTACCGAATTCAGCTCACGATAGTCAATACAGAGTCTCATGCTGCCGTCCTT
>KQ991085.1:6229-16916 GCA_001598015.1 Dorcoceras hygrometricum | reverse complement strand
CCATATGCCTCGGTAATAGGTAGTATTATGTATGACATGATCTCGACTAGACCGGATGTCGCATATGCTCTGAGTGTCACGAGCCGCTACCAGGCCAACCCCGGCCAATTGCATTGGAAGGCTGTGAAGGATATTCTTAAGTACTTGCGAAGGACTAAGAATATGTTCATGGTCTATGGGGGTGGTGAACTGAAACTGGAAGGCTACACTGATTATAGCTTCCAGTGTGACGTGGATGATTCGAAATCAACCTCTGGATTTGTATTCATGCTCAATGGTTGTGCTGTCTCTTGGAAGAGTTCCAAGCAAGACACCATCGCGGATTCAACCACTGAGGCTGAGTACATCGCAGCATCAGCTGCTGCTAAGGAGGCCGTTTGGATAAGGAATTTCGTCCAAGAGTTGGGCGTCATTCCTAATGGAGTTGGTCTAGTCCCGGTGTACTGCGACAACACGGGTGCCGTTGCGCAAGCAATGGAGCCTAGGTCTCACCAAAGATCCAAACACATACTGAGGAAATACCACATAATCCGGGATATTGTGGCTAGAGGTGACATAGCAGTTGAGAGAGTCGCCTCTACGGACAACGTTGCTGATCCACTTAAGAAGCCCTTGCCAGGACCCTTGTTTTAAAAACATCGCGAAACAATGGGACTGCGTCTGATGAGTAGTTGGCTTTAGGGCAAGTGGGAGATTGTTAGAGTAGATGCCTAACTAGCCAACTTGTGGCGTGTGGGTTCATAGACTCTTGTATATGACAATCTTTATATATGATATTCGCATTTATTATATGACGTTCTTTACTTTCATTGTGTGTATGATGATTTACAATTGCGTTGAGTTAAGACCTAGAATGCACTAAAGTGTATGTTAGATGTGATAGTGGGTATGACGGCTATCATGAAACACATCTAATAGTCACTGTGTATTCTGAACATGTTCCTAGTCGATTGGGCCGTCAAAATGAGGATAAGGCCGCCCGAGCTAGAGACTAGTATCTGCGATGCAAAGTACCATGTTTCATTGGTAGGGAACATTGTGATGTTCTGAGCATGCAGATAGATAGTGACCTGGTGATGTATCGAACTACCCTCGTTCGAATTTCCAAGTGGTTACCATTTGTCTAGTGGATAAGTCCGAGGTCTTGGTTGTACTGATTAGTCCTCACGAATCGAAACGTCATTGAGACTCTACATGATAGGCGTCTCACTTTGACCCGTTTGCCGACTCACTTGGGGTCATAAGGCGTCGGGATTGGGTGAGACCCCGATGCATGTAGGAGTCGATGCATCGTTGTCGAGGATTCACCGCTCGCAGACATGCGTGGATATCTTATGCTATCTGAGGGGATAATAGTGTATAAATCTTTGGCCAGAGTACTAGAAGTGTTTTAGGTAAATGTGTTTACCTAGTTACACTCGTGATGTCACTATTCGATCTCCAAGATGTATGCATAGCTATCGGATCTATAGCGACTCTCGATTTACCAATGGTCGTTGATCTGATCGGGATATATGGATTGAAAGGACCGTAACGGATGCTAACCACGACCAACTGGTTCTTGCAGGCACTATCAGTGATACCTAGGGGATCATGGGGCGATGTTGCTAGACGCTTTTACCATGATCCGTTGGGCAGGTCCGGAATTGTGATTCCGGAGTCACAATGGTTGTGGGCCCACGGCTAGCTGTATCCCTGAACCATTGAGGGTCACACAAGTACTGGATTCGAGATTCCCGCACGGATACTCAGCTCAATGTGTTGAGCATACGAATAGGATTTTGGAAGTGCGACTTCCTAAAAAGTCAACAGAGGTCAAATCGTGATTTACCGATGTTGAGGGGCAAAACGGTCATTTTGCACTGGGGTTCTGAAAAATGGTTTTTCAGATCATAGCATTCAGTTTTGGAAACTGAGTCGATCTGTCCAATCTGATCGGCGATCGGAGTTACGATGAAGCCATAGTGATGGGGATGAACTGAATGTTCACCCGTTGGACCCGGGCCCGTTGGGCCGGTCCAAGTCCACCACTTAGTCTATTTAATTAGGCTTAGGTTTCATTGTTAATATAAGACTTAATTAAACCCTAAACCCAGAGCTTGATAGCCGCCTCCCCTCCTTTCCTCATACGCCGCCGCCGCCACGTGCCGCCGGAAAATTGTTTCCGACCAATCTTGACGAGGAGAATCCGTCCGTGCTGATCTCGTCAGGCCTTCTAGTGCAGGCTGACGAAGGAATCCCGTCTCCGGTCGTGGACCAGATTGGCGTTATCTACCGCAGTCTACCGTGAAGTGCCGTTTTCTTTACGAAACCGGTCGGAGCCAGGCACAAGTTGCCAGCAAGGTAGCAATCTGAAACACCCTATGGTTGTGTTTATTTTATCGTATTGATCGTCTCCCAGCACATGTTTTTGTTCTTCCGCTGCCCCGCCAGGAGGCGTGATCCGGATCCCAACAACTATGTGATATTTGCTGTGTGATCTTACCCTCTAGTGTCTTCGTAGATGCCGCCTAGACGTAGGGGTAGAGCTAGAAGGAAGATCCCGATAGAATCTGAGGGTCAGAATGAGGAGATGGAGCGTATTATCCCCGTTCGTAGGCACGCTAGATAGGTTGACGACGAGGTAGATGTGTTGGCAGCCCATGTAGATGAAATGGAACTAATTATGGCGAGGTTTCGGCGGATGAATCCTCAAACATTCAATGGTGACGATTCTAGTTCCGATATTGAGTCCTGGTTGCAGCACATTACTGGATTGTTTGACCGAGGACGATGAGCGGAGACTGAGCCTAGCTACCTTCCAATTGAGGAAGAATGCGGAGCGTTGGTGGAGAGGTGCTTCACGAACTCTTGAGGAGACTGGTGCGGGAATAACTTGGGATAGTTTTTGTACTGCGTTTCGACAGGAGTACATTCCGGAGTCCTATGTTAATGCTAAAGAGCATGAGTTCGATAACTTGGTTCAGGGAACCATGTTTGTGGGGGAATATTCTAGAAAGTTATCAGGGAACCATGTTTGTGTCCTTTGGCTGGATCTCAGCATACCGCTGCCCCACCGCAGGGTCGTTCATGTTGATCTTCCCGAGGTCGTTCTTCTCCTGGACAGCAGTCGAGGATGGGGGAAGCTCAACAGGCCATTCCAGCAGCCTGGTCCTTCGCGTTTTGGTACAGCCTTCCCAGCCTCATTTCTCACTGGCCTTAGCAGGCCCAGCATGCCCAAGTTAATGCCATGACCAGGGAGCAAGCAGAGGGCACGCCTGGAGGAGTGATCGCAGGTACTTGTACTGTTTTTATTTTCTAGCACGTGTGTTATTTGATACTGGAGCATCACATTCATTCATAGCTGATGCATTTTTGGTTGAGCGTGGTTTTCGTACCACCTTTTTGCTTGATGTTATTTCTGTTGCGACTCCTGCCGGCGCGAGCCTATTCTCCCAAGAGATTGTAGTTAATGGCGTACTCAGGTTTGGTCAGAATGTGCTGATAGACAATTTGATCCGATTAGTTATGTAGGATTTTGATTGTATAGTGAGGATGGATGTGTTGTCTCGTTTTAGGGCCACTGTGGATTGTTTCCATGGCGTTTTGCGCTTTCAGCCTAGTTTGGCGAGAAGTGGAACTTCTACGGCCATGATTCCCAATCGAAGATTCCATTGATATCTACTATGGAGATATTTATTCTTTTGTCGTTATAGAATGCAGAATTCATGATCTATGCTTTAGACGCATCCTCGAATTCGTGCGTGGAGCTTAGTGACATTCCCGTCGTTCGTGATTTCCTTGATGTGTTCCCCGAGGATATTTTTGGTTTTCCTCCGAGGAGGGAGATCGACTTCAGCATTGAGTTGGTGTCTGGTACAGCTCCTATCTCATGAACCCGTATTGTTTAGCACCAGCCGAATTGAGAGAGCTAAAGGTATAGCTTAGCGATCTATTGGAGAAAGGATTTATTCGGCCAAGAATGTCACCGTGGGGAGCTCCTATTCTGTTTGTGAAGAAGAAAGACGGTTCGATGAGGATGTGCATCGACTTTTGACAACTGAACAAGGCTACTGTGAAGAATAGATACCCATTACCAAGGATCGACGATTTATTTGATCAGCTTCAAGGTTCAGCCGTGTATTCTGAGATCGATCTGCGTTCAGGGTATCAGCAGTTGCATATTCGAGAGGAAGATGTTGCGAAAACTGAGTTTCGGACGAGGTATGGGCATTATGAGTTTTTTGTAATGCCGTTTGGTTTGACTAATGCCCCTGCAGCTTTCATGATTTAATGAACCGAGTCTTTAGAGAGTTCATCGATCAGTTTGTGATTATTTTCATCGATGACATATTGGTTTATTCGAAGAATCCGATGCAACATAAAGAGCATCTAAGGTTAGTCCTCCAAATACTTCGAGACTCGCGGCTGTATGCCAAGTTCTCCAAATGCGAGTTTTGGTTGGATAGAGTAGTGTTTCTGGGTCATGTCATTTCTACTGAAAGGTTATCCGTTGATCCCAGTAAAGTAGAGGTTGTTGTGAGTTGGGGACGTCCAAAGAACGTCTCGGAGATTCGTAGCTTTTTGGGATTGGCTAGCTACTATCGACGCTTCATTTAGGGATTCTATAGTATAGCTAAGCCTATGCCCAACTGATCCAGAAGGATAAGAGATTTGTTTGGACGGAATAATGTGAGAACAACTTTCAATTGCTCAAGGAGAAGCTAACTACAGCGCCAGTGTTGGCTTTACCTTCAGGTTCAGGAGGTTTCGTGGTATGTTCTGATGCTTCGCTTAGTGGATTGGGTTGCGTTTTGATACAGAATGATCGAGTCATTGCGTATGCTTCTCGTCAATTGAAACCCCATGACACTCGATACCAGTTCATGACTTGGGGTTGGCAGCCATTTTCTTTGCCCTGAAAATTTGGCGCCACTATCTCTATGGCGAATAGTTTTTGGTGTATACTGACCACAAGAGTCTTCAGTACCTTTTCTCCCAGTACGAATTGAATATGAGGCAACGTAGATGGATGGAGCTGCTTAAGGATTTTAATTGCGAGATTCTGTATCAGCCTGGGAAAGTGAATGTAGTTGTTGATGAGCTTAGCAGGAAAGATCAAATGTCGATGCTTGCATCACTAAATATTTCAAAAGTCCATGAAAATTTGAGCACTACTGGTTGGAGTTTCTACCCAGGTGATGATTACATTGTGGTGTCATCTTTTCAATTCGAGCCACAGGTTGTTTCGGATATTAGGGCAGCCTAGAGAACAGACCCATATATCCATGAGTTGAAGTTGAAAACTCAATCAGGTGAGCTGGAGGATTATTCTATTACACCTGATGGTTGTTTGAGATTTCGGGGCAGGTTAGTGCCCAATTTGATGATTTGAGGGAACTTATCTTAAGAGAAGCTCTCTGTAGTCGTTATAGTGTCCATCCTAGTGCAAGGAAGATGTACCATGCCTTAAAACCGTACTACTGGTGGGCAGGTTTGAAGAGAGATATTTCTGATTTTGTTGCTCGTTGTTTAAATTGTCAGCAAATTAAGGCAGAGAGGATGAGACCTGGTGGATTATTGCAGAGTTTAGAGGTGCCCCAATGGAATTGGGAGCATGTAGCTATGGATTTTGTGACCCATTTTGTCAGGATTGAGAAATTCAAATTTAGAATTTTTGAATTTTCAGATTTCAGATTTGAGATTTTTGGTGAAATTTGATTTGAGATTTTCAGATCTCTCGGGGAGTTGTTGAGATTTTAGTTGCAGGAATTATCGGGTGAAATCTGTTTGAGAAATGGAGTTGAATTGGTGAAGTTGTGAATGAGATCTGATTCCCTAGCGTTTAGAAGTGAACGTCGTCGTTTTTGGGCGAGATCTGAGTCCCTGGGCGTTTGCGTGAGTGGTCGTGGAATTTTTAGTAAAACGCGGTCGTTTTGGTGAAGTCTGGTGGAGTGAGAGATCTGCCAGGGAGAGAGAGATCTGGTGGTCGAGTGTAGCGCTTGTAGCGATACGCCATCGTTTCGTAATGTTTAGATGTCTCGCGGTTGGTGTAATCAGATCTCAACGATTAGTCAACGCAGCTGGAGAGTAGCGAGAGATCTGTTAGCGCTAGCATGTGGACAAGAGCAGATGTCAACGTTGGTCAACATGTGTTAGCAATGCTGCGTCGTTTTGATAAGTTGTAGCGACGTCGTTTGATGTAGTGCCTTAGCAATGCATGGAGAGATCTGATTAGCGGTGAGCGCTAGTGTTGGTTTCAGATGTCCCAGATGCGTCGTTGTTTTGACTAATTAGCGCTTAGCGTGATCAAAATTGTGCGAGCGCTGAGAGATCTGATGTATGTTAACGTTGGAGCGTTCAGATGTCGTTTTGTTTAGCACGAGGGTGTTAGCGTTAGCACTGAGAAATCTGATGGGTTGAGCGTTGTTCGAGAGATCTGTTTGGCGCTAGGAAGAGATGCAGGGATCTGTTTTTGTCGGTAATTGAATTGTTCAGTAGCTTTTGAGTTGAGGATTTAAAATGCAAGTGTGAAGCAACACTTAGAATATTTTCACCCGATATTTCTTATCCTCTTCTCTGTTGAAACCCTCGATCGACACTGTTCATTCGAACATTTCTACCGTCGATTCTCGTCGTTTCCAGCCTTTGTTTTGGACGTTTTAGGTGGCACTGAACTCCCCTCGTTTAGCTCTTTCGATTACTACCCATTTGAGGCTGTTGAACGACTTGAGGAAGAGAGCGTGAAGCTGCTGGTGTACGAAGATTTCTGGAGAAATCTGACCGTGAATCCCTTAGCTCTTTTCGAGCCTTTTGGTGAGTAGATCTTGAGGTTTAAGCTTTGGTAGAACTTGTATAGCTTAGGTTGTGAATCCAGAATTTCGACCGTAGGATATAATGCTTTGAGGTTCAGATTTGTGGTTGATTTGAGCTAAGATATTAGCTACTTGGTACAGATTTCAGCTTTCAAGACCTTCTGCCGTGAATTGCCGAAGCCAGGAGGGATCTGTTTCGCTTAGGCCGTGAGTTTCCGTTCCCTGTTCGAATCAGTGAGGTATAATTAAGTTGTTGAGGTACGAATTGGAGCAACTCTGGACAGCTTTGATGCTTGAGCATTCGTATATTTCAGGCTGTAAAATCTGGTTGATTTTGATGGCTGTATTTGCGTGAGCAGAATGTGTTTTATTGATTGATTTATGTTCTGTTTCACGTATTGTGACTTGTATGCATTGAGCATTGATTTCTGAATGGCATACATGCATACATCTTGAGCCTGATTGACAGATTGATTGATGACCTGATTGAGAGCCACGTTGTGACTGGCCGACAGATGTGTCGTGCCCGAAAAGTCCAACGCTATCAGCGGAGTGGTGACTGTCGGATTCGAGTGTCTACCACCGAGCTGTGATGGGCTGACGGGCGGCCCCGATGATCACGGACCGATGATTTCCATCGGCCGATTTGCTGTGCATGGTATAGAGGCTCGCTTGAGATGATTTGCCAGTTGATATGCTGGTTTAGCTATCCGATCCTTGATAGCCCTCATGCATTTTATAGCATTGATTTATAGCATGTTTCATGATTAGCTGTTTTGATGGCTCTTCGTACTGAGGCTTGACCTCGTATTTGTTTTTCTGCTTTTGTGTTGTTTGGGTCTATGTTGCCCATGGTATAGAGGCTCGCTTGAGATGATTTGCCAGTTGATATGCTGGTTTAGCTATCCGATCCTTGATAGCCCTCATGCATTTTATAGCATTGATTTATAGCATGTTTCATGATTAGCTGTTTTGATGGCTCTTCGTACTGAGGCTTGACCTCGTATTTGTTTTTCTGCTTTTGTGTTGTTTGGGTCTATGTTGCCCATTTGCAGGATCTTCAGGTAACCAAGCTGGACAGAGTGGAGGTTCATCTGGTCGATCCCCGTTCCCTTGAGTCCCAATCTATTTTATTATGTATTGAACCGGGGGATGCCCCGTGATTCTATGTATATGGGGATCTATTGTTGATTTGAGATTTGTGCTACCTGTTTTGTATGGGTTTGAGTTAACTCATATTTTGAGTATTGATATTTTGAATGTTAGTTTTGAGTTCAGGCCCAAACTATTTCGAAAAATTTTTAAGCCCTGATTTTATGCTTCCGTGATTATGTGCTTAATTGTGCTTTAATCTTGAGTAATTAGCACGGGGCCTGATATTTTTGGTATCAGAGCTTAAATTGAGATAAGCTCGATTTCTTTGATCACACTCGAGTCTATGCACAGAGTTTTGATTTGATTTTGATTGACTCTGTGACTTATGTGATCTTTTATATGTCTATGTGGTATATCTGCTGTGAGATCTTACCTCTAGATTTTTTTAGATTCCGCCGAGGAGAGGAAGAGGTAGGACGACTAGACGTATTGCGGAGGAGTCTAGGGCAGGTAGTGATGATGAAGTTCATCAGGTTGATAACGTTACTAGACAGATAGGCGAGATGGAGTTGGTCCTAGCTAGGTTTCAGCGGACGAACCCTCCGACGTTTTTGCTGCCGAGGGTGGTGCATTGGCTGAAGCTTGGTGAGTTCATATGGAGGAGTTGTTCGACACTCTGGAGTACGCTCCGGAGAAGAGACTGAAGCTGGAGGTGATGCAGCTGAGAGACAATGCACAGCGCTACTGGAGAGGTACTTCTCGTATTCTTCGAGATAGTGGCTGTGATCACTTGGGAGAGCTTCTGTGAGGCGTTCCGACAGGAGTATACCCCGGTGTAACGCCCCAAAATCCATAAGACCACATTTATGCATTTTATTAATTTCATGGGCCAAAATGGCAATTTTAAATGTTATGCATTTGTTGATTTCATTGATTTCATAAAATAAGATGCGTCGCGGCTGGTTCCAGCAGATGACTCCAAGAGCGATACATGAGCAGGTTTAAATCGATTGAAAATATCCTTAAGGAGGACAAATGATTTCTTTTGAAAAGGGTTTGGTGCTTTACAAATTTAAAATGAGATGAAAGGGAATTTTACTAAAATTTCACAACTTGGTTGAAGTGTGTCATGCTTTGTAAACATAGCACCTTGACACTAATCCCTTCCATATTTAAACTTGTTTTGAAAGCAAGATCATTATCATTTGCGAAGAAAATCTTTAGTATTCTTCAAAATAAAATATAGAGAAGTTCGTGTGTTGCTCAGGGAGAAGATTCTGCCGGAATTAACCATGGTTGCAAAGCTTTGTTAAGGCAAGTAAATTAAACTTGTTTTGAAAGCAAGATCATTATCATTTGCGAAGAAAATCTTTAGTATTCTTCAAAATAAAATATAGAGAAGTTCGTGTGTTGCTCAGGGAGAAGATTCTGCCGGAATTAACCATGGTTGCAAAGCTTTGTTAAGGCAAGTAAAAGCTGATCCTTTGCTACACCATTTAAATCATATATTGATTTTATTCAGTTTATGGATCTGCTTGCCTATTTGTTATAGTATGTTGAAGTTCATGTTTAAAATGAAATACTCATGTTCAAGGAAAGAAAGATTGGGTTGAAAATGATGCTTTACTGCTTCCAAGTTTTTCCAGAAAGTTATTGATGTTTTAAAATATTGAGGAGTACGAGTTTGATTCAAGTAAGTTCATGAATGTTCTTCCTTTTGGTGAATGGTAACATTTGAATTTGACGCTATGTAATCGGATGTTGTTGGTCGAATCAGTATAAAGTCTGGTTTGATAGGCAACAACTGATAGCATAGCTGTCGTTTGATGTTGCAACACCAAGTTCTTATTCAGATTTCGTTTCTTATGTCAGCGATTGATTTCATATTTAAATTCAGCAGTTACATATCAGCTGTTAGTTTGTTCATCAGCTATTAGTTTGTTCATCAGCTGTTGCATCAGTTTTCGTAATCAGCTGTTGCATTTGTTTCGTAAGCATCTGTTGCATTGGTTCGTAACCAGCTATTGCCTTAATTTGTATTCAGTTGTTGGTTTGTTCAACACCTGAAAGCCTTTGTTTAAGTTGTGTTGACGTCTGAGTTGACCAACTTAGTTGCGTTGACATCTGTTTGACCAAAACCAATTCGTTAACAGCTGAGTGACCAATTCTATTTCATAGTTACAGCTGTTCACTATTCAAACTGTATCCCAAGCCACGTCTGTTTCTTACGCTAATGACGCCGTTTCATTTAACACATCTGTTTCAATGTTAGTGGATATCCTTACAGCGGTTTTACGATAAACGTGAACAGTGAAGATCTGTTTTGTTTCAAAGTACTATTCCACTTTGTTACATCTGATGTCAGCTCAGCGATACACTTTTCCAAAGTCGAATTCGATACTCAGTAAAGCTTTAAAATGGGAAGCGAGAGTTTTAAATGATGGAACCAGATGATGTTTAAAGATTGATTTCAAAGAAAAGAAAGGAAGTTAAAGGAACAAAAGTTATTTTAAGGTTTATGGCATAGATAACAGACGGTCACAAGGAGAAGGGTGAGTAGTCGTCCAGATGTCGGCTGCCCTTTCATATGAGCTATATGCTAAAACTGATATCGGAAGCCATTTTGATCAAAGTGCAACACGGACCTAAGTAGAGCTTCAAAGCCATAAATCTAAAGAAAATGATATTGATGATGATGAGATCTGGGCTATTATCCCCTATCTCCAAGTTTATGAAAGAAGAAATGTTTGTGAAACGTTTATGTATTGATGATTCCTTTAACTCAAGTTATGTATGTT
>KQ991084.1:55283-65557 GCA_001598015.1 Dorcoceras hygrometricum | reverse complement strand
AACTAGGTAAACACATTTACCTAAAACACTTGTAGTACTCTGGCCAGAGATTTGCATACTATTATCCCCTCAGATAGCATAGGATATCCACGCATGTCTGCGAGCGGTGAATCCTCGACAACGATGCATCGACTCCTACATGCATTGGGGTCTCACCCAATCCCGACGCCTGGTGACCCCAAGTGAGTCGGCAAACGGGTCAAAGTGAGACGCCTATCATGTAGAGTCTCAATGACGTTTCGAGTCGTGAGGACTAATCAGTACAACCAAGACCTCGGACTTATCCACTCGACAAATGGTAACCACTTGGAAAGTCGAGGGTAGTTCGATAGATCACCAGGTCACTATCTATCTGCATGCTCAGAACATCACAATTTTCCCTACCAATGAAACATGGTACTTTGCATCGTAGATAATAGTCTCGAACTCGGGCGGCCTTATCCTCATTTTGACGGCCCAATCGACTAGGAACATGTTCAGAATACACAGCGACTATTAGATGTGTTTCATGATAGTCGTCATACCCACTATCACATCTAACATACGCTTAAGTGCATTCTAGGTCTTTACTCAACGCAATTGTAAATCATTACACACATAATGAAAGTAAAGAACGCCATATAAAAGAATGTGAATATTATATATAAAGACTGTTTCATACAAGATTCTATAAACCCACACGCCACAAGTTGGCTAGTTGGGCAGCTACTCTAACAAAATGACCGTTTTGCCCCTCAACAGCGGGAAACCCCGGTTTGACCCCTGTTGACTTTTAGGAAGTCGCACTCCCCAAAATCCTCTTCTCGTGCTCAACACATTGAGCTGAGTATCCGTGCGGGAATCTCGAATCCAATACTTGTGTTACCCTCAATGGTTCAGGGATACAGCTAGCCGTTGGCCCACAACCATTGTGGCTCCGGGATCACAATTCCGGACCTGCCCAACGGATCATGGTAGAGCGTCTAGCAACATCTCCCCATGATCCCCTAGGTATCACTGATAGTGCCTGCAAGAACCAGTCGGTCGTGGTTTGCGTACAGTACGGTCCTTTCAATCCATATATCCAGATCAGATCAACGACCATTGGTAAATCGAGAGTCGCTAAAGATCCGATAACTATGCATACATCTTGGAGATCAAAATAGTGATATCGCGAGTGTAACTAGGTAAACACATTTACCTAAAACACTTCTAGTACTCTGGCCAGATATTTATACACTATTATCCCCTCAGATAGCATAGGATATCCACGCATGTCTGCGAGCGGTGAATCCTCGACAACGATTCATCGACTCCTACATGCATCGGGGTCTCACCCAATCCCGACGCCTTATGACCCCAAGTGAGTCGGCAAATGGGTCAAAGTGAGACGCCTATCATGTAGAGTCTCAATGACGTTTCGAGTCGTGAGGACTAATCAGTACAACCAAGACCTCGGACTTATCCACTCGACAAATGGTAACCACTTGGAAAGTCCGAACGAGGGTAGTTTGATAGATCACCAGGTTACTATCTATCTGCATGCTCAGAACATCACAATGTTCCCTACCAATGAAACATGGTACTTCGCATCGCAGATACTAGTCTCGAACTCGGGCGGCCTTATCCTCATTTTGACGGCCTAATCGACTAGGAACATGTTCAGAATACACAGCGACTATTATATGTATTTCATGATAGCCGTCATACCCACTATCACATCTAACATACGCTTCAGTGCATTCTAGGTCTTTACTCAACGCAATTATAAATTATTACACACATAATGAAAGTAAAGAACGCCATATAAGTAAATGCGAATATCATATATAAAGACTGTTTGTACAAGAGTCTATAAAAACCCACACGCCACAAGTTGGCTAGTTGGGCATCTACTCTAACAGAATGAACTCTTGGTATTTTCAAATTTTCGAAACCTTTTAAAACAAGTTTTACAAGCACCCGCTTAACTTAAATCCGAGTTACCAGATTTAAGATATATCAGTTTAAAATCAAATTTCTCGACTAACAAAAAGTGAGGAAAGAAGTCGATAAATTTGTGAACAGTTAAAGCAATACGTAAATGCGATAATGTAAAATTTTAAGGGTCGAGAGTTTGTTTATGGATGTTCGGATATCAATATCCTACGTCTCCCCTTCTTACTTTTCAGGAAGGTTCCACTAGAAGATTTGATGGTTCCAGGCCTTCTGCAAACACCCAATCACCGAGCCTCGCTCAAGGTGAACTCCTAGCAACACCAATCACAAAGCAGTCGCAGCTGCTGAATACAAGTGAATAATATTTTTCTCAAACGACCTTTGTGTGGCACGTTTGTTACAGACTCAATGTAGAAAAAACAGTGAATACAACTCTATTGAGAATGTAAATCTTCTGGTTTCTAAATGTAGAAACTCGATTCAACAAAGGTGAACCAGAAGATGACTTGAAGATTAAAACTATGTAATCTATAGTGAATGTTCTTCAAGTTTGTGGGCTTTTGAGTGATAGCTTCTGTAGAGAGTAAGCTCGAGAATGATGGAGACAATGAATAGCGAAAATGACAGAGAGTAATTGAGAGCTTCAAGAGGATCTTCAGTTCAAATGCCAACTCTATATATAGTCTTCGTCCTCCAACGGTCATTAAATTTGGCTAAGGAAACAAATCCCTTTGAAAACTTGTTAAACGTATGACCGTATATTCTGCTCCACCAAATGGTAAATTGCACATCGTCAGAGCCAATTTGTCGTATTTCCATATTTGTGCAATCACCGTAAAATGTTCTCTGTAAATGTGTACTATTTACCCAACGTTGTCTCCTTAATTCCAGGCAATAGTACGATTCAATCTTCATCATTGATTCTTTCCAGCTTGAATATGTAATCGCGTTTGAATCGATTCGTTGCTTGCACCTGAATTCTCTTATTGTTAAAACATTTCCTTCTTTGAAGAAGATGAATAGTTCATCGCTGATAGAATTATAAACCAACTTCTGAATTTTAGCGCTAAACCAAACGTTGTCGTATCAACTAATCCAAACGACGTAGTTGTGTTGTTCGTTAAAAACCACGCTAACACTTGAATAGTTGCGCCTGATACCATCTCAACAACTGAATCCCCAACGGATGAATACACTTCTTAAAGAAATACCCAACGTTTGAATATGCTCGCTACTGAAGTAGAATTCAACTGCTGATCACAAAAACCAACGACTGATTATACGAACTGCTGATTAGATATCCAACGCCTTAATAGATACCCAACGTCTGAATAACTTTCTTTTTGAAAATAGAAAATATGACATAACGGCTGGTTGCAACGACTGAATGTTCCAACAATAATAACGACTAAATCAAAGACACTGAAGCCAACTACTGAAAATACTTACTTCTTAAATATATACCCAACTGCTGAAATACACTCGCTACTGACGCGAATATCCAACTGCTGAAATATGTTGACTACTGAAGTGAATATTCAACTGCTGAATCAATATACTTCTGACATAAGTACTCAACGGCTGAATGAATACCAAAGTCTGATTGCGTAACCCTTGATCAACATCTGAATTGCTCTCACGACTGTTATAAAAACCCGATGCCAGAAACTGATAACCGAATATCTTCAGCCTCTGAAATAGAAACCCATCAACTAAGTGCTTCAACTCAATTGCTGAAATATTCCCGAATACCAAGATATGATATCTAACAACTGATTCAACATCTGAAGATATTTAACTCAACGTCTGAACTAATATCGAATGCCCAAGTCTGAGATAACCTGACGTCTGAATATACTTTGCTGTTAATTGCAACGGCTGATTCTCCAGAAGTAACTTCGTATCAGCACTTGTCTTATTTTGTTATCACCAAAACTAATAAATTTTATCTTAACAACCTTCTTGTCTTGCATCAAAACAGCTCCTAATCCTGTCTTCGACGCATCTGTACAGATCGTAAAATTTCCCTTCCCCGATGGCAATGTCAAAACAGGGGCTTCTATTAATGCCAGCTTTAAATTCTCAAAACTGATCTGGCATTCTGGGGTCCAATCGTATTTAACATTTTTCTTGGTCAATGATGTTAAAGGGACAGCTATCTTTGAGAATCCCTCTATAATCTTCGATAATAACCTGCTAGTCCTAAGAAACTACGAACCTCTGTTACGCTGTCAGGCCTCGTGCTCTCAACAGAGTAAAATCATACAAACACACGCGGAGAAGCTATCAAAACCGGGTAAAATTTTCGCTTTTGGCCTGACGGTTTAAAACAATATAATTTAAAATAATGCGATACTCAAAATATATCCCAGTTTATAAAAACAACCAAACGCGGCTACCAGCCAACAATACACAGTATGGCATAACAACAACAACATGTATCAGACTCCAACAACAAAATACAACGACAAAGCGCAGGGCATCCCCTGGCTAACTGTACTGATACATATAAATATGCTATACGCTATACGCTACTGGGATACTCAACCACCTCCTGGGGCACCACCAGCTGGGCTAAAACCACGACCAGCTGTAAAACCTGGATTCCCTGAAAACAACACAAACAAGGAAAAACAACCAAGCCCTAGAGGGACATGGGGTCAAACCCCAGTACGGAGAGCAACTGAAATAGCTAAAGAAAATGCATAAGATAAAATGTAGATGCTATGCATGAGACATCGGATAACAACTGAAGGCTACAACCGAGCAGGGAGCCAAGGAACTCAAACATAGCTCCACAAGATCAGCAACAATCAGTAGCCACGGGGTGTGTTCAAAGTGTGGTAATGAGCCACTCGCCTTGACACTACACCCGAATATCAGATGCATCAAACAACTCAACCTGCCGTTGCCTCGCCCACGAACTGTGGTAGTTAACCACTCGGCGCATGGTGGCGAACAATTCCAGCAGCGGTATTGCCGCTCGCCCTCGCATCCTGGTAAGAAACAACAGCAGTATACAAGATACGAAGCTGCAAAATATAATACACGAGGGATCTGAAACAATGCATGAACAATGCGTGTATGCACATCAATAAAACAGCTAGCATAAACACAAATGCTCAGCAAGCAATACACAGCCATGTTCACCGAAACATCCTAGCAGCCTCACATTAAATCTCACGCCAATTCCAAGCTACATCAAGCTCAAATCCATACCTTATACTTTCTGTGCAACAATTACTACAAGCAAAGGTCCCGAGAAATCTGGATATCAACCTGTTGAAGTACACAAGGCATAAATCACAGGGACGCTAATACACAGAAAGCATGCTGGGAGCTACACACACTCAACCAGCTGTCATCCTACACAATAACACAACAGGAAGCTCAATTCTAGGATAGGAACAAGATCTCATCTAATTAACGAAGTTCTACCTGAACTACGAAATGCACGAGCTAAACCAGCAACTTCGTGCTTCTGCTTCTGCCCAAAACAGCCTCCAAAACAGTTATTGGATGGAAGAGCTTCTCGAGAGGAGTCCAACACTACCTCAAACATATCAAACAATGGCCGGAAACGACGGAGGCTGAAAACTGGTTAAACATGTCCACCGACAAAACCAGCAGTTGCGTTACAGAAATCTCAACCAGCAGTTGCAACAACCAACAGCTGCTGAATCCCATAACTAATAAATCTCAACAACACAAAACGACGTCGCAAAGTGACACGTCACTCGCTACTTGCGACTGGTCCTCAAACCCAAAAGCTGGACAACCCAACGACTGGATGCTCCACAAACCAAACGCTGGTAACAGACGTTGCATCAAAACGCTGTGTTTTGCCCTCAACAAACAAAATAAAGCAGCGGCTGGATACAAACACGCTACCAGACTTCACTAAAATACAATGCATCCAGATTTCATAAAAACGACGGCGTAACACAATTTCGTGCTACCAATTAAACGTTGCGATTGGATTTCACCACCGACCAGCTTCCACATCAAAACCAGATCTCTACTAAAAAATACAAAAACTTCCATAATTGCTTAAAATGTGAAATCTGACCCGAAAATACCAACCAAGCTTCCCAAACAGAGATCTGAACCACCAGAAATCTCTAAAATCCGATTAATCCAACAATTAATCTTAATTAACTTTTCAGGTCTCACATTCTCCTCCACTAAAAAGGATTTCGTCCTCAAAATCAAACAACAATTCTGAAAGCACAATACAGCAGCAAAATACAAAACAGAAACTCGCCTAACACATGGCCAAGAGTTCAAGATAACTGAGCAAACAATTAACAACAACTAGGGAAGAAATAGAACAAAAAGCTACAAACTACTGGAAATTTAGCTCAACAGCTACTCAAACAGATGCGGCCACTCGCGCTGATCTTTTCTTCCAGCTCCCAAGTAGCTTCTTCCATTCCATGTTTGCTCCATTGCACCATCACCAACGGAATGGTTTTATTTCTCAGCTGTTTCTCTTTTCTGCCAAGGATCTGCAAGGGGTATTCCTAATAGCTCAACGACTGATCTAGCTCCACCTCGTCAGTTCTAAGCACATGAAACGGATCCGGCTCATACTTCCTCAACATAGAAACATGAAAGACATCATGTAGAGAAGACAACTCTGGCGGCAACAACAGTCGATACGCTAAAGGGCCAATCCTCTCAACAATCTCATACGGTCCGACGTAACGAGGGGCTAACTTTCCCTTGCGTCCAAAGCGCATCACACTGCGAAACGGAGAAACTTTGAGAAAAACTTGATCACCAACCTGAAACTCGAGAGGTCGACGCCTCTTATTCGCATAACTGGCTTGGCGATCCTGGGCAGCTTTCATCCGCTGTCGAATAAAATCTACATGATATTTCATTTGGTGCACAAAGTCAGGGGCAGATAGCTGCTTCTCCCCCACTTCTTCCCAACATACCGGCGATCTGCACTTTCTACCATACAAAGCCTCAAACGGTGTCATGCCAATCGTTACTTGATAGCTGTTATTGTAGGAAAACTCCACCAAAGACAACGCGTCTTGCCAGCTACCTCCGAAATCCAACACAACAGCCCGTAACATATCCTCCAACGCCTGGATAGTTCTCTCAGATTGGCCATCTGTCTGGGGGTGATATGCGGTGCTCATCGCCAATATGGTACCCAAAGCTGTTTGCAAACTCTTCCAAAACCTGGAAGTAAACCTCGGATCTCGATCGGAAACGATCGAAACAGGCACACCGTGCAGTCTAACAACAAAATCATCGTACAGCTTTGCCATTTTCTTCAACGAGAAGGTCATCCCATAGGGAATAAAATGGCAGACTTCGACAATTGGTCTATAACCACCCAAATAGCATCGCATCCTCTGCTGGAATGAGGCAGATGCGTCACGAAATCCATAGCAATGTGCTCCCAATTCCATTGGGGCACTTCCAAACTCTGCAACAGACCACCGGGTCTCATCCTCTCGGCCTTAACCATCTGACAGTTTAAACAACGAGCGACAAAACCAGCAACATCGCTCTTCAGGCCAGCCCACCAAAAGTGCGGCTTAAACGCATGGTACATCTTCCGTGCACCAGGATGAACACTATGTCTGCTACAGTGCGCTTCCCGAAGGATCTCCTCCTTCAAATCAATCAAATTGGGCACAACCAACCTGCCCCGGAAACGCAGAAAACCATCGAAAGAGACAGAATAGTCCTCAAGTTCGCCAGACCTGACCTTCAACTTCAACTCGTGGATGGAAGGGTCAGTCCTTTGAGCTGCTCGAATGGTCGAAACAATCTGCGGCTCCACTTGGAATGAAGAAACCATAACATAATCCTCAGCCGGGTAGAATCTCCAACCCGCAGTGTTAAGATGCTCCTGATCCTTAGAGATGTACAACGAAGCGAGCATCTCACTAGCCTTCCTGCTCAAAGCATCTGCTACTACGTTCGATTTTCCAGGCTGGTAGTTGATCTCACAATCAAAGTCCTTTAGTAGCTCCATCCAACGACGTTGTCTAATATTCAAGTCAGGCTGCGAAAACAAATACTGCAAACTCTTGTGGTCCGAGTACACCATAAATTGCTCGCCATACAGGTAATGACGCCAGATCTTCAGCGCAAAAACCACCGCTGCTAACTCCAAATCATGGACTGGGTAACGAGTCTCGTGCGGTTTCAACTGCCGCGAGGAATATGCAATGACTCGACCATTCTGCATCAAAACACAGCCCAATCCATTGAGCAAAGCGTCAGAACAAACGACGAAACCACATGAACCGGACGGCAGAGCCAACACAGGCGCAGTAGTCAGCTTCTCCTTGAGCAGTTGAAATGCATTCTACACTGCTCCGTCCAAACAAACCTCTTGTCCTTCTGGGTCAATTGAGTCATCGGCTTTGCTATACTAGAAAATCTTTCAATGAAACGACGGTAATAGCCAGCCAGACCCAAGAAACTGCGAATCTCAGACACATTCCTGGGACGCTCCCAGTTCAGAACATCATCCACCTTACTGGGATCCACAGAAATTCCATCCGCTGAAATGACATGACCCAGAAATACAACACGATCCAACCAAAACTCTCACTTGGAGAATTTAGCATACAACTGTTGTTCTCTCAACCTCTGTAGGACAATTCCCAAGTTCTCTTTGTGCTCCCTCGGAGTCTTCGAGTATACCAAGATGTCGTCAATGAAAACAATCACAAACTGGTCTATAAGACTGCAGGCGCGTTGGTCAACCCAAACGGCATCACTAAAAACTCAAAGTGTCCGTACCTCGTACGAAACGCAGTCTTGCGACATCTTGATCTCTCACTCTCAGCTGATGGTACCCTGATCGCAGATCAATCTTCGAGTACACCGCAGAACCTTGCAACTGATCAAACAGATCATCGATTCTCGGCAACGGGTACTTGTTCGTTCTCTCAACCTCTGTAGGACAATTCCCAAGTTCTCTTTGTGCTCCCTCGGAGTCTTCGAGTATACCAAGATGTCGTCAATGAAAACAATCACAAACTGGTCTATAAGACTGCAGGCGCGTTGGTCAACCCAAACGGCATCACTAAAAACTCAAAGTGTCCGTACCTCGTACGAAACGCAGTCTTCGCGACATCTTGATCCCTCACTTTTAGCTGATGGTACCCTGATCGCAGATCAATCTTCGAGTACATCGCAGAACCTTGCAACTGATCAAACAGATCATCGATTCTCGGTAACGGGTACTTGTTCTTGACAGTCGCTTTGTTCAACTGGCGGAAATCAATGCACATCCGCATTGAGCCATCCTTCTTCTTCTAAAACAAGATGGGTGCTCCCCACGGCGACATACTAGGTCGGATGAAACCTTTCTCCAGCAAATCGTCCAACTGCACCATGAGCTCTCTCAACTCCGCAGGAGCCAGACGATACGGGGCACGAGAAATCGGAGCTGTTCCAGGCACCAGCTCTATGCTGAAGTCAATCTCCCGCCTCGGAGGAAAACCAAGAATCTCCTCCGGAAACACATCGGGAAAATGCCGCACCACGGGAACGTCGCTAAGCTGAACACGAGAAGAATAAGACGCGTCCAAAGCGTAGATCAGGAAAACAGCATTCCCTAAGGACAGCAAGCTGAACATCTCCATCACGGAGACTAACGGGATATTCGATCGAGAATCCTGGCCGTAGAAGTCCCACTTCTCGCCAGACATAGGCCTAAAGCGCACAATCCCATGGAAACAGTCCACGGAGGCCCTATACTTGGACAACACGTCCATCCCAACTATGCAATCGAAGTCCCACAACATCAAAGGGATCAAGCTCGCCACCAACACATGCTCACCATGTTGGGATTGGTCCGGATCCGCACCCCGGCAGGCAGCGGGCCCTATACTTGGACACCACGTCCATCCCAACTATGCAATCGAAGTCCCACAACATCAAAGGGATCAAGCTCGCCACCAACACATGCTCACCATGTTGGGATTGGTCCGGATCCGCACCCCGGCAGGCAGCGGAAGAACAAAATTTTACCGGGATGCGATCAATACGAGTAATCAAGCAAATCTACGTATCAACATACATAGGGTGTTTAGCAAGTCACCTGTCTGGCACTTGTGCCTGGCTCCAACCGGTGTTTCAAGAACCCGGCGCTTCTCGGTTGATTGCGGTAGATTCGTCAATCCGGTACACGACCAGACTCGAGGCTCCTTCGTCAGACTGCACTAGAAGTCCTGACGAGATCAGCACGATCGGATTCTCCACGAAAAACTAGGCCGGAACGAATTCCGGCGAAGTTGCGGCGACGGCGGCGGCGCACGGCGGCGGCGGCGGGGGCGGCGTGGGAGGAGAAGAGGGAGGCGGCGCCTTTTGGTGAT
>KQ991084.1:25710-45521 GCA_001598015.1 Dorcoceras hygrometricum | reverse complement strand
TGAGGACTAATCAGTACAACCAAGACCTCGGACTTTTCCACTCATGGTATGGTAACCACTTGGAAAGTCCGAAGGAGGGTAGTTCGATAGATCACCAGGTCACTATCTATCTGCATGCTCATCACAATGCCTCATTTTGACGGCCCAATCGACTAGGAACATGTTTAGAATACACAGCGACTATTAGATGTGTTTCATGATAGCCGTCATACCCACTATCACATCTAACATACGCTTTAATCTAGGCTAGGTCTTTACTCAACACAATTGTAAATCATTACACACATAATGAAAGTAAAGAATGCCATATAAAAGAATGCGAATATATAAAGATCGTTGTACAAGAGTCAATGAAAACCCACACGCCACAAGTTGGCTAGTTGGGCATCTACTCTAACACACCAAACCGCAACACGCCATCCAACAAACCTCTTGGGAGAACAGGCTCACACCACCAGGGGTAGAAACAGAAACATCATCGCGCAAAGGGATGGTACACAGACCATGCTCAACAACAAACGAATCAGAAATAAACGAATCTGATGCACCGGTGTCAAACAACACACGCGCTGGAAAGTCAAAACAAGGCAAGTACCTGCAATCACCCGACTCGGCGTCTCCTCGGCCTGCTCCCTAGTGATGGCGTTAACCTGAGCATGCTGGGGTCCAGAGTAGAAAGGCTGAGACGACTGCCCAAAACGCGAAGGTCCATGCTGCTGGAAAGGCCTGAACTGAGTCTCACCCAACCGGGGCTGCTGAAACTGAGGGTAACGACCCCTAGATGACCTCCTCGACCCTGAGGCTGGGCCACGGTCTGCTGTGATCCAGCTGACGGACACACTCTAGCAAAATGCCCGTACTGACCACAAAGGTTGCAGGAACCCTGCACACCAACACACTGCGTAGACGGATGCTTTCCACCACAAAAACCACAAAACTCAGCCCGAGAACCACTGCTACTCAAGCTTCCTGAACCAGAAGAGCCAGAACCCGACTTCTTCTTGAATTGTTGACCGCGGGGACGGAACCTCTGACGGCCAGACTGTTGTGCCACCTGTGGCTGCTGCTGCTGGGGCTGATAGGTGACTGGGAGGACTGTGAAGACTGTGCTCCCTGAATAGCAGGACGACCACCCTGCGCTACCTGCTGCCTATGAGCACGACGACTATGCAAGCCCTCCTCAATGTCGATAGCAGCATCCACGGCCTCAGCATAACTTTTGGGCGTACTGGTCAACACCATCTGATACAAATCTTCATTCAAGCCCTCAAGAAATCTAGTCCGCTTGGCCCTCTCCCGGCCAGAAACATGGGGAACGTACGCCAACAAAGAAGAGAACTGCCGAGCATACTCCCTAATAGTCATGGAGCCCTGCTCCAGATGGTCGAACTCCCGCTCCCGGGCGTTCACATAGGACTCCGGCACATACTCCTACCGGAAGGTCTCGCAAAAACTGCCCCAAGATATCCCAACACCGGTCTCCAACAAGGTACTCGAAGCGCCTCGCCACCAGCGCTCTGCAGTGTTCCTGAGAAAGAGGGTGACTAAACTCAGCCGAAGATCATCATCATACTGCACCCGATCAAAAAGACCGATGATATTCCGGAGCCACGAGTCTGCATCCTCACTGGACTCGTCATTCATCCTCTGAAACCGCGCTATCACGACATCCATCCTCTCCACAGGAGGTGCCGCAACCTCAACTCCCTCCTCGTCGCTAACACGAGTACGACTGCGAGCACTACGCCTATCCTCATTCTGTCCTGCTGATTCCTCAAACTGCCCCGTACCTCTACCACGACGTATAGGCGGCATCTACGAAAACACTCAACAGGATCAAGCAAAACAGAACAGATACAGCATAGATAGCACGTAACACAAATATGCAGCACGTAATCACATAGATCAAGCACATGCAACACACGACACTGTGCCTAGACTCAAGTGTGATCAAGGAAATTGAGCTTATCCCAGCTTAAGCTCTGATACAAAAAATGTCAGGCCTCGTGCTCTCAACAAAGTAAAATCATACAAACACACGCGGAAGCTATCAAAAAGCGGGTTAAAATTTCGCTTTTGGCCTGACGGTTTAAAACAATATAATTTAAAATAATTCGATACTCAAAATATATCCTAGTTTATAAAAACGACCAAACGCGGCTACCAGCCAACAATACACAGTATGGCATAACAACAACAACATGTATCAGACTCCAACAACAAAATACAACGACAAAGAGCAGGGCATCCCCTGGCTAACTGTACTGATACATATAAATATGCTATACGCTACTGGGATACTCAACCACCTCCTGGGGCACCATCAGCTAGGTTAAAACCACGACCAGCTGTAAAACCTGGATTCCCTGAAAACAACACAAACAAGGAAAAACAACCAAGCCCCAGAGGGACATGGGGTCAAATCCCAGTACGGAGAGCAACTGAAATAGCTAAAGAAAATGCATAAGATAAAATGCAGATGCTATGCATGAGACACCGGATAACAACTGAAGGCTACAACCGAGCAGGGAACCAAGGAACTCAAACATAGCTCCACAAGATCAGCAACAATCAGTGGCCACGGGATGTGTTCAAAGTGTGGTAATGAGCCACTCGCCTTGACACTACACCCGAATACCAGATGCATAAAACAACTCAACCTGCCGTTGCCTCGCCCATGAAATGTGGTAGTTAACCACTCGGCGCATGGTGGCTAACAATTCCAACAGGGAGATGAGAGTGAGGTATTGCCGCTCGCCCTCGCATCCTGGTAAGAAACAACAGCAATATACAAGATACGAAGCTGCAAAATACAATACACGAGGGATCTGAAACAATGTATGAACAATGCGTGTATGCACATCAATAAAACAGCTAGCATAAACACAAATGCTCACAAGCAATACACAACCATGTTCACCGAAACATCCCAGCAGCCTCATATTAAATCTCACGCCAATTCCAAGCTACATCAAGCTCAAATCCGTACCTTATACTTTCTATGCAACAATTACTACAAGCAAAGGTCCCGAGAAATCTGGATATCAACCTGTTGAAGCACACAAGGCATAAATCACAGGGACGCTAATACATAGGAAGCACGCTGGGAGCTACACACACTCAACCAGCTATCCTCCTACACAATATCTCAACAGGAAGCTCAATTCTAGGCTAGGAACAAGATCTCATCGAATTAACAAAGTTCTACCTGAACTAAGAAATGCACGAGCTAAACCAGCAACTTCGTGCTTCTGCTCCTGCCCACAACAGCCTCCAAAATGGGTATAGGATGGAAGAGCTTCTCGAGAGGAGTCCAGCGCTACATCAAACGTATCAAACAATGGCCGGAAACGACGGAAATCACCGGATAAATCAACGGTGAACAGTACTAGGGTTCGAAGAACATAGGTCGACAATCGAGAGAATATTTCGCTAAGTATGGGATCTGGTATCTCAAATCGAAGACCAAGTCTTCCTAAAAATATAACTCGCAACGGCTGAAATCTGGTTAAACATGTCCACCGACAAAACCAGTAGTTGCGTTACTGAAATCTCAACCAGCAGTTGCAACATCCAACAGCTGCTGAATCCCATAACTAATAAATCTCAACAACACAAAACGACGTCGCAAAGTGACACGTCACTCGCTACTTGCGACTGGTCCTCAAACCCAAAAGCTGGACAACCCAACGATTGGATGCTCCACAAACCAAAAGCTGGTACCAGACGTTGCATCAAAACGCTACGTTTTGCCCTCAACAAACAAAATAAAGCAGCGGCTGGATACAAACACGCTACCACACTTCACTAAAATACAATGCATCCAGATTTCATAAAAACGACGGTGTAACACAATTTCACGCTACCAATTAAACGTTGCTACTGGATTTCACCACCGACCAGCTTCCACATAAAAACCAGATCTCTACTCAAAAATTCGAAAACTTCCAAAATTGCTTAAAATGTGAAATCTGACCCAAAAATACCGACCAAGCTTCCCAAACAGAGATCTGAACCACCAGAAATCTCTAAAATCCGATTAATCCAACAATTAATCTTAATTAACTTTTTAGGTCTCACCTCTTAGGTACAGGCCATTCTCGAACAGCTTCTACCTTAGAAGGATCTACTTCTACCCATTCTTTGAAATAATATGTCCAAGAAATACAACCTTTTTGATCCAAAATTCGCATTTACTAAACTTAGCAAAAAATTGCTTAGTTCTCAAAATCTGCAATATCACTCTAAGGTGGTCCGTGTGCTCAAATATGTTCTTAGAGTAAACGAGAATATCGTCTATAAACACAACCACAAATCTGTCTAGAAAAGGTTGGAATACCCTATTCATTAAATCCATAAACACAGATGACGCATTAGTTAACCCAAATGGCATCACTAAAAATTTATAATGGTCATATCATGTTCTAAAGGCTGTTTTATATATGTCTGCATCTTTTACTCGAATCTGATGATATCCAGATCTGAGGTCGATCTTCGAAAACACAGCAGCTCCTCGAATTTGATCGAATAAATCGTCTATCCTAGGGAGATGATACTTATTTCTAACTGTTAACTTATTCAACTCCCTGTAATCTATACATAGACGCATACTTCCGTCATTTTTATTGACAAACAAAACCAGAGCTCCCCACGGCGATGTACTGGGTCTGACGAATCCTTTATCCAATAAGTCTTGGATCTGTTCTTTTAATTCTTTCATCTCTTTGGGGGCAAGTCTGTAAGGCGGCTTGAAAACTGGAGCAGCTTCGGGTACTAAATCGATACAAAATTCTAATTCACGATCTGGGGGCAGACCTGAATTCTCTTATGGAAAGACATCTGGAAAATCGTTTACTACTTCTACGTTTTCCAACATAGTCTTCTTATCTTGTTATATCGATAGAGCACTTACTAAAAATCCTTGACATCCGTTTCTTAAACACCTCTGAGCTTTCAAAGTTGATATTATCTTAAGGGTGCGGTCAAATTTGTCAGTTGTGAACGAAAATGAAATCCCAACAGGCATCTAAATTTCAACAATCTCTGTTTAAAATCTATGATGGTTCCATACTTAGTTAACCAATCTATTCCCAAGATTAAATCAAACTCAAGGATCGGCAATCCTATCAAATCTGCATAGAAAATATTCCCCTATAGCTTAAGTTATATGTTTTGAATAATGTGATTGGTTACTATACTTTCTCTCGAAGGAATCTGGACACAATAGATTAAATCAAACTCAAGGATCGGCAATCCTATCAAATCTGCATAGAAAATATTCCCCTATAGCTTAAGTTATATGTTTTGAATAATGTGATTGGTTACTATACTTTCTCTCGAAGGAATCTGGACACAATATCCTACTTCAACTACTTCTGGTTTAACTGGTAATTCTTAGCAAATATTTTTGATAAAAAGGAATGAGTGGCACCAGAATCTAACTATACTAACGTAGACATACTAGAAACAACGATCTTACCAGTCACAACCGTTGTATCTGTAGGAGCTTGTTCTGCTGTCATCACATATGCTCTGCTGGTGATGAGTTGCTTGCTCTGGGAGCAATAGTTGGATATGTGGTCTGGCTTGCCACAAGTATAACACACATTCTGCCCAAAACGACATTGGCCGGTGTGATTCTTCTTGCAGGTTGGACATGGTGGCCTATTCCCAGCTTTGGGAACAACAGAAATGGGTTGTGCTGCTATAGGCCCTTTCCCTTGAATCCCTTGTTGATTACTGTTTGGCCTCTTATTTTGTCTATGGTCCTTATTTTGAAAGGCTTGGCGCTTCAATTGTCTTTCATCTTCAATCGTCTTCCAATCATGTTCTGCTCGTAGAGCTTTATTCACAGCTGCTCTATAATCCACGGGTTCAGCAAGTCTGACATCATGCTTAATCATAGGCTTCAACCCATTTATAAAATGTCGAAGCCTAACATCTGCATTTGTCCCAATTAGAGGAACAAAATAGCATCCGCTCTCAAACTTGCGGATGTATTCCCGCATATACATCCCTTCCTGCTTAAGAGTCAGGAACTCATTTTGCAGCTCCTCCCTCACATCCACAGTAAAGTACTGCTCATAGAATACTCTCTTAAATTTCTCCCAGGTGAGAATTTCCAAGTCTACTGTTAACTTGGCTCCTTCCCACCATATCATTGCATCTCCTCTCAGCATGTATATAGCACACCGAGGTATTTCTTGATCTGTCAGATGCAAATACTCAAATATCACTTCCATAGACTTGATCCAGCTTTCAGCTATAAGCGGATCAGTAGAAACAGCAAACTCCTGAGGTCGTTGTCTCCTGAACCTCTCTTGAGGGTCTTCTTGACTGATCCTTTTTCCTGATGATTGACCATTCCCTTGATTGGTTTGGTCAACCAAACGTTCTAACAGTTGAGCCATACTAGCTAAAACAGGGTTGGTACCCTCTGATTCACTGTCTCCTTCCGTAGTACCCCTTATTCCTCTACTCGTCCTGCCATATCTTTATGGGTAGCCCAAATACACCATAATTCTATTATGAGAGATTACTTTTATGCTAGCATGAAATAAAACTCACAAATATAGAAGTGGATGGCGAGAGCTGTCTCAGACTGGAAGAGTGTTTATCTCAAGGACCATGCATTGATACCAACTGTAGAGACTAGACTTTTTAAATGCTAGATTCAAATGTTTGGGGTTCGAATTGAAAAATGCGAAAATTTTGATCTTAACATAAATGGATAATTCAATATGCTTTTTGGACTAAATTGCAATTGTCTAAAGTTTAATTTAATGAACGGGAATCAAATCTGCTCAAATACTGTGCGGAACATCATATACGAGATAATGCAACTTTTGAGTCAGATTTCAACAAAACGAAGAATCAGAAATCTGAATAAGTACAAAAAAATATAACTAGAGTTCTGTACATAAAAATCTAAATAACTAAAGAACGAAACGGAATTGTCGTCCATGATAAACAATCTCCACATCTGATCAGATCTCACCATCCAGCTCCTGCGAAATATTACCTACACTCAAGAAAACTAGTGAGCCTAAGAGCTCCGCAGGTAAATCTGGAATATCAAAACATATAACACAAGCAAACGATATCTGTTACTTTACTGGAATCTGAATCTGAATAGCTTAAGAATAAATAAGCTATAATAACATGACTGTGAAATCTGTAAGAAATGAAAGCATAAACATATACGTTCTGAAATCATTTTCTTTAAGCTTGGAGTTTAAAATCGCACTAAGCTCTATTCTTTATTTTCTGGGAATTATGGCTAAACACCTGTACATAAGGTCTGTCGTTTGATCAAACTCTGTATCTGATTAAGCTTGGAGTTTAAAATCGCACTAAGCTCTATTCTTTATTTTCTGGGAATTATGGCTAAACACCTGTACATAAGGTCTGTCGTTTGATCAAACTCTGTATCTGAGTCAGAGAGCTGGGTACAAAACCCATCTATCGCATATAATGGGTATACAGTCCGTCGACTATATCTTAGTCCCTTCCGTAGTTGAAAGGGGCACACTGGTTCGTCAGCCAGCGTCCTCACCCTCTCCTGTGATCGTCTTTTGTTTAAGCCATAATCTATAAAAATTTTCTGTAAAACGTTTCTGTAAACATTTCTTTCTGCTCTTTCTTTTTCTTTCGTAAATCTATTTTTATTTTCATTCTGGTACGGATTACTGGTTTTATACATCTGATGATGTTTTGGAACACTTTGAGAATCCTCGGTGATTCTTGCAAAGATGAAAACTGAATTAAAATACTCGAATCTGTTCAAACGAATCAAATAAACCTTTCTGATTGAAGCAAAAATGAATTAAGGAATTCAGTCTGGAATTTCTGAATCCATCGAATCAGTTTTGAACAAAAGAAAAGTGGAATCTGAATCGCACGTAAGTGTTTCATCGAATAAGAAAGAAATCAGATTCTGACTGTTGGTCAACTCAGATGTCTACAAAATTGAATTGAGTCATTCAGATGTCTATGGTTAACCGTAGTCAACTCAGATGTCAATGGACAACATATTAGTGTTAACCAAATTATTATTTGAACAAAACTCGCATTGAACTTCGAATAACATAGAAATAGTACAAAATATGTCCAATATGGAAATTCAGCTTTGGTTTAAGAACCAGATTTCAGACTTAGTCATTTGAACAAACGTAATCAACGAAAGAAACCTAAGTCTGAAGAAATCAAAATATCTCAAGAAATTTCTGGAATCAATCGAATAAGCTACTTGTAAGCTACTTCGAAGAAAATATTTTTAGAATTATCAAGAAACTACTGAACGAACATCATCAAACATTTTCTAAAAACTTTCCAGAATCAAAATCGCAGTAAACACGTACTTTATCTTAAAAACGGTGCATGAATTTTTCAGGGTATTGAAGAACAGCCGTAGCTACCTTCAAATCTTTAAAAAACACATACAACATGTATACAGAACTGAATATATGCTTTCATGAGTGTAGCAAGAAATAGAGTTTACTTGCCTGTATTCTGCAACACAATTTTATATGGAATCTGGAAAATCACGTACGCACCGCTTGTCTCCTTCGAAAAGCTTTGAAAGGTAGGTGTTTTGTTTGAGAAATAATGATGCATGATGTGGCTAACATCCTATATATATATAAATTAAAATGCCTAAGGAAGAGACACGTTTACTCAATATGTCAAAATCTTTTAAAAGTGCTACTCCATTTTTAAAATGAAATCTAAGCTATAGAACCGAACCATTTTATTTAAAAAGAAGGATTCAATTGGCTTGTAAGGATCGACCAAATAGCTCCTGCTCTTGCATTCTCAAATCTGAAACTCAACTCGAAATAAAAGTTGAATAAAGTAGCATTTCAATTTAATCTCTCAAATCTTATAACTTTCTAATTGTGGCTATAAAAGATTCTGGTCGTTACACCAGGTCTCATCCTTTCAACCTTAACTTGCTGGCAATTTAAGCAACAAGCAACAAAATCAGAAATATCTTTCTTCAAACCTACCCACCAATATTGCGGTTTTAAGGCATTGTACATCTTCCTTCCACAAGGATGGACACTATATCGACTACAGTGAGCTTCTTATAGGATCATTTCCTTCAAATCAATCAAGTTAGGCACTACCAACATGCCTCTAAACCTCAAACAACCATCGGATGAAACTGAATAATCCTCTAGCTCACCTGATTGAGTTTTGAATTTCAACTCATGTATACGTGGATCGGTCATCTGGGCTGCCCTAATGTCCGCAACAATCTGGGGCCCGACTTGATAAGATGAAACCACAATGTAGTCATCACCTGGGTAGAAACTCCAACCAGTAGTGCTCAGATGCTCATGGACCTTTGAGATATTCAGCGATGCAAGCATCGACACTTGAGCCTTTCTGCTAAGCGCATCAGAAACTACATTTACTTTCCCAGGCTGATACTGAATCTCGCAATCAAAATCCTTAAGCAGATCCATCCACCTACGCTGCCTCATATTCAAGTCGGACTGAGAGAAGAGGTACTGAAGACTCTTGTGATCAGTATTGTCAGGCCTCGTGCTCACATCAGAGTAAACCACGCAAACACAAGCGGAAGCAACTAAAAAGTGGTTAAATTTTTTGCTTTTTGCCTGACAGAAAGATAACATGATTTAAAATACAACAATACTCAAAATAATCCCAGTTTTATAAATCCACGACACCACAAACAGTCAAGTACAATAATTGCCCAACGGCTAAATACAACACAAGTACTAAAAGACTGCCAGTTATATAGACCTAAGCATCACCCGGGACATCCCACCCGCAGTGATACCGGTGCATATAATTTATATACATAACTGGGACACTCTAACTACCACCTGGGACACCTCCAGCTGGGTTAAAAACACAACCAGCTGTAAAACCTGGGATACCTGAAACAAACAGGCAAACAACACAACAGACCCAGAGGGACCTCGGGGTCAAACCCTAGTACGGAGAACAACTATAAAATAGAAACGAATAGCAAACGATAAGATGCAGATGCTATGCATGAAGAACAGTTCAACAGTCGAAGGCTACAACTGAACAAGGAGCCAAGGAATTCAAGCACAGCACCACAGTGTTAGAGTAGATGCCCAACTAGCCAAATTGTGGCGTGTGAGTTTATAGACTCTTGTATATGAGAATCTTTATATATGATATTTGCATTTATTTATGGCGTTCTTTACTTTCATTGTGTTGTATGATGATTAACAATTGTGTTGAGTAAAGACCTGGAATGTACTATAGTGTATGTTAGATGTGATAGTGGGTATGACGGCTATCATGAAACACATCTAATAGTCACTGTGTATTCTGAACACGTTCCTAGTCGCTTTGGCCGTAAAAATGAGGATAAGGCCGCCCGAGCTCGAGACTAGCATCTGCGATGCGAAGTACCATGTTTCATTGGTAGGGAACATTGTGATGTTCTGAGCATGCAGATGGATAGTGACCTGGTGATCTATCGAACTACCCTCGTTCGGACTTTCCAAGTGGTTACCATTTGTCGAGTGGATAAATCCGAGGTCTTGGTTGTACTGATTAGTCCTCACGACTCGAAACGACATTGAGGCTCTACATGATAGGCGCCTCACTTTGACCCGTTTGCCGACTCACTTCGGGTCGTTAGGCGGCGGGATTGGGTGAGGCCCCGATGCATGTAGGAGTCGATGCATCGTTGTCGAGGATTCACCGCTCGCAGACATGCGTGGATATCCTATGTTATCTGAGGAGACGATAGTGTATAAATCTCTGGCCAGAGTACTAGAAGTGTTTTAGGTAAATGGGTTTACCTAGTTACACTCGCGATGTCACTATTCAATCTCCAAGATGTATGCATAGCTATCGGATCTTTAGCGACTCTCGATTTACCAATGGTCGTTGATCTGATCGGATATATGGATTGAAAGGACCGTACTGTACGCTAACCACGACCAACTGGTTCTTTAAGGCACTATCAGTGATACCTAGGGGATCATGGGGCGATGTTGCTAGACGCTTTACCATGATCCGTTGGGCAAGTCCGAAATTGTGATTTCGGAGCCACAATGGTTGTGCGCCCGCGGCTAGTTGTATCCCTGAACCATTGAGGGTCACACAAGTACGGGATTCAAGATTCCCACACGGAAACTGAGCTCAATGTGTTGAGCACCTGAGGAGGATTTTGGGGAGTGCGACTTCCTAAAAGTCAACAGGGGTGAAATTGCGATTTCCCACTGTTGAGGGGCAAAACTGTCATTTGGACTAGGTAATCTGAAAAATTGTTTTTCGCATCATAATATTCGGTTTTGGAAACTGAGTCGATCGGTCCGATCTGATCGTCGATCGGAGTTATGATGAAACCGTAATGAATTAAACGAACCGAATGTTCATATAGGGACTTGGGCCTGACCCAAGTCCAATGGGCCGATTCAAGCCCAAGTATATTTAATATATACACTAATGTGATTACAGCTGCCTACCGTTAAGATCCGGTCTTCTTGTAATTCCGATTGGAGCCAGGCGCAAGTCGCCAGCAAGGTAATCTACTAATCATCCTATGAATGGTTTATAGCATGATTTTATTGTATTGAACGTTTCCCGGCGCCAATTTTTAAACTTCCGCTGCACCGCCGGGAGACGGGATCCGGATCCGCCACCGTTTCACAACAGTGGTATCAGAGCCAGGGCTCGGATCCTTCAATACAATTGTTGCCATAATTGTATCTAATCTTGAAATTGCAGATCGAACAAACCAAAAAAAAATAAAAAAATTTCGGCAGCAGCGCCGCCGTGCATGGTGGCGCCCCCACTTCCGCGCGCATGATATGCGCGCCTGCCGCGCATGTCGGTCGATCGCTGGCCTTGCCCAGCGCAAATTGTGCGCTGCTGGTGGCCGGCTGATGGGCGCCACTTCACGCACTGGTTGCGCAATGGTGGCCGAAAGAAAGGCTGCGGGTTGCGCCAACGTTGGGCGCAACATGCGCGGTGATGCGCGCCGCCGAGCGAGAGGAGCGCGCGGTCTTGCTCTGCGCGTTGCGCTGGTGGTGGCCGCCGGCAGGCGGCCGCCGGCCGGTGAATTCGCGGCGGCGCTGTGACGGCTGATTTTTATTCTAGGTTTAGTTCGGGCCTGTCCCGGGTAGCCCGTGAAGTTTTCGGGTCGATATTCGATATCGGGCCGATTTTGGTCGATTTTGAAATTTTGAGATTTTTGGGCCTAAAATTGTTTTAAGCCCAATATGATGCAATTAAAATAGCAAAATACGATTTTATTTGTAAAATATGATTTTATAATGAAATATGATTTTCTTGATTAAAATTTGATTTTATCGACAAAATACGATTTTGTTATAAAATGCGATTTTATGATTAAAATATGATTTCGCGATAAATAATTTGATTATTTAATTTATGCATATTAATTAGATTGATTGCATGATTGGGATGATCGAGAGCCATGCCGCAATGTGTTAGGTGTATGCTTTAGGTTTTTATGATTTCGGTTTTAATATTGTTGATTATCATTATTAAAGTGGGTCTGTTTGTGACCCGTTCCCACCCCTTAAAATGTATCCCTTATGTGTCATGGAATTTTATTGTAAATTACTAGACTTAGTGGAAGGACTTTTGAAGATGGTGGGCACGATGACGATCAAAGATATTGAAGACCGAAGATCTGTAAAACCGGAAGCAAATGTAATAGGATTGCATTGCATATTGCATTTCACCTAGGATTGGACCCAGGTCCGTGATTGGCAACCACGGACCACATAGCTCTCGCGATCGATCATCCCAATGTTTATATATGTGATATATAGTTAGTTGAATCCGCATGTTTTAAATACGATTTAAAATATATTGCATGAGACCAAAATTTTCTAAAATAAAATCCCTCGTTTTAAATACGATTTAAAACTAATATCAAGATAAAAGTTTATTCGATAAACCAAAAGGGATTTAAATTTGTTTAAATTTCTCTACCTTCCATCAACAATGGGTGTACGCCGATGCTACCCGTATACATGGCCCGGCTCATATTATTGATGGGTCATGTATGCCGGAAAGCTGTCCACGCCATTGACACTCGTTGTGAATTCGGTTGGAACTCCCTTTAATGTTGGCTCATATTATTGGGGACGTTAAGGGGACCGTCCTTCACGACTCAACATTGATGGGTCATCTTCACACGTGATAGTAAACGGCGTCATATTATTGGGCCCTTACTGGACGTGAGGTGAATACATGGAGGTTGCACCGGTTGCAATCGGAAACTACCTTTTAGGGGTCATGGATGGCTGATATTATTCGGGTCCATGATCGCTTAATTGGGCTCCGTGTACCCACTAAAGAAACTTGCTTTCTCGATTTCATTAGAGGGTGGTGAAATCGTTAAAATAGTGGGAGGGTAATTCATAAAACATAACGACCTTGTTTTATGTCTTAGCGATTATTTTATATATAGTTAGTGATGATTGTCTGTTTTCTTTTCAGTATAACTGCTTATATAATGTCTTCGATAAAAAAACCCACTCGCTGCTATACTGGATAGCAACAAGTTCACCGGTCTGAACTGAACTTGTCTGAACTACCAAGACTGGCTCCGCAACCTAAACATTGTGTTGGCTTCGGAGAAGCTCCTCTATACGATAGACAAGAGCCCTCCGGAAGAAACCCCTACCGATATCAGTCCTGAGGAGCTGATTACGCTTAAACAATGGCGGGACGACGAGCTTAAGACTCGATGCTATGTGATGGCATCGATGTCGAATGAAATACAACGGCGTTTTGAGAAGACAAAGTATGCTGCTGACATACTTTTTCATCTCAAAGAACTGTACGGGGAGAACTCTCGACATGAGAGGTTCACGGCTGTCAAGGAGCTTATGACGAGCCGCATGCACGATGGGACTTCGGTCCGCGAGCATGGGGTTCGTATGATTGGGATCGTTGAAAAGTTGTCGGGCCTTGATATCACACTTCCACACGAGCTGTCTGTGGATGTTCTTCTCCTCTCACTACCCGCTGTGTTCGACCCCTTTGTGCATTGGAGGAGGAACTGCAAGGAGTACCTCGAGCAGTTGCGAACTGCGAAAGGTATGTTCTATATTGAAATAAATATGTCTCTTAGTTCGACTTCTTGGGTACTTGATACCGGATGTGGATCTCATATCTGCAATGATTTGCAGGTGATGACAAGAAGCCGACGTCTTAGAGAGGGTGAGACCCGACCCACTTGAGGCTTGGCAATGGAGCAAGAGTTGCTGCAGTAGCTATAGGAGATGTTTATTTATTTCTTTCTTCTGATTTTAAGTTGTTATTGAGAAACGTTTTATTTGTTCCCGAATTAATAAAGAACATTATTTCTGTTTCTATGCTTGATAGTGATGGATATTCTTGTATGTTTGCTAATTCGATTTGCAATATTTACAAGAATGAATGTTTAATTGGAATTGGGGAACGCGAAAACGATTTGTACACCTTAAAATTAAAATACGTTCCAACTCGCGATGTCGAAGCACATACAACAACGATTAAAAGGAAACACGATAACTTGAACCCAGCACAACTTTGGCACGCTAGGCTAGGTCATATTTCTCTAAGTAGGATGAACAAGTTAGTTAGGAGTGACATGTTTGATCTGTCAGACATCAAATCCCTACCGACTTGTGAATCTTGTATTAAGGGAAAGATGACTAAGCAACCCTTCAAGGGCAATGGTGAGCGTGCTCAAGGCCTATTGGATTTTATCCATACTGATGTGTGCGGCCCGTTTAGTATTGGTACTAAATACGGTCACACATACTTCATCACCTTTACTGACGATCACTCTAGGTATGGGTACTTGTACATAATGAAGCACAAGTCTGAATCATTTGAAAGGTTAAAAGAATTCAAGGTTGAAGTAGAAAATCAACTAGGCAAAAGTATTAAAGCACTTAGATCCGATCGAGGTGGTGAGTACTTGAGTGCTGAATTTCAAGACTATCTGAAAGAGAATGGGATTCTCGCACAGTGGACCCCTCCGGCCACACCACAGCTCAATGGTGTAGCGGAGCGTCGTAATCGAATCCTGTTAGACATGGTTCGATCTATGATGAGCTTCACTGAACTTCCTACATCGTTTTGGGGCTATGCGCTCTAAACGGCGGTAATGTTGTTGAACAATGTCCACACCAAGGCAGTGGATAATGTTAGAGTAGATGCCCAACTAGCCAACTTGTGGCGTGTGGGTTTTATAGACTCTTGTACAAATAGTCTTTATATATGATAGTCACATTCTTTTATATGTCATTCTTTACTTTCATTATGTGTGTCATTATTTACAATTGCGTTGAGTAAAGACCTAGAATGCACTAAAGCGTATGTTAGATGTGATAGTGGGTATGACGGCTATCATGAAACACATCTAATAGTCGCTGTGTATTCTGAACATGTTCCTAGTCGATTGGGCCGTCAAAATCAGGATAAGGCCGCCCGAGTTCGAGACTAGTATCTGCGATGCAAAGTACCATGTTTCATTGGTAGGGAACATTGTGATGTTCTGAGCATGCAGATAGATAGTGACCTGGTGATCTATCGAACTACCCTCGTTCGGACTTTCCAAGTGGTTACCATTTGTCGAGTGGATATGTCCGAGGTCTTGGTTGTACTGATTAGTCCTCACGACTCGAAACGTCATTGAGACTCTACATGATAGGCGTCTCACTTTTTTCTGATTTTTCGTATTGATCGTCTCCCGACTTTTTCTATGTTCTTCCGCTGCCTCGCCGAGGGGCGGATCCGGATCCCCAACAGATAAGACTCCATATGAGATATGGATGGGCAAACCACCCAAGTACTCATACATGAGGATTTGGGGATGTCCCGCTTACATGAAGCAGACAGTAGGAGATAAGCTGGATACGAGATCCATCTTATGCTACTTCATTGGGTATCCAAAGAATTCCATTGGATACCACTTCTACTATCCCAGTGAAACAAAAGTGTTTGTTTCTAGAAATGCCACCTTTATGGAAAGGGAATTTCTACTTGATAGAAAGGGCAAAATAGTAGAACTCGAAGATGTTCGAGATCCAATCGAAGTACCAGGTGAGTCTCCCACACCTCCAGAGCCGGTACCAGAAATGGTCGCACCTAGGAGATCCGAAAGGGTTCCTAGGGCTCCTGAGAGATATGGTTTTCTCCTTGAAGATGATCAAGGTGATCAAGTTGTTGGATCTGATCCAAAAACTTTCAAGGAGGCAATTTCCGATGCTGATTCTAATTTGTGGCTTGAAGCAATTCAGTCTGAGTTTGACTCAATGCATGCGAACCAAGTTTGGACTCTTGTTAACCCTCCCGAAGGAATTGTTCCTATTGGGTGCAAATGGGTATACAAGAGGAAACTTGGGCCTGATGGTAAGGTAATGACCTACAAGGCACGACTGGTCACGAAAGGTTACACTCAAAGGCAAGGTGTTGACTATGATGAAACCTTCTCGCCAGTCGCAATGTTCAAGTCAATTAGAATCTTGCTAGCCATAGCCGCATGGTACGACTTTGAGATATGACAAATGGATGTGAAAACTGCGTTCCTTAATGGAAACATTAATGAAGAGATCTATATGACGCAGCCTGAGGGTTTCACATCTGTCGGAAGTGAGCATAAGGTATGCAAGCTTCAGAGATCCATCTACGATCTCAAACAAGCATCATGAAGTTGGAACCTGAGATTCGATGAAACAATTAAGGAATTTGGTTTCATCAAGAATCCCGAGGAGCCATGTGTTTATAAGAAGGTAGTTAAAAGCGCTGTGACATTCCTAGTACTTTATGTTGATGACATTCTACTCATTGAGAATGATGTAGGAATGCTGCAATCAACTAAAGTATGGTTGTCTAGTAGATTTTCGATGAAGGACATGGGTGAAGCATCCTATATTCTTGAAATACAGATCTATGGGATAGGTTGAAACGGATGCTCGGACTCACCCAGGCCACCTACATCGATACCATACTTAAGAGGTTCTCTATGGAAGAGTCCAAGAGAGGACACCTACCTATGTGCCACGGGGTCACTCTATCTAAGTCTATGTGTCCGAATACTGATGAGGAGATAGAGAGTATGACACGTGTGCCATATGCCTCGGCAACAGGTAGTATTATGTATGGAATGATCTCCACTAGACCGGATGTCGCATATGCTTTGAGTGTCACGAGCCGCTACCAGGCCAACCCCGGCCAATTGCATTGGAAGGTTGTGAAGGATATTCTTAAGTACTTACGAAGGACTAAGAATATGTTCATGGTCTATGGGGGTGGTGAACTGAAACTGGAAGGCTACACTGATTCTAGCTTCCAGTGTGACGTGGATGATTCGAAGTCTACCTCTGGATTTGTATTCATGCTCAATGGTGGTGCTGTCTCTTGGAAGAGTTCCAAGCAAGACACCATCGCGGATTCAACCACTGAGGCTGAGTACATCGCAGCATCAGCTGCTGCTAAGGAGGCCGTTTGGATAAGAAATTTCGTCCATAAGTTGGGGGTCATTCCTAATGGAGTTGGTCCAGTCCCGATGTACTGCGACAACACGGGTGCCGTTGCGCAAGCAAAGGAGCCTAGGTCTCACCAAAGATCCAAACATATACTGAGGAAATACCACATAATCCGGGATATTGTGGCTAGAGGTGACATAGCAGTTGAGAGAGTCGCCTATGCAGACAACATTGCTGATCCACTTACGAAGCCCTTGCCAGGACCCTTGTTTGAAAAACATCGCGAAACAATGGGACTACGTCTGATGAGTAGTTGGCTTTAGGGCAAGTGGGAGATTGTTAGAGTAGATTCCCAACTATCCAACTTGTGGCGTGTGGGTTTATAGACTCTTGTATATGACAATCTTTATATATGATATTTGCATTTATTTATGGCGTTCTTTACTTTCATTGTGTTGTATGATGATTAACAATTGCGTTGAGTAAAGACCTGGAATGCACTATAGTGTATGTTAGATGTGATAGTGGGTATGACGGCTATCATGAAACACATCTAATAGTCACTGTGTATTCTGAACACGTTCCTAGTCGATTGGGCCGTCAAAATGAGGATAAGGCCGCCCGAGCTCGAGACTAGCATCTGCGATGCGAAGTACCATGTTTCATTGGTAGGGAACATTGTGATGTTCTGAGCATGCAGATGGATAGTGACCTGGTGATCTATCGAACTACCCTCGTTCGGACTATCCAAGTGGTTACCATTTGACGAGTGGATAAGTCCGAGGTCTTGGTTGTACTGATTAGTCTTCACGACTCGAAATGACATTCAGGCTCTACATGATAGGCGCCTCACTTTGACCCGTTTTCCGACTCACTTGGGGTCGTTAGGCGGCGGGATTGGGTGAGACCCCGATGCATATAGGAGTCGATGCATCGTTGTCGAGGATACACCAATCGCAGACATGCGTGGATAACCTATGTTATCTGAGGAGACGATAGTGTATAAATCTCTGGCCAGAGTACTAGAAGTGTTTTAGGTAAATGGGTTTACCTAGTTACACTCGCGATGTCACTATTCAATCTCCAAGATGTATGCATAGCTATCGGATCTTTAGCGACTCTCGATTTAACAATGGTCGTTGATCTGATCGGGATATATGGATTGAAAGGACCGTACTGTACGCTAACCATTGTTGGGGAACAACGGTGCAGGATCCAGATCCCGTCTCCCGGCGAGGCAGCGGAAGAACAAAATTTGGGCCGGGAGACGTTCAATACAATTTGAAATCATGCAAACTATGAACCATTCATAGGGAGTTTTTGTTGATTACCTTGCTGGCAACTCGTGCCTGGCTCCGACCAGTTTCACGAGGAAACCGGCACTTCACGGTAGGCGGCGGTAGATTACGTCAATCAGGTCCACGACCAGAAACGATCTCCCTCCGATCAGCCTGCACTAGAAGACTGATGGATTTTATCACCAACGGATTCTCCTCGAGCTCTAGGGTGAGGGTTGTGTAATCAAGTATCAAGTGTTAGGGCGGCGGCTTTTAGAGCTCTAGGGTTTGGGTTGTGTAATCAAGTATCAAGTGTTATGATCATTAGTTATGAAGCCCTTAAGTCTAATTAAATAGACTTGTGATAGACTTGGACCGGCCCAATGGGCCCGGGTCCAACAGATGAACATTCGGTTCATCCCTATCACCGTGACTTCATCATAACTCCGATCGCCGATCAGATCGGACCGATCGACTCAGTTTCCAAAACTGAATATTATGATCTGAAAAACCATTTTTCAGAACCCCAGTGCAAAATGACGGTTTTGCCCCTCAACAGCGGGAAATCACGATTTGACCCCTGTTGACTTTTAGGAAGTCGCACTCCCCAAAATCCTCTTCCCATGCTCAACACATTGAGCTCTGTATCCGTGAGAATCTCGAATCCAGTACTTGTGTGACCCTCAATGGTTCAGGGATACAGCTAGCCGTGAGCCCACAACCATTGTGGCTCCGTAATCACAATTCCGGACTTGCCCATCGGATCATGGTAAGAGCGTCTAGCAACATCGCCCCATGATCCCCTAGGTATCAATGATAGTGTCTGCAAGAACCAGTTGGTCGTGGTTAGCGTACAGTACGGTCCTTTCAATCCATATATCCCGATCAGATCAACGACCATTGGTAAATCGAGAGTCGCTAAAGATCCGATAGCTATGCATACATCTTGGAGATCGAATAGACATCACGAGTGTAACTAGGTAAACACATTTAACTAAAACACTTCTAGTACTTTGGCCAGATATTTATACACTATTATCCCCTCAGATAGCATAAGATATCC
>KQ991084.1:2041-25469 GCA_001598015.1 Dorcoceras hygrometricum | reverse complement strand
TACTAGTCTCGAGCTCGGGCGGCCTTATCCTCATTTTGACGGCCCAATCGACTAGGAACTAATTCAGAATACACAGTGACTATTAGATGTGTTTCATGATAGCCGTCATACCCACTATCACATCTAACATACACTATAAGTGCATTCTAGGTCTTTACTAACGAAATTGTTAATCATCATACAACACAATGAAAGTAAAGAATGCCATAAACAAATTCGAATATCATATATAAAGATCGTTTCATACAAGAGTCTATGAACCCACACGCCACAAGTTGGCTAGTTGGGCATCTACTCTAACAATCTCCCACTTGCCCTAAAGCCAACTACTCATCAGACGTAGTCCCATTGTTTCACGATGTTTTTCAAACAAGGGTCCTGGTAAGGGCTTCGTAAGTGGATCAGCAATGTTGTCCGCAGAGGCGACTCTCTCAACTACTATGTCACCTCTAGCCACAATATCCCGGATTATGTGGTATTTCCTTAGTATGTGTTTGGATCTTTGGTGAGACCTAGGCTCCTTTGCTTGCGCAACGGCACCCGTGTTGTCGCATTACACCGAGACTGGACCAACTCCATTAGGAATGACGCCCAACTCTTGGACGAAATTCCTTATCCAAACCGCCTCCTTAGCAGCAGCTGATGCTGCGATGTACTCAGCCTCAGTGGTTGAATCCGCGATGGTGTCTTGCTTGGAACTCTTCCAAGAGACAGCACCACCATTGAGCATGAATACTAATCCAGAGGTTGACTTCGAATCGTCCACGTCACACTGGAAGCTAGAATCAGTGTAGCCTTCCAGTTTCAGTTCACCACCCCCATAGACCATGAACATATTCTTAGTACTTCGCAAGTACTTAAGAATATCTTTCACAGCCTTCCAATGCAATTGGCCGGGGTTGGCCTGGTAGCGGATCGTGACACTCAGAGCATATGCGACATCCGATCTAGTCGAGATCATGCCATACATAATACTACCTATTGCCGAGGAATATGGCACACGAGTCATACTCTCTATCTCCTCATCAGTCTTCGGACACATAGAGTTAGATAGAGTGACCCCGTGGCACACAGGTAGGTGTCCTCTCTTGGACTCTTCCATAGAGAACCTCTTAAGTATGGTATCGATATAGGTAGCTTGGGTGAGTCCGAGCATCCGTTTAGATCTATCCCGATAGATCTGTATTCCAAGAATATAGGATGCTTCACCCATGTCCTTCATCGAAAATCTACTAGACAACCGTACTTTAGTTGATTGCAGCATTCCTACGTCATTCCCAATGAGTAGAATGTCATCAACATAAAGTACGAGGAATGTCAAAGCGCTTTTAACTACCTTCTTATATACACATGGCTCCTCGGGATTCTTGATGAAACCAAATTCCTTAATTGTTTCATCGAATCTCAGGTTCCAACTTCTTGATGCTTGTTTGAGACCGTAGATCTATCTCTGAAGCTTGCATACCTTATGCTCGCTTCCAACGGATGTGAAACCCTCAGGCTGCGTCATATAGATCTCTTCCTTAATGTTTCCATTAAGGACGCAGTTTTCACATCCATTTGCCATATCTCATAGTCGTACCATGCGGCTATGGCTAATAAGATTCTAATCGACTTGAACATTACGACTGGCGAGAAGGTTTCATCATAGTCAACACCTTGCCTTTGAGTGTAACCTTTCGCGACCAGTCGTGCCTTGTAGGTCATTACCTTACCATCAGGCCCAAGTTTCCTCTTGTATACCCATTTACACCCAATAGGAACAATTCCTTCGGGAGGATTAACAAGAGTCCAAACTTGGTTAGCATGCATTGAGTCAAACTCAGACTGCATTGCTTCAAGCCACAAATTAGAATCTGCATCGGAAATTGCCTCCTTGAAAGTTCTTGGATCAGATCCAACAACTTGATCACCTTGATCATCTTTCAGGAGCCCTAGGAACCCTTTCGGATCTCCTAGGTGCGACCATTTCTGGTACTGGCTCTGTAGGTGCAGGAAATTCACGGGGTACTTCACTTGGTTCTCGAACCTCTTCGAGTTCTACTATTTTGCCCTTTCTATCAAGTAGAAATTCCCTTTCCATAAAGGTGGCATTTCTAGAAACAAACACTTTTGTTTCGCTCGGATAGTAGAAGTAGTATCCAATGGAATTCTTTGGATATCCAATGAAGTAACATAAGATGGATCTCGTATCCATCTTATCTCCCACTGTCTGCTTCCCGTAAGCAGGACATCCCCAAATCCTCATGTATGAGTACTTGGGTGGTTTGCCCATCCATATCTCATATGGAGTCTTATCCACTGCCTTGGTGTGGACATTGTTCAACAACATTACAGCCGTTTCGAGTGCATAGCCCCAAAACGAGGTAGGAAGTTCAGTGAAGCTCATCATAGATCGAACCATGTCTAACAGGGTTCGATTACGACGCTCCGCTACACCATTGAGATGTGGTGTGGCCGGAGGGGTCCACTGTGCGAGAATCCCATTCTCCTTCAGATAGTCTTGAAATTCAGCACTCAAGTATTCACCACCTCGATCAGATCGAAGTGCTTTAATACTTTTGCCTAATTGATTTTCTACTTCAGCCTTGAATTCTTTGAACCTTTCAAAGGATTCAGACTTGTGCTTCATCAAGTACAAGTACCCATACCTAGAGCATTCTCCTTCAGATAGTCTTGAAATTCAGCACTCAAGTATTCACCACCTCGATCAGATCGAAGTGCTTTAATACTTTTGCCTAATTGATTTTCTACTTCAGCCTTGAATTCTTTGAACCTTTCAAAGGATTCAGACTTGTGCTTCATCAAGTACAAGTACCCATACCTAGAGTAATCGTCGGTAAAGGTGATGAAGTATGTGTGACCGTACTTAGTACCAATACTAAATGGGCCACACATATCAGTATGGATCAAATCCAATAGGCCTTGAGCACGCTCACCCTTGCCCTTGAAGGGTTGCTTAGTCATCTTTCCCTTAAGACAAGACTCACAAGTCGGTAGGGAGTTAATGTCTGACAGATTAAACATGTCACTCCTAACTAACTTGTTCATCCTACTTAGAGAAATATGACCTAGCCTAGCGTGCCAAAGTTGTGCTGGGTTCAAGTTATCGTGTTTCCGTTTAATCGTTGTTGTATGTGCTTCGACATCGCGAGTTGGAACGTCTTTTAATTTTAAGGTGTATAAATCGTTTTCGCGTTCCCCAATACCAATTAAACATTCATTCTTGTAAATAATGCAAATCTAATTAGCAAACATACAAGAATATCCATCACTATCAAGCATAGAAACAGAAATAATGTTCTTTATTAATTCGGGAACAAACAAAACGTTTCTCAATAACAACTTAAAATCAGAAGACAGAAATAAATAAACATCTTCTATAGCTATAGCAGCAACTCTTGCTCCATTGCCAAGCCTCAAGTGGGTCTCATCCTCTCTAAGACGTCGGCTTCTTGTCATCACCTGCAAATCATTGCAGATATGAGATCCACATCCGGTATCAAGTACCCAAGAAGTCGAATTAAGAGACATATTTATTTCAATATAGAACATACCTTTCGCAGTTCGCAACTGCTCGAGGTACTCCTTGCAGTTCCTCCTCCAATGCCCAGGCTTGTGGCAGTAGTGGCAAACATCCTCGCTCTTGTTTGGCTTGGAAGCCTTTGCATTTGGTTTCTTGGTGGGCTTTTCCTCCTTCGCAGGGGCAGAACGCTTCTTACCCTTGCGTCTGGGCCCCTTCTTCGCAGAAGAGCCCATAAGGAGGACGGGTTTGTCCTTCTTTATGGTTCCTTCAAACACTACAAGCATGTTAACCACCTCTTCAAGGGTGGCTGCCAGCTTGTTCATGTTGAAGTTGACCAAAAAGGGGTCAAATGCAGCGGGTAGTGAGAGGAGAAGCACATCCACAGATAGCTCGTGTGGAAGTGTGATATCAAGGCCCGACAGCTTTTCAACGAGCCCAATCATACGAACTCCATGCTCGCGGACCGAAGTCCCATCGCGCATGCGGCTCGCCATAAGCTCCTTGACAGCCGTGAACCTCTCATGTCGAGAGTTCTCCCCATACAGTTCTTTGAGATGAAAAAGTATGTCAGCAGCATACTTCGTCTTCTCAAAGCGCCGTTGCATTTCATTGGACATCGACGCCATCACATAGCATCGAGTTTTAACCTCGTCGTCCCACCATTGTTTAAGCGTAACCAGCTCCTCAGGGCTGAATCAGCAGGGGCTTCCTTCGGAGGGCACTTCTATATCGTATAAAGAAGTTTCTTCGAAGCCAACACAATGTTGAGGTTGCGAAGCCAGTCTTGGTAGTTCAGACCGGTGAACTTGTTGCTATCAAGTATAGCAGCGAGCGGGTTTTTCATCGAAACCATTATATAAGCATTAATACTGAAAAGAAAACAGACAAACATCACTAACTATATATAACATAATCGCTAAGACATAAAACAAGGTCGTTAAGTTTTATGAATTACCCTCCCACTATTTTAACGATTTCACCACCCTCTAATGAAATCGAGAAATCAAGTTTCTTTAGTGGGTACACGGAGCCCAATCAAGCGATCATGGACCCGAATAATATCAGCCATCCATGACCCACAAAAGGTAGTTTCCGATTGAAACCGGTGCAACCTCCATGTATTCACCTCACGTCCAGTAAGGGCCCAATAATATGACGTCGTTTACTATCACGTGTCAAGATGACCCATCAATGTTGAGTCGTGAAGGACGGTCCCCTTAACGTCCCCAATAATATGAGCCAACTTTAAAGGGAGTTCCAACCGAACTCACAACAATTGTCAATGGCGTGGACAACTTTTCGGCATACATGACCCCCTCAATAATATGAGCCGGGCCATGTATACGGGTAGCATCGACGTACACCCATTGTTGATGGAAGGTAGGGATAATTTAAACAAATTTAAATTCCCTTTAGTTTTTCGAATAAACATTTATCTTGATATTAGTTTTAAATCGCATTTAAAACGAGGGATTTTATTTTTGAAAATTTGGTCTCATGTAGATATTTTAAATCAAATTTAAAAAATGCGGATTCAACTAACTATATATCACATATATAAAAACATTGGGATGATCGATCGCGAGAGCTATGCGGTCCGTGGTTGCCATCCACGGACCTGGGTCCAATCCTAGGGGTAATGCAACATGCAATGCAATCCTATTACAATGCTTTCGGTTTTACAGATCTTCAGTCTTCAATATCCTTGATCGTCATTGTCCACCGTCTTCGGATGTCCTCCCACTAGATCTAGAAATTTTACATTTAAATTTACCATGACATGTAAGGGATACATTATTCAAGGGGTGGGAACGGGCCACAAACAGGCCCACTGAAATGATAATCAATAATATTTACAAACCGAAATCACAAAACCTATCGCATACACCTAACAAATTGGGCACGGCTCTCGATCATCCCAATCATGCAATCAATCTAATTAACATGCATAAATAAATAATCCAATTATTTATCGCAAAATCATATTTTAATCATAAAATCGTATTTTATAATAAAATCGTATTTTGTCGATAAAATCAAATTTTAATCAACAAAATCACATTTAATAATAAAATCATATTTTACAATTAAAATCGTATTTTGCTATTTTAATTATATCAAATTGGCCAAAACAATTTTGGGCCCAAAAATCTCAAAATTTCAAAATCGACCAAAATGGGCCCGATATCGAATATCGGCCCGAAAACTTCACGGGCTGTCCGGGACAGGCCCGAACATAACCCTAGAAGAATTCAGCCGTCACGACATCGCCGGAGCATCGCCGGAAGGCGGCCTCCGGTGGCGTCCGCCACCACGAAAATCGCGCGCGGTGCAAGGCCACGCACGGCCGCGACAAGCGCGGCGCAATCGCGCGATGCGCCAATAATTGGCGCATATAGTTGCGCCAACAATTGGCACATATAGTTGCGCGTCCAGCCATCATCGTCGACCACCGTGTAGCGCAACTAGTGCGCGACGTCCAGCCGCGCGCAGCGGCCAAGCATCGCGCAAACAACGCCCAGTCATGGCGCGTCCAGTGAGCATATACCGGCCGGCCAGCGTGCAACAGCCTGCGCGAGTGGCGGCCGATCATCGTGCATCATTGTGCGCGGCCGCGGTGATCTCCGCGCGCCAAGGGCGGCGCATAGCAGCGCATGCTGCCCCCAATGTCGCGCAACCAGTGCGCATAAAGGATGGGCAGCGGCCGGCCAGCAGGTGGCTATTTGCGCAGCCATGCGCGCGCAATCACGCGCTAGTGTAGGGCAGCCGCGCACGGCGGCTGCCGGTGGCCAAGTTCCAAAATTTTCTTTTGATTTCGATCTGAAAAAGATATTTGATACAATATGGCAACAATTGTATTGATCAGATCCGAGCCTTGGCTCTGATACCACAGTTGGGGAACAACGGTGCAGGATCCGGATCCCGTCTCCCGGCGAGGCAGCGGAAGAACAAAATTTGTGCCGGGAGACGTTCAATACAATTTGAAATCATGCAAACTATGAACCATTCATAGGGTGTTTTTGTTGATTACCTTGCTGGCAACTCGTGCCTGGCTCCGACCAGTTTCACGAGGAAACCGGCACTTCACGGTATGCGGCGGTAGATTACGTCAATCAGGTCCACGACCGGAAACGATCTCCCTCCGATCAGCCTGCACTAGAAGACTGATGGATTTTATCACCAACGGATTCTCCTCGCAAAGTTGGCCGGAACAAATTCCGGCGAGGGAGGCGGCGCCGGCGGTGACAAGCGGCGGCGGCGGCGTGAGGAGAGGAAGGGAGGCGGCGGCTTTTAGAGCTCTAGGGTTAGGGTTGTGTAATCAAGTATAAAGTGTTATGATCATTAGTTATGAAGCCCTTAAGTCTAATTAAATAGACTTGTGATAGACTTGGACCGGCCCAACGGGCCCGGATCCAACGGATGAACATTCGGTTCATCCCTATCACCGTGACTTTATCATAACTCCGATCGCCGATCAGATCGGACCGATCGACTCAGTTTCCAAAACTGAATACTATGATCTGAAAAACCATTTTTCAGAACCCCAGTGCAAAATGACCGTTTTGCCCCTCAACAGCGGGAAATTACGATTTGACCCCTGTTGAATTTTAGGAAGTCGCACTCCCCAAAATCATCTTCCCATGCTCAACACATTGAGCTCAGTATCCGTGCGGGAATCTCGAATCCAGTACTTGTGTGACCCTCAATGGTTCAGGGATACAGCTAGCCGTGGGCCCACAACCATTGTGGCTCCGGAATCACAATTCCGGACTTGCCCATCGGATCATGGTAAGAGCGTCTAGCAACATCGCCCCATGATCCCCTAGGTATCAATGATAGTGACTGCAAGAACCAGTTCGGGGTCTCACCCAATCCCGCCGCCTAATGACCCCATGTGAGTCGGCAAATGGGTCAAAGTGAGACGCCTATCATGTAGAGTCTCAATGACGTTTAGAGTCGTGAGGACTAATCAGTACAACCAAGACCTCGGACTTATCCACTCGACAAATGGTAACCACTTGGAAAGTCCGAACGAGGGTAGTTCGATAGATCACCAGGTCACTATCTATCTGCATGCTCAGAACATCACAATGTTCCTTACCAATGAAATATGGTACTTCGCATCGCAGATACTAGTCTCATGCTCGGTCGGTCTTATCCTCATTTTGACGGCCCAATCAACTAGGAACTAATTCAGAATATACAGTGACTATTAGATGTGTTTCATGATAGCCGTCATACCCACTATCACATCTAACATACACTTTAGTGCATTCTAGGTCTTTACTCAACGCAATTGTAAATCATTATACACACAATGAAAGTAAAGAATGTCATAAACAAATGTGAATATCATATATAAAGATCGTTTCATACAAGAGTCTATGAACCCACACGCCACAAGTTGGCTAGTTGGGCATCTACTCTAACAACCACGACCAACTGGTTCTTGAAGGCACTATCAGTGATACCTAGGGGATCATGGGGCGATGTTGCTAGACGCTTTACCATGATCCATTGGGCAAGTCCGAAATTGTGATTTCGGAGCCACAATGGTTGTGGGCCCGCGGCTAGCTGTATCCCTGAACCATTGAGGGTCACACAAGTACTGGATTCACGATTTCCACACGGAAACTGAGCTCAATGTGTTTAGCACCTGAGGAGGATTTTGGGGAGTGCGACTTCCTAAAAGTCAACAGGGGTTAAATTGCGATTTCCCACTGTTGAGGGGCAAAACTGTCATTTGGACTAGGTAATCTGAAAAATTGTTTTTCGCATCATAATATTCGGTTTTGGAAACTGAGTCGATCGGTCCGATCTGATCGTCGATCGGAGTTATGATGAAACCGTAATGAATTAAACGAACCGAATGTTCATATAGGGACTTGGGCCTGACCCAAGTCCAATGGGCCGGTTCAAGCCCAAGTATATTTAATATATACACTAATGTGATTAGGGCTTAATTGATTGATTACATAACAACACTACTCTAAACCCTAGAGCACCCATTCGGCCGCCTCCCTCTCCTCACTAGCCGCCACCGCCGTCGGCCACCACGCCGCCCCTCGCCGGAGTTGCTCCGGCCAAATTTTTGAGGAGTTTCCGTCCGTGCTGATCTCGTCAGGCCTTCTAGTGCAAGCTGACGAAGGAACATTGCTTCCGGTCGTGGACCTGATTGACGAATCTACAGCCGCCTACCGTGAAGAGCCGGTCTTCTTGTAATTCCGGTTGGAGCCAGGCGCAAGTCGCCAGCAAGGTAATCTACTAGTCATCCTATGAATGGTTTATAGCATGATTTTATTGTATTGAACGTTTCCCGGCGCCAAATTTTTAAACTTCTGCTGCGCCGCCGGGAGACGAGATCCGGATCCGCCACCGTTCCCCAACACACAGCTGATAACAAATTCTGCGAAGAAAGGTCAGTGGCCACTAGTGTGTACAAGAATACGGGAATTACCCGCTCATCTTTACACCACATTCGAAATACCAGATGCATCAACAACTCAACCTGCTGTTGCCCAAACCATGAACTGCGGTAGTTAACCACTCGGCGCATGGTGGCTAATAAATACCCGCAGGGAGATGAGAGTGCGGTATTGCCGCTCGCCCTCAAAATCTGGTAAGAACAGAACAGCAATAACAACAGGACATGGCTGCAATAGCTGAATGGAATGATAATGCGTATGCAATGCAACAGTTAAACCAGCACATAAACAACAATGCAATGCATACACAGCAAACACATAATATCCATGCCAATTCCAGCCGTAATACAAGCTCAACATCCGTACCTCACCAGCTTCTGAGCTACAACGAAGTTCGATCAACACAGATCTGTCACCTGCTAAACCAACACAAGCTACTGCTCAAAGACCGAAACACAAAACAACAGCAGCTGGGAGCTACAACTCCACCAGCGCTTATCTACCTTCCTAACTCAACGGAAAGCTCTAACAAAGCTTAAAGGTAGAATTCTCACTTACCCCAACAAACTACCGGCACGGCAGGGACTCTTATGCTAACAAGCTACACAAGGGAGATGTCTTAGCGATCCTGCGATCCTCTTCCAGCTCCTCCAAAGTCTTCTAAAGAGGTATAGAATGAAGCGTATTAGAGAGAGGAGTCCAACGCTACCACTCTCACTCTCGTCGGAGCTGTCTACCACCGGCAATTAGGACGGATAAGGTTACGGTGAACAGTAACTAGGGTATCGCGACAAGATTTGGAAACGATGTCGGGGAAACAAATAATAGAGAACAGCAGCTAAGTCTCCTATCAAATACACTTCTCAATAGCTGACAGAAGCAAGAACAGATTCCACCGACAAAAATAGTTGTCGCAATTGATATTCCCAACCAACAGCTGAAATCTCGCATCAGCTTTTGCCTATCTCTAAACAGCGAATAACTAAACAAAACGACGTCGCACCAACTTAACCAAACGACGTCGCAGAGGAACACGTCACCCTGCTACCAACAGCTGATCAACAAACCAGCAGCTAAATAAAACAACGCACCAAATCTCTCAACAGTTGATGTCTATCATAACCAACAGCTGGTACAAAGCGCTCCACTCAAAACGCTGTCGTTCCAACTTACCAAACCAAAGTAGTTTCGCTACCCGCTACAAAACACGCTAACGAAATCAACAGCTGGTTCCTGTTCACAAAACGTCGTCTCTTCAGAGAGAGGGACACGTCACCACAAGACACGTCACTCGCTAGCCACTGCTAATCGCTAACCAACACCTGATCACTCACAACTGATGGTCTCTCGCAACAGCTGGATACACGCTAATACACCAACGACTGAAATCCACGTCAGCATTGCTGCTGCTTCATACCAAAACACAATGACTGAAATACCAACAGTTGACGCGATCGCTCACGGCTGATGCAAAACCCGAACAAATATCTGTCCCGCGACATCTGATATCTTTCCCACTGCTGATTCCAACACTTAGGCAAATTTGACGACTACGCCAAGCACATCTACCAACACCTGATTGCGAAAACACAGGTCTCACATCTCTCCCCCACTAAAACACGATTTCTTCCTCGAAATCAACAAGTCCAGGAACAACTCAACTGAACCCAAGAGTTCAAGATAACTGAGCAAACAACTTCTGAAATCTGATGCAACACTCACGCAAACAGATGCGGCCACTCACCTTGCATCTTCTCTTCCAGTTCCCAAGTAGCTTCTTCCCTACCGTGTTTGCTCCATTGAACCATCACGAAGGGAATGATTTTATTCCTCAACTGTTTCTCTTTTCTATCTAGGATCTGCAAGGGATATTCAACATAACTCAACGTCTGATCTAGCTCAACCTCGTCAGTTCTTAGCACATGAGACGGATCTGGCTCATACTTCCTCAACATCGACATGTGAAACACATCGTGCAAGGAGGACAAATCTTGTGGCAATAACAGTCGATACGCCAAAGGGCCAATCCTCTCAACAATCTCATACGGACCAAAATAACGAGGGGATAACTTTCCCTTGTGACCAAAACGCATAACACTGTGAAACGGAGAAACTTAAAGGAATAGCTGATCACCAACTTGAAACTCTATAGGTCGACGCCTCTTATTCGCATAACTGGCTTGGTGATCCTGAGCAGCTTTCATCCGCTGTCGAATCAGATCCACATGATCCTTCATCTGCTGCACAAATCCTGGGGCAGACAGCTGCTTCTCCCCCACTTCTTCCCAACATACAGGCGATATGCACTTCCTACCATACAAAGCCTCAAACGGCGTCATAACAATCGTTACTTGGTAGCTGTTATTGTAGGAAAACTCAACCAAAGACAACGCGTCTTGCCAGCTACCACCAAAATCCATCACAACAGCTCGCAACATATCCTCCAACGTCTGGATAGTTCTCTCAGATTGGCCATCTGTCTGGGGATGATACGCTGTACTCATAGCCAATCTGGTACCCAAAGCTGCTTGCAAACTCTTCCAAAACCTGGAAGTAAACCTTGGATCTCGGTCTGAAACAATCGAAACAGGTACACCGTGCAATCTAACCACAAAATCCACGTACAGTTTCGCCATTTTCTTCAAAGAGAAGGTCATACCATAGGGAATAAAGTGTGCAGACTTCGAGAATCTATCGATTACAACCCAAATCGCATCACAAACTCTGCTGGAACGAGGCAAATGCGTAACAAAATCCATCGCTATGTGCTCCCAATTCCATTGGGGCACTTCCAAATTCTGCAACAGACCACCAGGTATCATCCTTTCAGCCTTAACCTGCTGACAGTTCAAGCAACAAGCAACAAAACCAGCAATGTGTCTCTTCAAACCAGCCCATCAAAAGTGCGGCTTCAACGCTTGGTACATCTTCCGTGCACCAGGATGAACACTATGTCTACTGCAATGTGTCTCTCTATGGATCTCCTCCCGAAGATCTATCAAATTGGGCACAACCAACCGACCATGGAAACACATACAACCATCAGACGAAACAGAATAGTCCTCAAGCTAGCCAGCCCTGACCTTCAACTTCAACTCGTGGATAGAAGGATCCGTCCTTTGAGCCGCTCTAATGCTCGAAAGAATCTGCGGGTCAAATTGGAAAGAAGAAACCACAACATAATTCTCAGCCGGGTAAAACCTCCAACCAGTACTGCTAAGATGCTCACGGTCTTTAGAAACATACAACGACATAAGAATATCTCCTTGAGCCTTTCTGATCAATGCATCAGCCACTACATTAACTTTCCCAAGCTGGTACTTGATCTCACAATCAAAATCCTTCAGCAGCTCCATCCATCTACGTTGTCTCATGTTCAAGTCAGGCTACGAAAACAAATACTGCAAACTCTTGTGGTCCGAGTACGCCACAAACTGCTCGCCATATAGATAGTGGCGCCAAATCTTCAACGCAAAGACCACATCTGCTAGCTCCAAATCATGAACTGGATAACGAGTCTCGTGCGGTTTCAACTGCCGCGAGGCATACGCAATGACTCGACCATGCGGCATCAACACACAGCCCAATACATTGAGTGAAGCATCAGAACACACAACAAAGCCACCTGAACCAGACGGCAAAGCCAACACAGGCGCAGTAGTCAACTTCTCCTTGAGCAATTGAAAAGCATTCTCGCATTGCTCAGTCCAAATGAAACGCTTGTATTTCTGAGTCAACTGAGTCATCGGCCTAGCTATACTAGAGAAACGCTCTATAAAACGACGGTAATAGCCAGCCAGACCCAAGAAACTACGAACCTCAAACACATTCCTAGGTCGCTCCCAGTTCAAAACAGCATCTACTTTACTGGGATCCACATAAATGCCATCAGCTGAAATCACATGACCCAAAAACACAACGCGATCCAACCAGAACTCGCACTTAGAGAACATGGCATACAGCTGCGAGTCTCTCAATGTCTGAAGGACGACTCTCAAATGCTCCTTGTGCTCCAAATGAGTCTTCGAATACACCAAGATGTCGTCGATGAACACTATCACAAACTGATCTATAAACTAACGGAAGACTCGGTTCATCAAATCCATGAAGACTGCAGGAACATTGGTCAACCCGAAAGGAATCACTAGAAAATCAAAATGCCCGTACCTAGTACGAAAAGCAGTCTTCACGACATCTTGATCTCTAACTCTCAGCTGATGGTACCCTGAACGTAGATCGATCTTTGAATATACAGCAGAATCTTGCAACTGGTCAAACAAGTCGTCGATCCTCGACAACGGGTACTTATTCTTAACAGTAACTTTGTTCAGCTGACGAAAGTCAATGCACATTCTCATTATGCCATATTTCTTCTAGACAAACAAGATAGGCTCCCCACGGCGACATGCTACGTCTGATAAAACCTTTCTCCAGCAAATCATCCAGTTGCACCTTGAGCTATCTCAACTCAACAGGCGCTAAAAGATATGGTGCACGCAAAATCGGAGCTGTTCCAGGCACCAACTCAATGCTAAAATCAATCTCCCTCCTTGGAGGAAAACCAGGAATCTCCTCCGAAAACACATCAGGAAAATGACGCAACACTGGAACATCGCTGAGCTGCACATGCGAAGAAGAAGAAGCATCCAACGCATAAATCATAAAACCAGCGTTCTCCATCGACAACTAGCTGAACATCTCCATCGCTGAGATCAACGGAATCTTCGACTGGGAATCAGCACCGTAGAAATTCCATTTCTCATCGAACTGAGGCCTAAAACGTACGATCCCATGGAAACAATCCACGGAGGCCCTTTAGCTGGACAACACGTCCATTCCCACTATGCAGTCGAAATCCCACAACGTCAGACGAATCAAATTCGCCACTAGCACATGCTCACCGAACCTCAGAACGCCATCTAACAAAACTTCTTGGGAGAACAGGCTAGCGCCTCCAGGAGTAGAAACAGACACCACATCGTGCAAAGAAATGGTATGCAGACCATGCTCGACCACAAATGCATCAGAAATAAACGAATGCGATGCGCCAGTGTCAAACAACACTCGTGCAGGAAAATCAAAGACAAGGCATGTACATGAAATCACCCTACTCGGCGTCTCCTCCGCTTGCTCCATAATAATAGCGTTCGCTAGAGAATGTTGGGGTCCAGAGAAATGCTGCTGAGACGACTGTCCGAAACGCGACGGACCAGGCAACTGAAACGGCCTAAACGGCGTCTCTACAACCCTAGGTTGCGGAAACTGAGGGGAACGACCCCTATACGATCCTCCTTGACCCTGAGGTGGGGCTGCGGCTTGCTGCGATCCAACCGACGGACACACCCTCGCAAAATGCCCATACTGACCACAGATATTACAAGAGCCCTGCACACCAACACATTGAGTCGATGGATGCTTGCCTCCACAGAAGCCACAAAACTCTGCCCTAGAACCACTCCTACTAGAGCTGCCAGAACCAGAAGAACCAGAACCAGACTTCTTCTTAAACTGATGGCCACGAGGTCGGAACCTCTGGCGGCCAGACTGCTGATGCTGCTGGGGTTGATTGGCTGACTGCAAAGACTGAGAAGACTGCGCTCCCTGAACAGCGGGACGACCACCCTGAGCACCCTGAGGCCTAGCACGCAACCTCCGGTTTCGTAGACCTTCCTCTATGTCAATCGCATTATCCACTGCTTCAGCATAACTCCTCGGTTTGCTTGTCAGCACCAACAAATACAGCTCTTCATTCAAACCCTCAATAAACTTAGTCCTCTTGGCCCTCTCCCGACCAGCAACATGCAAAAAATACGCGAAAAGAGAAGAAAACAACCGAGCATACTCTCGCACAGACATCGTACCTTGCTCAAAACTATCGAACTCTCGCTCACGAGCGTTCACGTACGACTCCGGGACGTACTCCTTCCGAAAGGCAACGCAGAAGCTATCCCAAGTAATCCCCACACCGGTCTCCTCTAGCGTCCTCGAAGCACCACGCCACCAACGCTCCGCACCCTTCCTCAGCTGAAAGGTCGCCAAACTAAAGCGAAGCAAATCATCGTACTGAACACGATCGAACAAACCAGTGATGAGCCGAAGCCATGAATCCGCATCCTCGCTAGACTCGTCACCATTAAAGATCTGGGGACTCATCCTTTGGAACCAAGCCATCACAATCTCCATGCTCTCCACACGGGTTGTCAAGTAATCGAATTCCTCCTCTTCGCGTCTACTACGACCACGAGAAGGGAAACTACACTGATCCTTGTTCTGACCTCCAGAATCGTCCTGAAACTGCCCCTACCTCTACCCCTACGTCTAGGCGGCATCTCTACGAAGGCACTAAACAGGATAAGAAAACACAGAACTGAAACAGCATAGAAATCACATATCACACAAACATTATGCAACACATAAATCACATAGTCAAGCACAAACAACACAGAACACTGTGCCTAGACTCACGTGTGATCAAAGAAATTATCCCAGCTTAAGCTCAGATACCAAAACTGTCAGGCCTCGTGCTCACATCAGAGTAAACCACGCAAACACAAGCGGAAGCAACTAAAAAGTGGTTAAAATTTTTGCTTTTGGCCTGACAGAAAGATAATATAATTTAAAATACAACAATACTCAAAATAATCCCAGTTTTATAAATCCAGAATAAAACGACTGAGCGACTGTCCGAATAGCGACGGACCAGGCTGCTGAAACGGCCTGAACGGAGTCTCACCAATCCTGGGCGGCTGAAACTGAGGGGAAAGATCCCTAGACTGTCCTCCATGACCCTGAGATGGGGCTGCGGCCTGCTGCGATCCCACTGACGGACACACCCTAGCAAAATGCCCATGATGACCGCAAAGATTGTAGGAGCCCTGCACACCGATACACTCGGTAGAAGGATGCTTTCCACCACAAAAACCACAAAACTCAGCCCGAGAACCACTGCTACTCGAGCTACCTAAACCAGACGATCCAGAACCAGACTTCTTCTTGAACTATTGACCGTGGGGTCGAAACCTCTGATGGCAAGACTGCTGTGCCACCTGCGGCTGCTGCTGCTGTTGGGGCTGATGGGCTGACTGGGAGGACTGCGAAGACTGCGCTCCCTGACCAGCAGGACGACCACCCTATGCTAACAACTTCCTACGAGCACGACGACTCCGCAAACCCTCCTCAATATCGATAGAATTATCAACTGCTTCAGCATAAGTCTTGGGTTTGCTTGTCAGCACCATCTGATACGGTTCCTCATTCAAACCTTCTAAGAATCTGGTCCTCTTGGCCCTCTCCGGCCAGAAACGTGCGGAACGTACGCCAACAAAGAAGAAAACTTCCAAGCATACTCACGAACAGACATCGATCCCTGCTCCAGATGATCAAACTCCCGCTCACGGGCATTCACATAAGACTCAGGAACATACTCCTGCCTAAAAGTCTCGCAAAAGCTGTCCCAAGTAATCCCAACGCCAGTCTCCAACAAAGTACTAGAAGCACCTCGCCACCAGCGTTCTGCACCCTTCCTAAGCTGGAGGGTCACCAAACTCAACCCAAGCTCGTTGTCATACTGGACACGATCGAATAGACCAGTGATGTTCCTAAGCCACGAATCTGCATCCTCGCTCGACTCGTCGCCATTCAAGACCTGAGGATTCATCCTCTGAAACCTCGTTATCACAACGTCCATCCTCTCCACAGGGGTAGGCAAGTCACCAACTTCCTCCTCCTCATCATGTCTACTACGAATACGACTAGGAGCACTACGCCGATCCTCGTTATATCCTGCCGATTCCTCAAACTGCCCCCTACCTCTACCACGATGTTGGGTTATGGATCACGCCCCCCGGTGAGGCAGCTGAAGAACAGAAATTACATGTCCGGGAGATGATCAATACGATATAAGCAAAAGTTATGACATTCATAGGGTGTTCAAAACACTACCTTGCTGGCAACTCGTGCCTGGCTCCGACCGGTTTCATAAAGAAAACGGCACTTCACGGTAGACTGCGGTAGTTAACGCCAATCAGGTCCACGACCGGAGACTAGGTTCCTTCGTCAGCCTGCACTAGAAGAGCTGACGAGATCTGCACAGACGGATTCTCCTCGTCAAATTTGGCCGGAACAAATTCCGGCGAAGAGGCGGCGGCGGCGGCGGCTCTTTGAGAGAGAGGGTGGCGGCTCTAATCTATAGGGTTAGGGTTAATAATAGTCTTGTGTGTTATAATTGAAGTTAAGTCTAATTATATAGACTTAAGTGTTGGACTTGGACCGGCCCAACGGGCCCGGGTCCAACGGATGAACATTCAGTTCATCTCCACCATCGAGACTTCTTCGTAACTCCATTCGCCGATCAGATCAGACCGATCGATTCAGTTTCCAAAACTTAACACTATGATCTGAAAAACCGTTTTTCAGAACCCCAGTTCAAAATGACGGTTTTGCCCCTCAACAGCGGGAAACCCCGGTTTGACCCTTGTTGACTTTTAGGAAGTCGCACTCCCCAAAATCCTCTTCTCGTGCTCAACACATTGAGCTGAGTATCCGTGCGGGAATCTTGAATCCAGTACTTGTGTGACCCTCAATGGTTCAGGGATACAGCTAGCCGTGGGCCCACAACCATTGTGGCTCCGAAATCACAATTCTGGACCTGCACATCGGATCATGGTAAAGCGTCTAGCAACATCGCCCCATGATCCCCTAGGTATCACTGATAGTGCCTGCAAGAACCATTTGGTCGTGGTTAGCATACAGTACGGTCCTTTCAATCCATATATCCCGATCAGATCAACGACCATTGGTAAATCGAGAGTCGCTATAGATCCGATAGCTATGCATACATCTTGGAGATCGAATAGTGACATCGTGAGTGTAACTAGGTAAACACATTTACCTAAAGCACTTCTAGTACTGTGGCCAGAGATTTATACACTATTATCCCCTCAGATAGCATAGGATATCCACGCATGTCTGCGAGTGGTGAATCCTCGACAACGATGCATCGACGGGGTCTCACCCAATCCCGACGCCTTATGACCCCAAGTGAGTCGGCAAACGGGTCAAAGTGAGACGCCTATCATGTAGAGTCTCAATGACGTTTCGAGTCATGAGGACTAATCAGTACAACCAAGACCTGGGACTTATCCACTCGACAAATGGTAACCACTTGGAAAGTCCGAACGAGGGTAGTTCGATAGATCACCAGGTCCTATCTATCTGCATGCTCAGAACATCACAATGTTCCCTACCAATGAAACATGGTACTTCGCATCGCAGATACTAGTCTCGAACTCGGGCGGCCTTATCCTCATTTTGACGGCCCAATCGACTAGGAACATGTTCAGAATACACAGCGACTATTAGATGTGTTTCATGATAGCCGTCATACCCACTATCACATCTAACATACGCCTTAGTGCATTCTAGGTCTTTACTCTACGCAATTGAAAATCATTACACACATAATGAAAGTAAAGAATGCCATATAAAAGAATGCGAATATCATATATAAAGATTGTTTGTACAAGAGTCTATAAAACCCACACGCCACAAGTTGGCTAGTTGGGCATCTACTCTAACAATCTCCCACATGCCCTAAAGCCAACTACTCATCAGACGCAGTCCCATTGTTTCGTGATGTTTTTCAAACAATGGTCCAGGCAAGGGCTTCGTAAGTGGATCAGCAACGTTGTCCGCAGAGGCTACTCTCTCAACTGCTATGTCACCTCTAGCCACAATATCCCGGATTATGTGGTATTTCCTCAGTATGTGTTTGGATCTTTGGTGAGACCTAGGCTCCTTGTCGCAGTACACCGGGACTGGACCAACTCCATTAGGAATGATGCCCAACTCTTGGACGAAATTCCTTATCCAAACGGCCTCCTTAGCAGCAGCTGATGCTGCAATGTACTCAGCCTCAGTGGTTGAATCCGCGATGGTGTCTTGCGTGGAACTCTTCCAGAGACAGCACCACCATTGAGCATGAATACAAACCCAGAGGTTGATTTCGAGTCATCCACGTCACACTGGAAGCTAGAATCAGTGTAGCCTTCCAGTTTCAGTTCACCGCCCCCATAGACCATGAACATATTCTTAGTCCTTCGTAAGTACTTAAGAATATCCTTCACGGCCTTCCAATGCAATTGGCCGGGGTTGGCCTGGTAGCGGCTCGTGACACTCAGAGCATATGCGACGTCCGGTCTAGTCGAGATCATGCCATACATAATACTACCTATAGCCGAGGCATATGGTACACGTGCCATATTCTCTATCTCCTCATCAGTCTTTGGACACATAGACTTGGATAGAGTGACCCCGTGGCACATAGGTAGGTGTCCTCTCTTGGACTCTTCCATAGAGAACCTCTTAAGTATGGTATCGATGTAGGTAGCTTGGGTGAGTCCGAGCATCCGTCTTGATCTATCCCGATAGATCTGTATTCCAAGAATATAGGATGCTTCACCCATGTCCTTCATCGAAAATCTGCTAGACAACCATACTTTAGTTGACTGCAACATTCCTACATCATTCCCAATGAGTAGAATGTCATCAACATAAAGTACTAGGAACGTCACAGCGCTTTTAACTACCTTTTTATAGACACATGGCTCCTCGGGATTCTTGATGAAACCAAATTCCTTAATTGTTTCATCGAATCTCAGGTTCCAACTTCGCGATGCTTGTTTGAGACCGTAGATCGATCTCTGAAGCTTGCATACCTTATGCTCGCTTCCAACAGATGTGAAACCCTCAGGCTGCGTCATATAGATCTCTTCCTTAATATTTCCATTAAGGAACACAGTTTTCACATCCATTTGCCATATCTCATAGTCGTACCATGCGGCTATGGCTAACAACATTCTAATTGACTTGAACATTGCGACGGGCGAGAAAGTTTCATCATAGTCAACACCTTGGCTTTGAGTGTAACCTTTCGCGACCAGTCGCGCCTTGTAGGTCATTACCTTACCATCAGGCCCAAGTTTCCTCTTGTATACCCATTTGCACCCAATAGGAACGATTCCTTCGGGAGGGTTAACGAGAGTCCAAACTTGGTTGGCATGCATCGAGTCAAACTCAGACTGCATTGCTTCAAGCCATACGTTAGAATCAGCATCGGAAATTGCCTCCTTGAAAGTTCTTGGATCAGATCCAACAACTTGATCACCTTGATCATCTTCAAGGAGAAAACCATATCTCTCAGGAGCCCTAGGAATCCTCTCGGATCTCCTAGGTGCGACCATATCTGGTACTGGCTCAGTAGGTGCGGGAGATTCACTTGGTACTTCAATTGGTTCTCGAACCTCTTCCAGTTCTACTAATTTGCCCTTTCTATCAAGTAGAAATTCCCTTTCCATAAAGGTGGCATTCCTAGAGACAAACACTTTTGTCTCGCGGATAGTAGAAATAGTATCCAATGGAATTCTTTGGATACCCAATGAAGTAGGATAAGATGGATCTCGTATTCAGCTTATCTCCCACTGTCTGCTTCACGTAAGCAGGACATCCCCAAATCCTCATAAATGAGTACTTGGGTGGTTTGCCCATCCATATCTCATACGGAGTTTTATCCACTGCCTTGGTGTGGACATTGTTCAACAACATTACCGCCGTTTCGAGCGCATAGCCCCAAAAGGAGGTCGGAAGCTCAGTGAAGCTCATCATAGATCGAACCATGTCCAACAAGGTCCGATTACGACGCTCCGCCACACCATTGAGCTGTGGTGTGGCCGGAGGGGTCCACTGTGAGAGAATCCCATTCTCTTTCAGATAGTCTTGAAACTCAGTACTTAAGTATTCACCACCTCGATCAGATCGAAGTGCTTTAATACTTTTGCCTAATTGATTTTCTACTTCAGCCTTGAATTCCTTGAACCTTTCAAAGGATTCAGACTTGTACTTCATCAAGTACAAGTACCCGTACCTAGAGTATTCGTCGGTAAAGGTGATGAAGTATGTTTGACCATATTTAGTACCAATACTAAACGGGCCGTACACATCAGTATGGATCAAATCCAATAGGCCTTGGGCACGTTCACCCTTGCCCTTGAAGGGTTGCTTGGTCATCTTTCCTTTCAGACAGGATTCACAAGTCGGTAGGGAGTTGATGTCTGACAGATCAAACAATTCACTCCTAACTAACTTTTTCTTCCTACTTAGGGAAATGTGACCTAGCCTAGCGTGCCAAAGTTGTGCTGGGTTTAAGTTATCGTGTTTCCGTTTAATCGTTGTTGTGTGTGTTTCGACATCGCGAGTTGGAACGTCTTTTAACTTTAAGGTGTATAGTCGTTTTTCGCGTTCCCCAATTCCAATTAAACATTCATTCTTGTAAATATTGCAAATCGAATTAGCAAACATACAAGAATATCCATCTCTATCAAGCATAGGAATAGAAATAATGTTTTTAATTAATTCAGGAACAAATAAAACGTCTCGTAACAACAACTTAAAATTTGAAGACAGAAATAAACTAATATTTCCTTTAGCTACTGCAGCAACTCTTGCTCCATTGCCAAGCCTCAAGTGGGTCTCACCCTCTCTAAGACGTCGACTTCTTGTCATCACCTGCAAATCATTGCAGATATGAGATCCACATCCGGTATCAAGTACCCAAGAAGTTGAATTTAGAGACATATTTATTTCAATATAGAACATACCTTTTGCAGTTCGCAACTGCTTGAGGTACTCCTTGCAGTTCCTCCTCCAATGCCCAGCCTTGTGGCAGTGGTGGCAAACGTCCTCGCTCTTGTTAGGCTTAGAAGCCCTTTCCTTCGGCTTCTTGGCAGACTTTTCCTCTTTCGCAGGAGCAGAACGCTTCTTGCTCTTGCGTCTAGGTCCTTTCTTCGCAGAGGAAGAAGAACCCAGAAGGAGGACGGGTTTGTCCTTCTTTATAGTCCCCTCGAACACTACAAGCATGTTCACCACCTCTTCAAGAGTGGCTTCCAGCTTGTTCATGTTGAAGTTGACCACAAAGGGGTCAAATGCAGCGGGTAGCGAGAGGAGAAGTAAATCCACAGACAGCTCATGTGGAAGTGCGATATCAAGGCCCGACAGCTTTTCAATGAGCCCAATCATGCGAAACCCATGCTCGCGGACCGAATTTCCATCGCGCATGCGACTCGTCCTCATCTCCTTGACAGCCGTGAACCTCTCATGTCGGGAGTTCTCCCCGTACAGCTCTTTGAGATGATGAAGTATGTCAGCAGCATACTTCGTCTTCTCAAAACGCCGTTGCATTTCATTGGACATCGATCCCATCACATAGCATCGAGTCTTAACCTCGTCGTCACGCCATTGGTTAAGCGTAATCAGCTCCTCAGGGGTGATATTGGCAGGGGTTTCCTCCGAAGGCGACTTCTCTATCGTATAGAGAAGCTCCTCCGAAGCCAGTACAAGATTAAGGTTGCGGAGCCAGTATTGATAGTTAAGACCAGTGAACCTGTTGCTATCCAGTATAGCAGCAAGTGGATTTTTCATCGAAACCATTTTTATAGCAGTTATACTGAAAGGAAAACAGACATGCATTACTGACTATATAAAAATAAACGCTAAGACATAAAACATGGTCATTTAGTTTTATGAATTACCCTCCCACTATTTTAACGATTTCACCACCCTCTAATGAAATCGAGAAAACAGGTTTCTTTAGTGGGTACACGGAGCCCAATCAAGCGATCATGGACCCGAATAATATCATCCATCCATGATCCCCAAGAGGTAGTTTCCGATTGCAGCCGGTGCAACCTCCATGTATTCACCTCACGTCCAGTAAGGGCCCAATAATATGACGCCGTTTACTATCACGTGTCAAGATTGACCCATCAATGTTAAATCGTGAAGGACGGTCCCCTTAACGTCCCCAATAATATGATCCAACGTTAAAAGGAGTTCCAACCGACTCACAACAATTGTCAATGACGTGGACAGCTTTCCGGCATACATGACCCCCTCAATAATATGAGCCGGGCCATGCATACGGGTAGCATCGACGTACACTCATTGTTGATGGAAGGTAGGGTTAATTTAAACAATTTTAAATACCCCTTTTGTTTATTAATAAACTTTTATCTTGATATAAGTTTTAAATCAAATTTAAAACGAGGGATTTTATTTTGAAAAACATTTTGGTCTCATGCATATTTAAATCTAATTTAAAACATGCAAACATGCGGATTCAATTAAACTATATATCAACATATATAAAGTAAACATTGGGATGATCGATCGCGAGAGCTATGCGGTCCGTGGTTGCCAGCCACGGACCTGGGTCCAATCCTAGGGATAATGCAATATGCAATGCAATCCTATTACAATGCTTTCCGGTTTTACAGATCTTCGATCATCAATATCTTTGATCGTCACTGGCCCATCATCTTCAAAAGTTCTCCCACTAAGTCTAGTAATTTACAATTAAATTCCATGACATATAAGGGATACATTTTACAAGGGTTGGAAACGGGCCACAAACAGACCCACTTTA
>KQ991083.1:68762-83882 GCA_001598015.1 Dorcoceras hygrometricum | reverse complement strand
AAATGACGATAGAAGAAGATGTTGAACAGTAACTCGTCGAGGGTTTGAAGTAGAAGAGATAAGAGATGTCTGGCTCAAAATAATCTAAGTGTCGATCAACACTTCTATATATACCTCTTCAAATCTCACCTGCTGATTCATACAATTCAGCCAAAGAAACCAGCAGGAAGCAATCAGCAGCCACCCTCTATTCCTTTTCGTAAAATTCAGCAGCAACTAACAAATCAACAACCGCGCTAACACTGCAAAACGACACCGTTCTAACTATCAGCAGACAACAACTCTCGCAAGCAAAACAAACCATCTGCTGATCACGCGAAGTTCTCAAAACGACGACGCATCTCGACGCCTTTGAAATTGCGCATCTGCTGAACTCTCAACGAAAAGCTCAAAACGCATGGAAAGAGCAAGTCTCAAAGAGTCCAGCGCCACCAAGAATATCAACAACGAAGGCTGGAATCGACAGGAAATGACGATAGAAGAAGATGTTGAACAGTAACTCGTCGAGGGTTTGAAGTAGAAGAGATAAGAGATGTCTGGCTCAAAATAATCTAAGTGTCGATCAGCACTTCTATATATACCTCTTCAAATCTCACCTGCTGATTCATACAATTCAGCCAAAGAAACCAGCAGGAAGCAATCAGCAGCCACCCTCTATTCCTTTCGTAAAAATTCAGCAGCAACTAACAAAACAACAACCGCGCTAACACTGCAAAACGACACCGTTCTAACTAATCTAAACGACGCCGTAACACAAAACCAGCAGGTAACGATCAGCAGAAGCAAACAAAAGCATTCGCGTGAAAGCACTTCAAAACGACATCGTAGCAAATATCAGCAGGCAACAACTCTCGCAAGCAAAACAAACCATCTGCTGATCGCGCGAAGTTCTCAAAACGACGACGCATCTCGACGTCTTTGAAATTGCGCATCTGCTGAACTCTCAACGAAAAGCTCAAAACGCAGCGTTTCCACTAACTCAAACGACGCCGCTTCTCAACGCTAGTATTGCGCATCTGCTGATCAGCAGCAAGCAATACAACGCAATTACAATCAGCAGCAAACATTACGTCACGCCTACGTCATCATATCTATCGACAGCTCTCGCGACAAATACTCATCTGCTGATCTCTTTCACAAACGCATCTGCTGAATCTAATAGTCAACGCTCCAAATGTTGACTAACACGCGTCACTACCTCGCTCAATCTCACACTACGCGCGATGTCTACCATCAGCAACTTCTATTCGCACCAAAACCAGCAGATCTTCATGCGTCACGCTGACGTCACCATACCTGCTGATTTCAAATTCCACCAGCAGGAACTACAGTAACCTGCTGCTAACATTTTTGCTCCAAAATCGCTACGGTAGGAAATTTCCAAAAACTTAACGCGACGCTCAAAATTCAGCAGAAACCTCAAAATCACGTGATTAATCCCAAATCCAACCAATTAATCACAAATCTAAACTCTCAATCCTCACATTGACAGCCCTCATGCATTCATGCTTTGATTTACTGCATGTTTATGAGTTGTTGTTGTCTTAGTGCTCTTCATACTGAGATTTGACCTCGTATTTATTTTCCTACTTTTGTGTTCTTGGGTCTGTGTTACCCATTGCAGGAGCCGCAGGTAATCTGGCTGGACAGAGTGGAGCTTTAGCTAGTAGATCCCCGTTTGGTTGAGTCCCAGTGTATTTATATTATGTATTGAACCAGGGGATGCCCTGAGTTTCTATGTATTTTGGGGATCTGTTATTTAAGTTTGATTGATTACCTGTTGAGTAAATCCTATTTTGAGTATGTATTATTTTGAATGACGATTTTGAGTTCAGGCCCATGTATTTCGAAAAAATTTTAATCCCTGTTTTATGCTTCCGCGATTATGTGTTTATTTGTGCTTTAATCCTTGTCGATTAGCACGGGGCCTGACACGAATGCTCCTGCTGTCTTCATGGATCTGATTAATCGCGTCTTTAGTGAGTACATCGATCGTATTGTGATTGTCTTCATAGATGATATCCTGGTGTATTCGAGGAACTTCAGGGAGCATAAGGAACACTTGAGATTGGTGTTGCAGAAACTGAGAGACTCACAGCTATATGCTAAGTTCAGTAAGTGCGAATTTTGGTTAGATAAGGTAATCTTTTTGGGTCATGTCATTTCTGCACAAGGTATTTCGATGGATCCGAGTAAGGTCGAAGCAGTTCTTAACTGCGAGCGACCTAGATATGTTTCGGAGATCTGTAGTTTCTTAGGTTTGGCTGGTTATTACAGACGTTTCATTGAGGGTTTTTCTTCGATAGCCAAACCGATGACGCAGTGACCCAGAAGGATAGAATATTTCTGTGGACAGATGAGTGTTTAGTCGAGTTTACAGTTGCTTAAGGAGAAGTTGACTACTGCTCCTCTGTTGGCTTTTCGGGTTCTGGAGGTTTTTTGGTTTGTTCCGATGTTTCTCTGAATGTTTTGGGCTGTGTATTGATGCAGAACGGGCGAGTGATAGCTTATGCGTCTCGACAGTTGAAACCCCATGAGACGAGATACCCCGTTCTTGATTTGGAACTAGCCGCCATTGTTTTTGCCTTGAAGATTTGGCAACACTACTTGTATGGTGAGTAGTTTGTGGTGTACACAGACCACAAGAGTTTGAGGTATATCTTCTGTTAGGATAAAATTTATAGTTTTGGTGATAAAAAAAGTAAGAAAAAGAATTGGATTTAACGATGAAATTCGAGTAATCCATTTCATGGATATCAGAAGTGCTGACAACAGTGATCAGTTTATATTGCAGATATGTTATCGGGTTACAGAGTTGATCAGATTCGGGTTTTTGGAACAGTTGAGTTATCGGATCAGTTATTCGGGTTATCGGGTCAAATATATACTGTTGAAAGTGCATGAAGAGTGATTGTTTTTGTCAACAGACATCATTATTGAATCAAAGGATATCTGTCAACAGACTTCGATTATTGCATCGGCGAAGGTATCTGCCAACAGAATTTGTTATTGGATCAGTAATGGTTGCTGTCATCAAATACCGCAACAGTGAGTTCAACAGGAACGTTAAAATATGTCTAACAGATAACAGCGAAGGTTGCTGTCAACAAATATGTTTGTATTATGGTTATCAGAGACCATGACGTCATATTCAGCAGATACCGTAACAGTATCACTCATGGTTTCTGTCAACAGAACTGTTCGTAGGTTGATAACCATGATAGTATATTGACAGATAACGCTACAGTGTATTTAACAGATATGTTATATTTTGTCTAACAGATACGATGACGTCAGTTTTTCAGAGATTGCGAGTGATCAGGTATTTCAATGTTTTTAGAAGTGTTAATTATATACTCTATCAGCGATGGACTATTCAATCATCTTCAAGAAAGATATATCAGTTCAACAAAGGAGTTCAGGCGCAAGCGACAAATCGATTCAAATACGATCATATGCTCAAAATGAAAAGATCAATAGAATCGTATAATTTCCTGGAATTAAGGAGACAAGATTGGTACTATTTTGGGTAAATAGTACACGATATACAGAGGTCGTTACACGGTGTTTGCACAAATTTTGAAAATTACAAATTGGCTCTGACGTTGTGCAATTTTACCATTTGGAGGAGCAGGATATACGGTCGTACGTATAACAGTTTTTCAAAAGGGATTCTGTTTCCTTTACAGAATTAATCGACCTTTGAGTGAAGAGTATAAATAGTAGAAGTTTGAATTGAAGAACTATTCTTCACTCTCGACTACTTGCCGTTACTCTGCCAGTTTTTAGTCTCCATCATTTTCGAGCTTTCACGCCATTGAAGTTATCTCTTAGAAAAGCTCACAACTCGAAGAACCTACAATCAAGCCATCACAGAAATTTACCTTCGAGTCATTCTCTGGTTCAATCTTTTGAATCGTGTTTCATTTTTTAGAAACCAGAGAATTTATAGTCTCATAGATTTGTATTTCACTGTCATATTCATTGAGTCTGTAACGAACTGGCTTTATGAAGAAGTTCGAAAACATCATTACGTTACCTATTTTTAGCAGCTGCGTCTGCACTTTGTATTTGGTGTTGCTAGGAGTTCACCTGGAGCAAGGCTCGGTGATCGGATGTTTGTAGAAGGCCTGCACTCATCAAATCTTCTAGTGGAACCTTCCTGAAAAGGAAGAAGGGAAGACGTAGGATATTTATATCCGAATTTCCACAAACAAACTTTGTCCCTTAAATTTTACATTACGCATTTACTTACTTGTTACACTGTTCACTGATCAATTGGCTTTATTCCGCACATATTTGTTAGCCAAGAAATCAGCCATTAAACTGAGATACCTTAAGTCTGGTAACCTGGACTTAAGTTAAGCGGTGCTTGTAAAAATTATTTTAAACGGTTTCGAAAATATAAAAATACCAAGAAGTTCATTCAACCCCCCCCCCTTCTGAACTCCTAGGGCTGTTTTCGTGCCATAAAGAAGTTCCATTCAAACCCCCCCCCCCCTTCTGAACTCCTAGGGCTGTTTTCGTGCCATATTGATCCTATCAATTGGTATCAAAGCCTGCGCATCTCAGATATTGAACAGTTTTTTGTTTGTGCTTCATCTTATATTAAAATGTCGACTTCTCACAACAAGATTCCCATGTTTTCCAAGGAGGAGTACTGTGATTGGAAGATTCGCATGCAGGAGCATCTGGCTGCTCTAGATGACGACATGTGGTTGGTCATCACAGAAGGGCCATTGAAGATAATGAAGCCGAATTTAGAATTTGCTATAACTAACGGCAAGCCTCAGTTTTTGGAGAAGAGCAGACATGAGTACACCAACGAGGATAAAAAGAAAGCCAATCTGGACAATGTGGCCAGAGACATTCTCTATAAGACGCTGGACAAGAACATGTTCAGCAATATCAAGACATGTACTACTGCCAAGGAGATCTGGGAAAAGCTGATACAAATCTGCGAGGGCAATGACGAGACAAAATAGAACAAACTAACAGTAGCCCAACAGAAGTAGAAGTCTATAAAAATGAAGGATGGCGAAATAATGGCTGAATTCGACGAGAGATTAGTGCTGTTGTGATCGAACTGACAAGTCTAGGCAAAGAGTATAGCAACAGAGAGCTAGCACTCAAAGTTATGAGAGCGCTGCCCAGGGAGTGGGACGTGAAAACGATGGCCATGCGTGAATCAAAGGATCTAAATAAGCTGGAGCTTCATGACCTGTTCGCAAATCTGAAAGCATATGAGTTTGAACTCGAAACAAGATGTGAAGCGCCGCCTACTTCCCAGCCTACCAAAGCACTAGCAGCTACAACATCTGTTAAACAGTGCTCTCCTAGCACAAGAAAGTCAGCAGAACAAATCAGCAATGACGCAATGTCCCTCTTCGTAAAGAAGTTTGGGAAATTTATGAGAAGATCCTACAACCCCTCTTTTCAATATAATGCAAATAAATCTGAAAAGATTTCCACTGATCAAAATTGCTTTAACTGTGGTCGACCAGGTCACTTTGTAGCTGATTGCAACAGACCCAACAAAGACGATAGATACAGAAGGGATGACAAGAAGGAGGATCGATACAAACGCGATGACAAGACAGATGAGAGAACTGTCAACAAATCCAAGGATAGATCTAAAGAAGGATGAATGAGGACACGAGGTGATAAGAGGACCAGCCGCAGGAATGATCGCAAAGTGCTTGTGGCTGAGGAAAGCACCAAAAGCTGGGCAGACACCGATTCAGATTCTACTTCCAGCAGTTCCTCATCCAACGATAGTGAACAAGAGGAGGTTCACTGTCTCATGGTTGATCAAACATCAGATGATGAGGTATTTGATTTCTCCAATCTTGAATTTACACGTGAAGACCTTGTCAGTGCACTTAATGACATGGTAAAAGAGTATAGGAAGCTTTCTCACACATTCGAGGAAGTTAAAGCTGAAAACATTGATTTGAAAAATATTTCAGCTGAACCAAGTGTTGTTGAACTTTGTGAAGCTGATAGTTTGAAAATCGATTTAAGTAAGCTGACAGCTGAGAATGAATTGTTGAGGAATGAGTCTAGTGAACTCAAAGCTGAAATTGAAAGATTGAATGAAGTAATGAGCTCCTGGAACCAGTCTTCTCGTTCTCTCCACAAGCTGCAGGAAAGTCAAAAGCCAGTAAATGATAAAAATGGTTTGGGTTTCAATAGTGGTGAAAGCAGTGAAGGAGAAACAAGTACTCAATCACAGCTGGTATATGACAAATTCAACAAGATGAACTTTGTCAAAGCCAACGTGATATATGACTGTTGTGAGTCGATGAAGTATGATGACCAGAACTCTTCACAACTGAATCAGAAAGGAAAAGCTGGTATCGGCTATTCCAAACCTGAGAACTCCAAGCCAAGCTGGCTAAAGAACAAACTGGACAAAGACAAAGCAAAAGCTGGTCGAAAGTCATTTGTTCCTAACCAGTCATGGCGTAGTTCAACAAAGGTAAAATATGGTTGGAAAAAGGTTCAGCCGATGAGAGATCTAAGTGGTCACAGTATGAAATCAAAACTCAACAGATCTCATTGTAATTATGCACAGACCCTCACTGACTCTAGTACTGGAAAAATTGTTAAGGTAATTCAAGTATGGGTCCCGAAAGGGGTAATCCGATCAGGACCCAAGTAAAATTGGGTACCAAAAGCTGTTTGTATGTTTGCAAGACAACAGGTACGAACCAGTAGATGTATCAACCATATGGTACCTGGACAACGGTTGTGCGAGACACATGATGGGAACCAAAAGCTGTTGACAGATGTCGTTCCACACAAAGGAGCAAAGATAGTTTTTGGTGATAACGCTCACGGTAACACTGTGGGTAAGGGTAAGCATACCCATGGTAACATTTCTATTTCAGATATTTTAGTTGTTGATAATCTCCGTTATAATTTAATTAGCATTAGTCAGCTATGTGACAAAGGTTACATAGTTAACTTTCAACAACATACGTGCACAGTTCAGAACTCAAATGGACCGTATTGGTGGGTAAAATATCGGGGAATACCTACATTAACGATTGATCAGAGCAGCTGAGGTCTGAACAGTTATGCCATACAGCTGACTCCTCCAAGCTGGCTGTGGCATCAAAGAATGAATCATCTATCATTCAAAACACTTGCTAATTTGAGTCAGCATGATATGGTTTCTAGTATGCCCAAATTAAAATTTTCTAAGGGTAAGATCTGTGCGGCCTGTCAGCTGGGTAAGCAAATAAAATCTACTTTCAAAAAGAAAGGCGGTAAGCGTTCTTCCCATAGCTTAGAGCTTTTACATATGGATCTTTTTGGTCCCATACCCATAACTAGCTTAGGGGGAACGAACTACAACCTTGCTGTTGTTGATGATTTTACAAAATATACGTGGGTGTTGTTTTTAAAATCAAAATCTGATACCGCAGACCAGCTGATACGTCTTTTAAAACGTTTGCAAAATGACAGATCTTGTTCAGTCAACTGGATAAGGAGTGACCGTGGTACTGAGTATTTAAATTCAAAATTAACTTCTTATCTGGAAGACTTAGGGATAAAGCATGAGCTTTAAGCAGCTAGGACTCCTCAGCAGAACGGGTTAGCTGAGAGGAGAAACCGTATTTTAAAAGAAGCTGCTAGGTCTATGATTGCTTATTCCGGCATTTCACAAAAATTTTGGGCAGAAGCAGTTAATACAGCGTGTCACACTCAAAACAGATCTATGATTCATAGGATGCACGATAAAACCCCATATGAGATCTGGCATGGCAAGAAACCTGATATATCTTACTTCAGGGTGTTTGGGTGTAGATGTTTTATTCATAATAATGGCAAAAAACACTTAACAGCTTTTGAACCAAAATCTGATGTAGGTACATTCCTAGGGTACTCAGCTGTTAGCAAGGCATATCGAGTCTTCAATAACCGAAGCCTGACAGTTGAAGAATCTGCTCATGTTGTGTTCGATGAGACTAGCTTTAGATCAAATACAGCTGCAAGCTTACATGACTTGTGCACACGTCTGGAATCAACAAACCTTGAGGAATCTGATGATGACGTGCCACAAAGACAATCAGCTGAAGAACAATCAGCAGAAGACACACCGTGCAATATTGTTCAACCAGATCTGACAGCAGCTGGAGCAAATGCAATCAACGCACAAACAGATGCTGCTCCAACAGATATTGCTCCGCCTGATGTTGTGCATGCAGAGTCTTCTATTCATACACCAACAACTGATGGACAAGATTCAAACTCTTATCAGTTGGTTTCAAGATCAACAGCTAACGCATCTGTCGCCAGCACCTCACGTCAAGTAGTATCCAGACCAACAGCTGATCAAGGAGCTGACACAAATGCACATCTAGAACAACAAATGCAACAGCTGGAGTCTAACGCACAAGCCAACGTAGAATACCAATTGGAGTCAGCTGATCCAACAATTGCAAACCAGCCAGCGACACAGGGAGAACAAGGAGCAAATCCAATTGGACTTGATCTTCGGTGGAATAAAAATCATCCACCTGAGCAAGTCATAGGTAACATTCAATCTCCTGTTCGCACACGAGGCCAGCTATCTCATGATCATTTTGATTCTGCATTTCTTTCGCATATAGAACCTAAGATAATTGATGAAGCCTTAGCCGACCCAAGTTGGATAGATGCAATGAAAGAAGAATTAAATCAGTTTAAGCGTAATAACGTATGGACACTTGTGCCTAGACCCTCTAATCCATTCAGTCATAGGAACTCGATGGGTCTTTAGGAATAAACTGAATGAAGATGGTGTAGTAACTAGAAATAAGGCTAGACTGGTTGCACAAGGATTTAGGCAAATGGAAGGAATAGACTTTGATGAGACCTTTGCACCAGTAGCTAGGTTAGAAGCCATCCGCATGTTTCTTGCATATGCTGCATTTAAAGACTTTAAAGTCTTTCAGATTGATGTTAAGAGTGCCTTTCTTAATGACGTCTTAACAGAGGAAGTGTATGTTCCACAACCTCCTGGATTCGTTAATCATACACATCCAGACTATGTTTATAAGTTGGATAAAGCTCTTTATGGGTTGAAGCAAGCACCCAGAGCTTGGTATGATACACTGTCTAAGTTTCTAATCGAGCATGACTTCACAATAGGCACAGTAGATAAGACACTGTTTAAATTCACTAAATCTGATCATGTCTTATTAGTTCAAATTTACATTGATGATTTTATTTTTGGGTCAACTAACCCCAAACTGTGCCAAAATTTCTTGAATCTTATGCAGGTGGATAAAGATGAATCTGGAACTGCCATAGAGGTATCACTGTATTGTGGTATTATAGGCTCTTTGCTCTATTTAACTTCTAGCAGACCAGACATCATGTTTAATGTCTGTATGTGTGCTAGATTCCAAGCAGAGCCAAAGCAATCGCATTACATAGCTGTAAAGAGAATATTGAAATATCTTAAGGGTACTTCCAACGTGGGTCTTTGGTATCCCAAAGACTCAGGCTTTCAACTAATTGGTCATAGTGATGCAGATTACGTAGGATGCAGGATTGATCGCAGGAGCACAAGTGGGACTTGTCAATTCTTAGGAGATCGGTTGATTTCCTGGTTTAGTAAGAAGCAAACATCCATTGCCACGTCAACAGCTGAAGCCGAGTACCTAGCTGCTGGCAGCTGCTGTGCTCAAATACTTTGGATACAACATCAGTTGAAGGACTATGTCATTGATGCTTCTGAAGCGCCTATTCTCTGTGACAACACCAGTGCGATAGCGATCACCCAGAATCCTATGCTGCACTCAAGAACAAAGCACATCGACATCAGGCATCATTTCATAAGGGACCATGTGCTGAAGAAAGACGTCAGGTTGGAGTATGTGTCGACCGAGCAACAAGTTGCTGACATCTTCACAAAACCTCTACCAGACGCTAAGTTTTCCTACTTTAGGAACATATTAGGTCTCTTAGAACTGTCATAAAATTGTCTGTGCGTTAAAAATTTTTGTAGGTTGAACAGCACTGCTTTTGTCAGCATCGGGTCTTCTGTTCAGGGGGAATAGTGATGCTTACATCAGCTGCTATGCTTCTGTTCAGGGGGAACAGTGTTGCTTACGTAAGACTTACCGTTGGAAGAGTATCTGTCGTAGGGGGAACAAGGAATCTGATTTGTTAAGCGTGACATTAGTTGAACAGGAGAAATCTGTCAACAGATATCTCTTGTACACAACTGATGCTTATCTGTTAACAGATTCCGTTCCATCCCTGCGATACATTAAAAAAAGATTCCCTTAGTTGTGACGATTTAAGATTTTGGCGCATGATTTTAACTTTTTCACTGTACGGGTAAAATCTTTCAAAATCAACTTTATTATTTCATAATTTTTTTTTGCTAAAATCTTTTCAAAATACAGTACAAGCCGTCGGATGATTGACACGTGTTGTCATCATGCAAACCATCACATCTACATCGTTCTCTCTCTTACCTTTTCGCATTCATCATCTTTATTTACGGTGTTTCCAATTTCGATAACATTTACTGTGCAAAATTACACTATGTGCTTTCTTGCTCTCGTGCTCTTGTTTTTCCTTTGCAGACAATCTATTTTAGGCATTTTCGTACTCTCTACATCTACTTAAATGGCATCATCGTTCATCGCCAACGCCCACCAAGTCAACTTCGAATCCGTTTTGGTGATCCTAGACAATGAAGGGATGTTGAATATGTTTAGGGCTCTGGAGGCCAGTGGACTGCGCGGATTCTTGGGGTGTCAATCAGTGTTGTATGAGCAGGAACTGGAACAGTTTTTCGATACGGCACTCGTGCAAGACGACGATATTACAGGTGCTGTATCAGTCAAGTTTTTCTCTATCTCTCAGTCTAGGTTTGCGGAGGTGTTTGAGTTGCCGATGGAAGGGTTAGTAGATTTTTCAGAGGTGCCAAAGAATCTGGTTTATGATGCTAAGAGCATATTTTCGAAGTCTGGTGAGCCTGTTTCTACACATGGCAAGAAGAAATTGATGAAATATGAATATCGGCTGCTGAACGATATTTTGGCCAAGGCAATCACTGTTAAGGCTAGTTCATTTGATGCCGTTACAAATGAACGTTTTCTGATGATGACGGCTATTCAATTTGGTTTGAAAGTGAACTGGAGCAAGATACTGTTTAGTGTTTTGAAGGAGATGGTGGACAAGACACAAAAGAAGGCCAAGGGGTATGCAGCGCAAATTTGTGTCCAATTGAAAAGCGACCCTACAATAAAAATGGGTGAAGCCGTCCCCTTTCCAACATCGAAGGTTCTGTCTATTAAGACCATTCACACTTATATTGTCATGAATGAGACTATCGATGCTCGTAGCAAACTAGAGGAGCCAGGCATGGCTAAGGCAGCAATTGTGAAGAGGAAGTTGAGCTCCAAAAAGAAATCTGAATCCACAAGTGAGGCACCAGTGGAGGTGGTTACTGAGGTTGTGTCGAAGAAGCGACCAACCGTTGCGAGCGATGAGCCAGTGGTTCCAAAGAAGAGGAGGACGGTGAAAAGCAAAGTTTCTCCCTCCAAAGCCAGCTTGGATATGGTGAATGTCGCACAGGTGGCAGTGCCCCTACATTTATTGAACCAACCCCTGTTGCGACAGCTGAAAAATCTCCTTTGCCAAAGCGTAAATCAAAGAAGAGGAAGTTGGTTCTGCCAAGGGGCTCTGATGATGAAACTGTTGAGGATAGGGTAACTGTTGCAACTATTGAGGATGTTGAGCAGCAAGTACTGTTGAGGTTGCTGATGAAGAACCTGTTGTGGAACATACTGATGAGGTGGATGTTATTATCGAGCTGGTTCTTGTGGAAACCTCTCAGATGGGAACAGATGAGGAAGAACAGTTGGAACAAACTTTTGATGAAACAAATATTGAGGAAATATTTTTTGAGGATACAGCGGTTGACAAATCTGACAAGTTTGAGCAGTGGTTGGATGAGTCTTGCGAAGATTTTGTTACAACAGAGACTGTTGACAAAGCTGAGGGCAGCAAGGATATTGTGGGTGCCAAGGCCCCTGACAAAGCTGTCGGCAGAAACCAAACAGACGAGGAGCTCATGTCTATTGATGATCTACTAATGCAAATATCTAACAATATGATGCTTCCGTCAGTAACTGCCGCTGAAGTTACCAAAATCAGGCTTGGTTCTTCAATAGCGATAAATGAAGTGCAGGACAGAGACTGGTACTATGCCAGTCTCCGTCGAATCTCTATTCATGATAAAGGGAAGGAGCCCTTAGAGGAAGTTGATATAGTCAAGGAAATCCTGCTAGGGAGATGGTTGCATTGATTTGCGGAGACGTTGAATTTCTTCTACAGCTCAGAGACCAGGTTATGAAAGACGTAGTTGAATTCTTTCATTCTTTTAGCCTGAATAAATTATCTGATCTTGAATCTTTGAGGGATTTGAAAGAGAAAGAAAAGCTGATGTTGATTTGGGCCGAAGCAGATTCACTGGAAATGGCTGTCAGGAGGCGAGTGCATATTCTTGCGAAGTATCGAGAGATGCTCTTAAGGAAATTTTTGGACTCTCACCGCAAATATTATACTCCTGGTCAACCCTGGACAGAAACGGCCTCCCAAATCATTGATCTACTGTCTGTTGCTCATTCCAAATCCCTAGAAGATCTCTTGGCACAGCAGAAGGAACATGGATTGGTAATGGAACGGGCATCCTCTTCAACCTTCCTTGATGATTCTAATGATGGTGGTGGTGCTGTCCTCGCACAATTCTTCTCTCTGGCCAAGTCTACTTGCTGGATAAGGCCAATGCTGTTAATTGATGGTGTTTGGACGCCCATACAGGGCAACGAATATTGGCGGAGCAGTTGCAGGCTATCTCTTTTTGTAAATAAACAACAGATACCAGACAGGGCTATTATGGAAAATTCAGTTCCTCATTGTTTCTTTATAGAGCCCGTTCAGTATTGGGGAGCTGCCCCTTAAATAATTCATTCTTGGGGATGGTATAGAGTGTGTACAGAGATTATTAGGTATAGCATGTTCGGTTGTTTGTGCCCAGTCAGGGGTGAAAATTCTTGTAGAGATCTTTTAGTTCATGGTTCGGTGGTTGATATTTTTGAGAGAATTCCTACCAAATTTTACAGTGTATTTCAGCATGGCAGAGATTCTCACAGTTTTGTTGGCTATTTCAGTACTTCAGATGTACAACAGAGTAAATAGTATTCCCGATATCGATTTAGTATCTTCCTATGGATCTACAGTTTATCGCTCTCCTTCTCCTCAGTTTGATGCTTTTCAAGAGGCCCATTCATCTGGGCCAAATGTACAGTTAGCTTTAGGTCCTAGCATTTCCGTTGTTCTCAGGAGGAGCAGTTATATTTTGTTCAGAGTCCAGAATCCCCTCCTCCTACGTCTCAGCGACAAGACCCTTCTACTTCTTCTACTGATTCCTCTATGCGATTTAACTCAGATGATTTTTTCAATGGATGACACAGCGGCTAATCAATCCTCATTACCAGCTACTTCTACCACGCCTTCTGCTTCTCTTGATGCTCTCCAGACCTTTATCTCACAGCGTCTTTGTTGGAATACGGTGGCGGATCCGGATCCCACTTCCCGGGGGCGCAGCGGAAAACAAAAATTGGCCCAAAAAGTGTTCAATACATCAAAATTAATCTACAAACATACATAGGGTGTTCATATATTGCTACCTTGCTGGCGTCTAGGCGCCTGGCTCCAACCAGATTTACAAGAAAACTGGCTCTTCACGGTAGGCGGCGGTAGATCCTCCAATCAGGTCCACGACCGGATTCAATCTTCCTCCGTCAATCTGCACTAGAAGACTTGACGGATTTGACACGGACGGAATCACCTCAAAAAACTGATCGGAACAAGTCCGATTGCACGACGGCGGGCGGCGGCGACAAGCGGCGACCGGCGGCGGTGGGCGGCGGCCGTGCGTGAGGTTGAGGGAGAGGGGCGGCCGATTTTGCTATATAGGCTAGGGTTATGAGTTGATTAGTGATTATTTGTAGCCCTAGACCAACTTAAGTTAATAAGGATGGTACATGGGCTTGAACCGGCCCATTGGACCTGGGGCGGGCCCAGTCCAATATATGAACGTTCGGTTCATTTAAATCACTGCGGTTTCATCATAACTCCGATCGACGATCAGATCGGACCGATCGACTCAGTTTCCAAAACTGAATATCATGATGCGAAAACAATTTTTCAGATTACCTAGTCCAAATGACAGTTTTTGTCCCTCAACAGTGGGAAATCGCAATTTCACCCCTGTTGAGTTTTAGGAAGTCGCACTCCCTAAAATCCTCTTTCTATGCTCAACACATTGAGCTCAGTTTCCATGCGGGATTCAAGAGTCCAGTACTTGTGTAACCCTCAATGGTTCAGGGATAAACCTAGCGTTGGGCCCGCAACCATTTCGGCTCCGAAATCACGATTTCGGACTTGCCCAATGGATCATGGTAAAGCGCCTAGCAACATCGTGCCAGGATCCCCTAGGTATCACTGATAGTGCCTACAAGAACCAGTTGGTAGTGGTTAGCGTACAGTACGGTCCTTTCAACACATATATCCCGATCAGATCAACGACCATTGGTAAATCGAGAGTCGCTAGAGATCCGATAGCTATGCATACATCTTGGAGATCGAATAGTGACATCGCGAGTGTTACTAGGCAAACCCATTTACCTAAACACTTCTAGTACTCTGGCCAGAGATTTATACACTATTATCTCCTCATATAGCATAGGATATCCACGCATGTAAGCGAGCGATGAATCCTCGACAACGAAGCATCGACTCCTACATGCATCGGGACCTCACCCAATCCCACCGCCCAATGACCCCAAGTGAGTCGGCAAACTGGTCAAAGTGAGACGCCTATCATGTAGAGCCTCAATGACGTTTCGAGTAGTGAGGATGTAAGCGAGCGATGAATCCTCGACAACGAAGCATCGACTCCTACATGCATCGGGACCTCACCCAATCCCACCGCCCAATGACCCCAAGTGAGTCGGCAAACTGGTCAAAGTGAGACGCCTATCATGTAGAGCCTCAATGACGTTTCGAGTAGTGAGGACTAATCAGTACAACCAAGACCTCGGA
>KQ991083.1:33780-53169 GCA_001598015.1 Dorcoceras hygrometricum | reverse complement strand
CATTCATTCTTGTAAATATTGCAAATCGAATTAGCAAACATACAAGAATATCTATCACTATCAAGCATAGAAACAGAAATAATGTTCTTTATTAATTCGGGAACAAATAAAACATCCTTCAATAACAACTTAAAATTTGAAGACAGAAATAAATAAACATCTCCTATAGCTACTGCAGCAACTCTTGCTCCATTGCCCAGCCTCAAGTGGGTCTCACCCTCTCTAAGACGTCGGCTTCTTGTCATCACCTGCAAATCATTGCAGATATGAGATCCACATCCGGTATCAAGTACCCAAGAAGTCGAATTAAGAGACATATTTATTTCGATATAGAACATACCTTTCGCAGTTCGCAACTGCTCGAGGTACTCCTTGCAGTTCCTCCTCCAATGCACAGGCTTGTGGCAGTGGTGGCAAACATCCTCAGATTTGTTCGGCTTGGAAGCCTTTGCCTTTGGCTTCTTAGTGGGTTTTTCCTCCTTCACAAGGGCAGAACGCTTCTTACCCTTGCGTCTGGGCCCCTTCTTCGCAGAGGAAGAAGAGCCCATGAGGAGGACGGGCTTGTCCTTCTTTATAGTTCCTTCGAACACTACAAGCATGTTAACCACCTCTTCAAGGGTGGCTGCCAGCTTGTTCATGTTGAAGTTGACCACAAAGGGATCGAATATAGCAGGCAGTGAGAGGAGAAACACATCCACAGACAGCTCGTGTGGAAGTGTGATATCAAGGTCCGACAGCTTTTCAACGAGCCCAATCATACGAACCCCATGCTCGCGGACCGAAGTCCCATCGCGCATGCGACTTGTCATAAGGTCCTTGACAGCCGTGAACCTCTCATATCGAGAGTTCTCCCCGTACAGTTCCTTGAGATGAATGAGTATGTCAGCAGCATACTTTGTCTTCTCAAAGCGCCGTTGCATTTCGTTGGACATCGATGCCATCACATAGCATCGAGTCTTAAGCTCGTCGTCCCACCATTGTTGAAGCGTCACCAGCTCCTCAGGGCTGATATCGACAGGGGCTTCCTTCGGAGGGCTCTTCTCTATTGTATAAAGAAGTTTCTCCGAAGCCAACACAATGTTGAGGTTTCGAAGCCAGTCTTGGTAGTTCAGACCGGTGAACTTGTTGCTATCCAGTATAGCAGCGAGTGGGTTTTTGATCGAAGACATTATAAATGCAGTTATACTGAAAAGAAAACAGATATACATTACTAACTATATATGAAATAACGCTAAGACATAAAACAAGGTCGTTAAGTTTTATGAATTACCCTCCCACTATTTTAACGATTTCACCACCCTCTAATGAAATCGGGAAAGCAAGTTCCCTTAGTGGGTACACGGAGCCCAATCAGGCGATCATGGTCCCGAATAATATCAGCCAACCATGACCCCTAAAATGTAGTTTCCAATTGCAACCGGTGCAACCTCCATGTATTCACCTCACGTCCAGTAAGGGCCCAATAATATGACGCCGTTTACTATCACGTGTCAAGATGACCCATCAATGTTGAGTCGTGAAGGACGGTCCCCTTAACGTCCCCAAAAATATGAGCCAACGTTAAAGGGAGTTCCAACCGACTCACAACAATTGTCAATGGCGTGGATAGCTTTCCGGCATACATAACCCCCTCAATAATATGAGCCGGGCCATGTATGCGGGTAGCATCGGCGTACACCCATAGTTGATGGAAGGTAGGGAAATTTAAACAGATTTAAATTCCCTTTAGTTTATCGAAGAAACTTTTATCATGATATTAGTTTTAAATCGTATTTAAAAAGAGGGATTTTATTTTAGAAAAGTTTTCGGATGTCCTCCCACTAAATCTAGTAATTTACATTTAAACATACCATGACATATAAGGGATACATAATTTTAAGGGGTGGGAACGGGCCACAAACGTCTCAATTTATAAAATGATAATCAACAATTAATATTAAAACCGAAATCGCAAAACCTAAAGCATACACCTAACACATTGGGCACGGCTCTCGATCATCCCAAACATGCAATCAATCTAATTAATATGCATAAATTAAATAATCAAATTATTTACCACAAAATCATATTTTAATCATAAAATCGTATTTTATAATAAAATCGCATTTTGTCGATAAAATCATATTTTAATCAACAAAATCATATTTTAATTATAAAATCATATTTCACAATTAAAATCATTTTTTGCAATTTTAATTGCATTAAATTGGGCTTAAAACAATTTCAGGCCCAAAAATCTCAAAATTTCAAAATCGACCAAAATCGGCCCGATATCGAATATCGGCCCGAAAACTTCATGGGCTGCCCGGGACAGGCCCTAACAAAACCTAGAAGAAAATCAGCCGTCGCAACGATGCTGTTAAACACGCCGGACGGCGGCCGCACGGTGGCGGCCGCGGCCAACAAATCGCGTGCGGCGCTCGGCCGCACGCTGGTCGCAACTCGCGCGGCCAGGCCGCGCCAAGGAGGCGCACAACCGCGCCCCACCATCGCAACCATGTTGCGCAACCGGCAGGAAGATCGCACAACCAGCAGCGCAACAATTTGCGATGGGCGGTGGCCAGCGATCGACCGCTATGCGCGGCAGGCGCGCATATAATGCGCGGGCAAATGCGCGCAGCGGCGGTTGGTTGCCCTCAAAAAATTTTTTTTTTTAATTTCAAAAGTTTGAGATCCATGCAATTCAGGCAATGATGTATTGAAGGATCCGAGCATGTGCTCTGATACCACTGTTGGAATACGGTGGCGGATCCGGATCCCATTTCCCGGGGGCTCAGCGGAAAACAAAAATTGGCCCGGAAAGTGTTCAATACATCAAAATTAATCTACAAACATACATATGGTGTTCATAGATTGCTACCTTGCTGGCATCTAGGCGCCTGGCTCCAACCAGATTTACAAGAAAACTGGTTCTTCACGGTAGGCGGCTGTAGATCCTCCAATCAGGTCCACGACCGGATTCAATCTTCCTCCGTCAATCTACACTAGAAGACTTGACGGATTTCCCACGGACGGAATCACCTCGAAAAACTGATCGGAACAAGTCCGATTGCACGAAGGCGGGCGGCGGCGACGAGCGGCGACCGGCGGCGGTGGGCGGCGGCTGTGCATGAGGTTGAGGGAGAGGGGCGGCCGATTTTGCTATATAGGCTAGGGTTATGAGTTGATTAGTGATTAATTGTAGCCCTATACCAACTTAAGTTAATAAGGATGGTACATGGGCTTGAACCGGCCCATTGGACCTGGGGCGGGCCCAGTCCAATATATGAACGTTCGGTTCATTTAAATCACTGCGGTTTCATCATAACTTCGATCGACGATCAGGTCCGTACGATCGAATCAGTTTCCAAAACTGAATATCATGATGCGAAAAACAATTTTTCAGATTACCTAGTCCAAATGACAGTTTTTCCCCTCAACAGTGGGAAATCGCAATTTCACCCCTGTTGAGTTTTAGGAAGTCGCACTCCCTAAAATCCTCTTCCTATGCTCAACACATTGAGCTCAGTTTCCGTGCGGGAATCAAGATTCCAGTACTTGTGTGACCCTCAATGGTTTAGGGATACAGCTAGCCATGGGCCCGCAACCATTGCGGCTCCGAAATCATGATTTCGGACTTGCCCAACGGATCATGGTAAAGCGCCTAGCAACATCGCGCCATGATCCCCTAGGTATCACTGATAGTGCCTGCAAGAACCAGTTGGTCGTGGTTAGCGTACAGTACGGTCCTTTCAACACATATATCCCGATCAGATCAACGACCATTGGTAAATCGAGAGTCGCTAGAGATCCGATAGCTATGCATACATCTTGGAGATCGAATAGTGACATCGCGAGTGTTACTAGGCAAACCCATTTACCTAAAACACTTCTAGTACTCTGGTCAGAGATTTATACACTATTATCTCCTCAGATAGCATAGGATATCCACGCATATAAGCGAGCGGTGAATCCTCGACAACGAAGCATCGACTCCTACATGCATCGGGACCTCACCCAATCCCGCCGCCCAATGACCCCAAGTGAGTCGGCAAACGGGTCAAAGTGAGACGCCTATCATGTAGAGCCTCAATGACGTTTCGAGTAGTGAGGACTAATCAGTACAACCAAGACCTCGGACTTATCCACTTCGACTCCTACATGCATCGGGACCTCACCCAATCCCGCCGCCCAATGACCCCAAGTGAGTCGGCAAACGGGTCAAAGTGAGACGCCTATCATGTAGAGCCTCAATGACGTTTCGAGTAGTGAGGACTAATCAGTACAACCAAGACCTCGGACTTATCCACTCGACAAATGGTAACCACTTGAAAAGTCCGAACGAGGGTAGTTCGATAGATCACCAGGTCACTATCCATCTGCATGCTCAAAACATCACAATGTTCCCTACCAATGAAACATGTTACTTCACATCGCAGATGCCAGTCTCAAGCTCGGGCGGCCTTATCCTCATTTTGACGGCTCAATCGACTAGGAACGAATTCAGAATACACAGTGACTATTAGATGTGTTTCATGATAGCCATCATATCCACTATCACATCTAACATACACTATGGTGCATTCTAGGTCTTTATCCAACACAATTGTTAACATTATAATCATAATGAAAATAAAGAATGCCATAAAGAAATGCGAATATCATATATAAAGACTGTCGTATACAAGAGTCTATAAAACCCACACGCCACAAGTTGGCTAGTTGGGCATCTGCTCTAACAGTCTTGACAATCAGTCAAAGGATATTAAGCACATTGATGAATCTCAACATGATGTATTGTCCAAGCTTAATACACTTGAAAAGGGTCTGCGTGACACTCTGAGGCAACATGAAGAAGCCTTTTGAACTTTGATTCACAGTGCTTGACAAGATGGCAGAACTATTGATGATGTCCAGACCCTTCGTTTCAATGAGTTTAGGAAAGGTGTTCTGGCTCACAGTGATTCTGTTACTGCTGATTTGATGGATGTTCGAAAGGAGGTAAAAGATATTAACGTCAAACTAACATCCTTGGATGAGCAGGTCGCAACTACTCGAAATGATTTGTTGGACTTCAGTGCTAAGGCACAGGAGACCTTAAATATTATTACCGATCAGTTGAGCGAACTTGTGGCCTATATAAATCGTGGCGGTGATAACACAAAGGGGGAAGTTAGTAGCCGAGGACCTCATCCGCCTCCGGATGATCAAGGTAGGCCTGGTGGAAGCAGTGGAAACCGAGGTTCTCATGGCAGCAGTGGTGGCAGCAGGAGTAGAGGAGACAGAGGTGGACATTCTAAGAAAAGATATTCTAGCAGCAGTGGTGGACCTTTCAAAAGGTCATTCAAGGATTGGTTAGGATAGAATTGTTGTTGATCGTTTGTACAAATCTTATGTACAATTATTTAGTTAATGAAAGTTTGAATTTCAGCAGACCTTGTGCAATTTATTTTTGCCCATTTGTTTATCTCGGCTGCTAAGTTTTGTCATCACCAAAAAGGGGGAAATTGTTAGGATAAAATTTATAGTTTTGGTGATAACAAAAGTAAGAAAAAGAATTGGATTTAACGATGAAATTCGAGTTATCTCGTATCAGTTATTCGGGTTATCGGGTCAAATATCTACTGTTGAAAGTGCATTAAGAGTGATTGTTTCTGTCAACAGACATTGTTATTGAATCAGAAGATATATGTCAACAGGCTTCGATTATTGCATCGACAAAGGTATCTGCTAACAGAATTTGTTATTGGATCAGTAATGGTTGCTGTCATCAGATACCGCAACAGTTAGTTCAACAGGAACGTTACAATATGTCTAACAAATAACAGCGAAGGTTGCTGTCAACAGATATGTTTGTATTATGGTTATCAGAGACCATGACGTCATATTCAAAAGATACCGTAACAGTATCACTCATGGTTGCTGTCAACAGAAGTGTTCGTAGTTTGATAACCATGATAGTATATTGACAGATAACGCTACAGTGTATTTAACAGATATGTTATATTTTGTCTAACAGATACGTTGATGTCAGTTTTTCAGAGATTGCGAGTGATCAGGTATTAAAATGTTTTCAGAAGTGTTAATTATATACTCTATCAGTGATGGGCTATTCAATCATCTTCAAGAAAGATATATCTGTTCAACAAAGGAGTTCAAGCGCAAGCGACAAATCGATTCAAATACGATCATATGCTCAAAATGAAAAGATCAACAGAATCGTATAATTGCCTGGAATAAGGAGACAAGATTGTTACTATTTTGGGTAAATAGTACGCGATATACAGAGGTCGTTACACGATGTTTGCACAAATTTGGAAAACGACAAATTGGCTCTGACGTTGTGCAATTTACCATTTGGAGGAGCAGGATATACGGTCGTACATATAACAGTTTTTCAAAAGGGATTCTGTTTCCTTTACAGAATTAATCGACCGTTGAGCGAAGAGTATAAATAGCAGAAGTTTGAATTGAAGAACTCTTCTTCACTCTCGACTACTTGTCGTTACTCTGCCAGTTTTTAGTCTCCATCATTTTCGAGCTTTCACGCCATTGAAGTTATCTCTCAGAAAAGCTCACAACTCGAAGAACCTTCAATCAAGACATCACAGAAATTAACCTTCGAGTCATTCTCTGGTTCAATCTTTTGAATCGTGTTTCCTTGTTTAGAAACCAAAGAATTTACAGTCTCATAGATTTTTATTTCACTGTCATATTTCATTGAGTCTGTAACGAACTGGCTTTGTGAAGCAGTTCGAAAAACATCACTATGTTACCTATTTTCAGCAGCTACGTCTACACTTTGTATTTGGTGTTGCTAGGAGTTCACCTGGAGCAAGGCTCGGTGATCGGGTGTTTGTAGAAGGCCTGCACGCATCAAATCTTCTAGTGGAACCTTCCTGGGAAGAAGGGGAGACGTAGGATATTTATATCCAAACTTCCACAAACAAACTCTGTCCCTTAACTTTTACATTACGCATTTACTTACTTGTTACACTGTTCACTGATCAATTGATTTATTCCGCACATATTTGTTAGCCAAGAAATCAGCCGTTAAACTGAGATACCTTAAGTCTGGTAACTCGGACTTAAGTTAAGCGGTGCTTGTAAAAATTATTTTAAACAGTTTCGAAAATATAAAAATACAAAGGAGTTCATTCAACCCCCCCTTCTGAACTCCTAGGGCTGTTTTCGTGCCATATTGATCCTATCATCTTCACTTAGTCAGATCTGAATATGAGGCAACGTTGTTGGATGGAGTTGCTCAAGGATTTTGACTGCGAGATTCAGTATCAGCCTGGGCGGATGAACTTAGTGGCAGATGCTTTGAGCAAAAAAGCCCAGCCTGCAATGTTGACGTTGATGAGTATATCCAAAGTCCATGAGCATTTAGGGACTTCTGGATGGCGTTTTCAGCCAGATGATCAGTACTTCGTGGTTTCTTCTTTTTAGGTTGAACTAAAGATTGTCACAGACATTAGAGCAGCACGGAGAACTGACCCGTATATGCATGATTTGAAGATTAAGGCCCAGAATAGTCAGTCGGAAGATTTTACTGTTGCTTCTGATGGATGTCTGAGATTTCGTGGAAGATTGGTAGTTCCGAACCTGATTGATTTGAAAGAAAACCTCTTAAACAAGGCCCATTGTAGTCGTTATAGTGTGAATCCGGGCGAGAAGAAGATGTATCATGCCTTGAAGTCTCACTATTGGTGGGAAGGTATGAGAAATGACATCTCTGGATTTGTAGCACGGTGTTTGAATTGTCAATAGGTCAAGGCTGAGAGGATGAGACCTGGTGGAATTCTACAGAGTTTGGATGTGTCTCAATGGAATTGGGAGCACGTGGCTATGGATTTTGTGACTCACTTACCTCGATCGAACAGGGGATGTGATGCGATTTGGGTTGTTATTGATAGGCTTTCGAAGTCAGCCCATTTCATTCCCTATGATGTGAGGGTTACCATGAAGAAGATGGCGAGACTGTACGTTGATCATGTAGTTAAATTGCATGGAGTGCCGGTTTCGATAGTGTCTGATAGAGATCCACGATTTACTTCCCGATTTTGGAAGAGCTTGCAAGCAGCGATTGGTTCGAGATTGGCTATGAGTACAGCTTATCCTCAGACATATGGCAAATCCGAGAGAACTATTCAGATTTTGTAGGACATGCTGCGAGCTATAGTGATGGATTTCAGTGGTAGCTGGCATGATTCTTTGTCTTTAGTAGAATTTTCTTATAATAATAGCTACCAAGTGACTATCGGGATGACCCCATTTGAAGCTTTGTACGGTCGAAAGTGTAGATCACCAATTTGTTGGGAAGAATTTGGTGAGAAACAGCTATCTACACCTGAGTTTGTGCAGCATATGAAAGATCAGGTCGAGTTAACTCGGAGCAGAATGAAGACTGCACAAGATCGTCAAGCTAGCTATGCTAACAGGAGGCGTAGACCTTTGGAGTTTCAGGTTGGCGATCGAGTATTTTTAAAAGTTTCTCCTTTCAAGAGCGTGATGACATTCAGGCATAAGGGTAAGTTAGCTCCTAGATGTGTTGGTCCATTTGAGATTGTTTAAAGGATTGGGTCCTTGGCTTATCGATTGCAGTTGCCTACTGAGTTAGCAGCGATACATGATGTGTTTCATGTATCAATATTGAGAAAATATGAGCCAAATCCTTCCCATGTGTTAAGAACCGATGAAATTGAGCTAGATTCAGCCCTAAGTTACGTTGAATATCCAGTGCAGATTCTGGATAGGAAGGAGAAGCAGCTAAGAAATAAGACTATTCCGTTGGTGATGGTCCAATGGTGCAAGCATGGCAGAGATGAAGCTACCTGAGAAGTTGAAGAAAAGATGAGACAAGAGTGGCCTCATCTGTTTGAGCATACGCAGAATTGATTCAGGTAATCTTCTAGTCTGCTGATTTAAGTGTTGAGTTGTGTTGTACCTTGGTAAGTGAATTTGTTAAGCATTGAGATATGCTAGAGTGTTGATAAGCTTTGAAAAATTCTAGAGATTTGTGTATTTTGTCTGGTAATTTTCTGGTAGTCCTTCGATTTTGATCCGTAGTTGCCTTTTGATTTCGAGGACGAAATCTCTTAAGATGGGGAGGATGTTAGGACTGTAATTAACTGGTTTAATTAGTGGCGTGTTATGAGCAGAATACAGGAAACAACAAGATTTGATTACGTTATCTGATTTGATCAAGACTGGAAATTTTTAGTTAGTAATTAACGAATTAGTCAAATCTGAATGGTGATTTAGTCCCGAGAGGTATCTCGTGCTGAGTAAGCTGTTAAGAAGCTTCGGATTTGACTTAAAAGTGTGTCGGGGTGTGTATCGTGGAGTGAAGGGGAGAGAGAGACCAAGCGCTGGGTAGATTTGGTGTATCGAGAGTATCTGCAGTTCAGATTTGGAGAATACCCCGAACGAGTGATTAGACTCGGGTTGAGTGTAAGCTATACGATGTCATTTGACGTATACCAGATTTGGCGTTGGCTGAGTATGATTGATGCGACGTCGTTTAGCGAGCATCAGATTTGATGAGAACTGAACCTCGGTGCGACGTCGTTTGGTGGTAGTCATATTTGGTTAGCGTAGAGGAGTCAAAGCTGGTTAACTGATCAGATCTGGGTTGGTTGATGGCACTGTAGCGTTTACTGGAGAATATATGTAAGTGTTGACCAACACTTAGATATTTGAGATCCCATATTTCCTATCTTCTTGCTCAGAGAGCTTTCGACTTATATCTGATTCCAAACCCTTACTGTTCATCCGAACACAAATCCGGCGATTGTCATTGATTTGCCACCGTTTGGAGCAAGGTCGGTGGCGCTGAGCTCGTCTTCCATAGATCTTTCGATTGGTACCAATTTGGAGCTTTGGATCGGCGTGTTGAGGGAGCGCGAAGTAGTTGCAGTGTTCGACTATCTTCGTAATTTCTGGCCAGTAGTTCTTTTGTTCTTAAGCAGCTTTGGGTAAGTGATTTTCTTCCATTCTGAGTTTCGATTAATGTTGGTTATCTTGTTTAAGGTATCGGTTTGTGTTGGGTTGTTGGTAGCACCCAAACTGTTGCAGTATAGTTGTCCCTGAGCTGTTTAGGTATGGTTGAGCAGGTGGTAGCTATGTTTTTGTTCGAGCAGTTTCTGTTAGCTGTTCGCCGAGAGCTGTTGGAGCTGTGTTATTGTGTGTGAGCTGCTGGACGGGTACCCTTGTGTGATCTGTTGAGGTAGTAGTGGTGTAGAGAGTGAGGTACGGATTGAGCTCATACTTACAGCCTTGAGATGAACATGAGAACATATTGTGTATGTGTTTACGTGTTGTGTACTATGCCTGAGCAGTGCTGTTCTTATCTGCGAGCGTGCTGTTATGATATATTTGCATTTTTCTTTAATCTGGTTAGCAATTGCATTCACGCATTTCATATTGAGCCTGATTCCTTGATACCGTGATTGGTCGGCTGAGTTGTCGTGCCTGACTATCACTACAGAGTGGTTGCCAGCTGAGTCGTCGTGCTTGGATACCACTAAATTATGATGGACGACTGATTTGTCGTACCTGAATATCACAGGATTATGATTTTTCACAGCTGAGTCGTTGTGCCTTGCTTACCGATGATTCTTTGGTAGCCCTCATGCATGACATGACATGATATGTTGCATATGTATCTGATAGCTGTGGTATATTGCTCTTCGTACTGAGGTTTGACCTCGTTTTATTTTTCCCATTTTTGGGCTGCGTTGGTCTGTGTTGGCCTTTGCAGGATCTTCAGATAATCCAGCTGGATCGAGTGGAGCGTCAGCTGGTAGATCCCCGTTTTGAGTCACAATTATACTATGTATTGAATCAGGGGATGCCCTGCGTGATTATGTATTTGGGGATCTGTAATTGTATTTTACCTGTATTTGTTGCTTCTGATGTTGGATTTTTCAGTGAAAATCCAAATTTTGAGTACGATTGTATTTTAAGAGTTGATGTTAGTTCAGGCCCAAAACGAAAACTTTTAGCCCGTAATTATATGCTTCCATGTGATTAATATTAATTGAGTCATTAATCAATGATTTAGAGCATCGGGCCTGACATTGGAGATCAAATAGTGACATCGCATGTGTTACTAGGTAAACTCATTTACCTAAAACACATCTAGTACTCTGGCCAGAGATTTGTCACACTATTATCTCCTTAGATAGCATAGGATATCCATGCACAAGGGCGAGCGGTGAATCCTCGACAACGAAGCATCGACTCCTACATGCATCGGGACCTCACCCAATCCCACCACCTGATGACCCTAGTTGAGTCGGTAAACGGGTCTAAGTGAGGCACCTATCATGTAGAGTCTCTATGCCGTTTCAAGTAGTGAGGACTAATCTGTACAACCAAGACCTCAGACTTAATCCACTCGATAAATTATAACCACTTGGAAAGTCCGAACGAGGGTAGTTCGATAGATCACTAGGTCACTATCCATCTGCATGCTCAGAACATCACTATGTTTCCTACCAACGAAACGTGGTACTTTGCATCGCAAATGCTAGTCTCAAGCTCGGGCGGCCCTTACCCTCGTTTTGGACGGCCCAATCGAATAGGAACATGTTTAGAATACACAGTGACTATTAGATGTGTTTCATGATAGCCATCAAATCTACTATCACATCTAACATACACTATAGTGTATTCAAGGTCTTTATCCAACAATTGTAATCATCATAATGAAGATAAAGAATGTTATAAAAGAATGCGAATTTCATAAATAAAGATTGTTTTACAAAGAGTCAACAAGAACCCACACGCCACAAGTTGGCTAGTGGGCCACATACTCTAACATATAACACATAGTCAAGCACACGCACAAGCAACACAGTGCCTAGACTCAAGTGTGATCAAAAGAATTCGAGCTTATCCCAGTTTAAGCTCTGGTACCAAAAATGTCAGGCCCGGTGCACAAAACAGAGATTAATCACGCAATTACAAACGCGGAAGCATTAAATAGTGGCTAAATATATATATATATATATGTCTAGGACACTCTAATCAACCTCTGGGGACATCACCAGTTGACTCATCACCACGGCCAGCTGAATAACCTGGAAAACCTGAATGATATACAACAACCAAACAGCCCCAAAGGGACGGGGTCAAACCCCAGTACGGAGAACAACTTAAAACAGAAATTAGACAGCAACAGATATAAATGAATGTGCTATGCATGAGAGCTGAGAAATACAAGGGTAGCAGGTTACAATCGAAACGGAAGGTCAAAGGAGCTCAAGAACAACTCAAAAGCTTCCACAGATCGAAAGAAAGGAGTGGCCACGAGGTATGTGAGAGCGTGGTAGCTATCCAATCGTCTCAACACACTGTAACAGAGCATAAACCAAATTACTCAACCTGTTGTTTCCAAGCTCATGGGAGCGTGGTAGCTATCCACTCGTCTCATAGCGGCTAACAACTAGATCAACAGGGAGATGAGGAGCACGGTATTGTCGCTCGTCCTCAAAAGAAGCATCCTGGTACATACGGGTTAGCACAACAACAAACGCTAACAAGATATGAGCTCAACAGGGAAAAATGCATGTATGCACAACAACAGCTTACAATAATCAGCACAGTGACTAGCAGTAAGCAACAAAGATACGATAGCATACACACTGCACACATACCAGCAAGCCTACACATATATCCAAGCTTATCCCAAAGCTGTAATACAAGATCAAATCCGTAACTTAGATTCTGTGCTAAAATTACCACAACAAGAGTCCCGAACAACTTAGATCTGAAACCTGTTTAGCCAAATACAAAATCAGCTCAGGGATAGTAAGCAAATAAATACTAAACTGGGAGCCACCAGCTCAGTCCAGTTCTATCCTACCCTTCGAGCACAACAGATAGCTCTAAACAAAGCGTAAGGAGGATCTAACACTTATTCGAAAGCACTAACCGAACGGAAGATCCAATCGGCCGGAATACAAACCAACACACATTGTAGCTCCTTCGCATCCCCTCTTCTAGCCCACCAAAGCCTTTGAAAGAGGTATAGAAAGAAGCGTCTTGGCAAGAGGAACTCAACGCTACCAATCTTGCTCCAAGCTACGTCGTCTATCGTTCGGGAATCAGAGGAATTAGGTTATGGTGAACAGTAGCTAGGGTTCTACGACGGGCTAGGAAGTCGAGCTCTCGAGAGGAAATATGTTGGATCTGTGTTTACAGATCAGAATCTTAATTTTGATTAATACAAAATCTGCTATTATTTTACTAAGGATTTAACTTAAGTACGCAGGTTGAGCTGAAACATACAGACGCGATTTCGAAGGCCTAAACGAAGGAATTTGGCCAAAAAGCATCTTACGTCATGACATAGTCGTGAGTCTTACTTGTTGGGCCGTTTCGGAGGGGGTAGCACCGGTCTCATGCAAAAATATGCAAGTTCATCCTGAACCTTGCATATTTCATGCTTGGTTTCCCAGCCAAATTATGAACCTACAACGGAAGTAAGCTGGTACAGAGATAGAAGCGAGCTGGATGAAGAGAAATGTAGCAGCTCAGCAGCAAGCTGGAACAAAGCACCGATAGCAGACTGATTGAAAGCAGATAGCAGTGCAGATTGAGGAGTAGTCCAAGTTGAAACAGTAAGGGGACGCCCGAGCTGATCCAACAGAGGATGTCCAAAGCTGGAACAGTGAGGGGAACGCTCGAACTGGTACAGTAGAGGATATCTAAGCTAGAACAGTAAGGGGACACCCAAGCTGGTCTAGCATAGGACAACTTAGCTGGTATAGTGAGGGGACGTCCGAGCTGGTCCAGCAAAGGATAACCAGATCGCAGAGGAGACCCAAGCTGGTTCACCAGCTTGGAGCAAGAGCATGATCAGATCAGTTTTGAAAAGCAGTACAGTGTGATGAAGAAACGACCAGCTGGGTGAGATCATCAACCAGCTCAGAGAACAGAAACCACCTCAGATACAACTTGAGATTATACGAGGAATGGTTTAATCAAGTTCAAACTGATTTGCCGCAACGTCTTCATCAAGACAGAGCTTAATTAAGCAAAGGCTGCAGCGCATTAAATCTGTGTGAGAATACATTTGAGAGTGAGCGTACACTGTAAACTTCTCACACACAGATTCACTCACATATGAGAGCCGAGAGCTTAATTGTTTAGTTGAGTGAATCACAAACATCAAATCCATTGTAGTCTTTGGATAGAGACGTAAAACAAGTCCTTGTAGCCTTTCTCATAGATGCAGTAAAGAAGTGAGTTAGACACGCGCAGCTTGCGGGCTGGTGTGTAGTGGTGTGGCTAGGAGTTCTTGCGGCTGTGGGTCATAGGAGTGGGTTGCCGCGAGGGTCGTTGTAATCAAAGTCTTCTAGTGGATCCTTCCCGTTGTGGAAGAAGGGGATATGTAGGAGATTGAGCTCCGAACTTCCATAAACAAATTGCAACGTACTTTTTTTACTGTTTTCCGCACTTACATTCATACGCATTGCATATTGTTTAATACGCTTAAAACTGTTTAAAAGGCTTTCGAATCTCAAAGTGCAGTTTGAGTTATTTTTGCATGATTTAAATTCATTACTCAATCTGTATCTAGGTGCACTTCATTCATGAACACTGAGCTATTTGTTGGCGACAATGGCGGATCCGGATCCCGTTTCCCGGGGGTGCAGCGGAAGTTAAAATTTTTGCCCCAAGATACGTTCAATACATTAAAACTAATCAATAAACCATTCATAGGGCGTTTATCGATTGTTACCTTGTTGGCGTCTAGGCGCCTGGCTTCGACCAGTTTCACAGGAAAACCGACACTTCAAAAGGTAGGCGGCGGTAGATCCTCCTAATCAGGTCCACGACCGGAAACAAGAATCCTTCGTCAGCCTGCACTAGAAGGCCTGACGAATCTGACACGGACGGAAACTCCTCGAAAGGCTGATCGGAACAAGTCCGATCACGGCGACGGCGGACGGCGGACGGCGAGCGGCGGCGCGTGGGGAAAACCGACACTTCAAAAGGTAGGCGGCGGTAGATCCTCCTAATCAGGTCCACGACCGGAAACAAGAATCCTTCGTCAGCCTGCACTAGAAGGCCTGACGAATCTGACACGGACGGAAACTCCTCGAAAGGCTGATCGGAACAAGTCCGATCACGGCGACGGCGGACGGCGGACGGCGAGCGGCGGCGCGTGGTGGTGTCGGCCGAAGTGGGGAGGAGAGGAGGAGGTGGGCGGCGCTATGTGTGGAGGCTAGGGTTGTGTGAATGAATTGTATTCTAGCCCTAGACCAACTCTACTAATTAAAGATGGTACATGGGCTTGAACCGGCCCAATGGACTTGGGTCAAACCCAGGTCCATATGAACATCCGGTTCATTTAATTCGTCGTGGTTTCATCACAATCCCGATCGAAAATCAGATCGGACCGATCGTCTCAGTTTCCAAAACTAAATATTATGATGCGAAAAACAATTTTTCGAATCACCTAGTCCAAAATTACAATTTAGCCCCTCAACTTTGGGAAATCGCAATTTGACCCCTGTTGACTTTTAGGAAGTCGCACTCCCTAAAATCCTCTTCCTATGCTCAACACATTTAGCTCAGTTTCCGTGTGGGAATCATGAATCCAGTACTTATGTGACCCTCAATGGTTCAGGGATACAGCTAGCAGTGGGCCCACAACCATTGTGACTCCGAAATCACAATTTCGGACTTGCCCAACGGATCATGGTAAAGCCCTAGCAACATCGCCCCATGATCCCCTAGGTATCACTGATAGTGCCTGCAAGAACCAGTTGGTCGTTGTTAGCGTACAGTACGGTCCTTTCAACACATATAACCCGATCAGATCAACGATCATTGGTAAATCGAGAGTCGCTAAAGATCCGATAACTATGCATACATCTTGAAGATCAAATAGTGACATCGCGAGTGTTACTAGGCAAATCCATTTACCTAAAACACATCCAGTACTCTGGCCAGAGATTTATCACACTATTGTCTCCTCAGATAACATAGGATATCCACGCATGAAAGCGAGCGGTGAATCCTCGACAACGAAGCATCGACTCCTACATGCATCGGGACCTCATCCAATCCCGCCGCCTGATGACCCCAAATGAGTCGGCAAACGGGTCAAAGTGAGGCGCCTATCATGTAGAGTCTCAATGACGTTTCGAGTAGTGAGGACTAATCAGTACAACCAAGACCTCGGACTTATCCACTCGACAAATGGTAACCACTTGGAAAGTCCGAACGAGGGTAGTTCGATAGATCACCAGGTCACTATCCATCTGCATGCTCAGAACATCACAATGTTCCCTACCAATGAAACATGGTACTTCACATCGCAGATGCTAGTCTCAAGCTCGGGCGGCCTTATCCTCATTACACAGTGACTATTAGATATGTTTCATGATAGCCATCATATCCACTATCACATCTAACATACACTATGGTGCATTCTAGGTCTTTATCCAACACAATTGTTAACATTATAACATAATGAAATAAAGAATGCCATAAAGAAGTGCGTATATCATATATAAAGATTGTTATGCACAAGAGTCAATAAAACACACACGCCACAAGTTGGCTAGTTGGGCATCTACTCTAACACTATTGCAGCTCAAGTAAATATGTGACCGGATCACATGCTATTTCTTTGGGCTGGTTGGAACAACCAGCTGGAACCAGGCTCTTGCACTGCGCTGATCTAACGCTGAGCTGAAACGCGATCCGGTTCCCTGTTGCGTGCTGATTTTTATGATTCAACTCCTAATTTTTTAAATGCACGTAACTTACGGGTGATATATCGGTTGTGAGAGAGTCGACGAGAGTTGTGACAGACCTCACGAACAACCCCTACTTTTCGATCCTAACAAAATATTTTTTAAGTGTTGGAGAAGAATGACGATCTCATGGTCAACGTCTTCCTTATATAAGTCCCCGCGATCTGGTGAATAGTGGCCATCTTCAGCTCAGAGTATCCAAGCTGGTACACGTCATTCAGTTCACGCTACTAGAACAGATCACACGCATGCGACCGCTCACAGCCATAAAACATATTACGCGTTGGCCAGCTCATGCGTACCATCCACCTAGACTCTAAGCTTACGTCACATAAACGATGTCGCACCGCACCTCAGCTCGGGACCATTAGATCACGCGCAAGAATACCGGGTCGCACACTCGATTCTTGCCTAATCTGATACCCATGAACCGCACCGGTTTACACTAAACCCTCAAACCATGCCGATCCTCACAGTACTATCGGATTGCACCCCTCTAAGCTGGTTTCTCCAAACGACATCGCTTCGGTACCCTCTTTGATATCCAACTTAGCGTACCCAGAATAGCTTACAACAATAATATATAAGCAATCCAACCATCCAGCTCGGACCGTTCTACGAAAACTAACCCAGAGTTGTTCCACACACTGACCAGTTCGCTGTCATTCGAATCATATAGCTCTAATCTGCTCCAGACCATCTTACGTTTACTAAGAATATCAGCTCAGAGCTGGTCCGTCCCAGATCAGCTCACGCCTGATCTGATCTATGCTAGACCCGATTAATTAAATTAATTGCTCCACTAATTATTCGGGTCTCACAGACCCCGACCTCTGCCACGACCAAAATCTTGTTACGAATTTGATTTTGGTTTCTTTCATTCTTAATTACGACATTTACTTCTGGAAATTCCGTTGATTCAGTAGGTCGGGATTGATGATTTCTCATTAGCAGCTCGTTATTATTTTCCGCCACAAGAAGACATGCGATAAGTTCAGAATATCTCGCAAATCCACGCACTCTATATTGTTGTTGTAGAATTATATTTGACGTGTGAAAAGTGAAAAATATTTTTTCAAGCATTTCCAATTCAGTGATCTTATGGCCACAAAATTTCAATTTCGAGACTAAACGGTACATTGCCGAATTATAATAGCTGACCTTCTTGAAATCTTGGAATCTTAATTAGTTACATTCATCACGGGCAGTCGGAAGTATACTTCCCTTTGTATTCTAATCGTTCCTTTAATCCTTGCCACAAAGCCATATGATTATTTTCAGTGAGATATTCACATTTCAACCCCTCATCTGATGTCGACGTAAGAATATCATAGCTTTTGCCGTTTATTGTGATGACGAGGCTTTTTTTTTATGATTTCACTTAAACCCAATGATTCAAGATGTATTTCGACGTGAGTCCATGGCATATAATTTTTTCCAATAATGTTAAGAGAAACAAATTCGAGCTTTGTCAGATCGACAAGGTGGTGCTTGGAAAAAAAGTACATTTATTAGTTAAGATCAATTAGTATGACAATGCAAAGTAATAGATAAACTATGAATACAAGCATGGTTCGAAATAGAAAAAAGTGTGAGGCGAATACTCACCGATAAATACAAGACTAGTGAGTGTAATGATCAAAATAATTATAAAATTATCCTTGGATGAATCATCTTCTTCTTCCTTTCGTAATTAGAGAAATAAATTTTGTGAAGAAAAATTTGATGGAGAAGAGTAATTGTAATGCCCGAAATAATTAAGAAGAGGATTAGTAATTCTGACATTTAAGATTTTCCAATAATAGATTTTGATGAAGCTTGATTATGATCTCGGATTTCTTCTGGAAGTGTTGGGTGATTAAGGAACTGTGTGTCGTTGAATTTTGCTAAATATGGAAACCAGACGAAGCGACCAGGCGAAGCGATTTGATAAAATCGTTCAGCAGCAGGTTACTGTAGCAAAGTCAATGCGGGTTGTGAGGATTGAGAAATTAGATTAGTGATTAATTGGTTTGATTTGGGATTAATCACGTGAATTTTAAGGATTTTGCGAAAGAAATGAAGTCCTGCTGAATTATCCGTCGCAGCGCTAGTTTAAGAGTTGAAAAATATCGATTTTTGGTGAAGTCAACGCTGGTCAAAGTTACTGTAGCTCCTGCTGGTGGAATTGAAATCAGCAGATATGGTGACATCAGCGTGACGCATGAAGATCTGCTGGTTTTGGTGCGAATTGAAGTTGCTGCTGGCAGACATCGCGCGTGGCGTGAGATTGAGCGAGAAAGCGACATGTGTTAGTCAACATTTTGGAGTGTTGACTATTGAATTCAGCAGTTGCGCTTGTGTGAACGTTCAGCAGATGATTTGAGAAATTGTCGCGAGAGCTATCGATAGATATGATGATGTAGGCGTGACGTATCCATTGCTGCTGGTAGCGATTGCGTTGTTTTGGTTGCTGCTGATCAGCAGGCGCGCTTATGTAAGAGCGTTAAGAAGCGGCGTCGTTTGATTAAGTGAAAACGCTGCGTTTTGGAGCTTTGTGTTTAGAGATCAGCAGTGGCAGCTTTGCTTGCGTATATGAAATGACGTCGTTTGAATTAGTAGATGCGTCGTCGTTTTGAGTGTTTTCTCG
>KQ991083.1:2457-31119 GCA_001598015.1 Dorcoceras hygrometricum | reverse complement strand
TTACGAGTCGTTGGAATTAGTGTATGACATCGTTTGATTTTGAAGTGTTGCGACTGGATTCTGTTGCGACTGGTGTACTGATGGTGTGCACCTGCTATATAACAAGAGAATGCTGATTTTCGACCAGCGACTGAGAAGATAAACAGTTGAGGAATCTGTTAACGTTATCCACTTTTGAAGCGGTGGGAGTATATCCTGTTTGAATACTCAGCATGACACGTGGAATTCGAATTGAACACGTTGGAAATGCTGCAGGAAACCAGAGACCGTTGTCTATAAATAAGATTGAATTCGAAATACTGAGAACATCTTGAATACAGATATCGGACTTTGATTCTGTGAAGTTCTCAGGAAGTGTTGAAACAGAGTGTGAGTGAAGTACTTTGAGCACAGAGAATAACGAAGGTATAATTTGACAGAAGAGTCAGGGATTAGATTACTCGAGAATGATATTTCTTGAGTTATCCCGCTGAAATCACATACATGTTTGATTACTGTTCTTGACTTAGAACTTGAATTTTGTATGTGTCGATCCATCACAGGTAGTGGATCTTTTATGTTTGCATGAGATTGCATATTGAAGAAAATTGAATTGATTCTAATGCCCAGGACTGAGTTGGCCTGATTTTCGAAGCCGGAGATGGTTTCGATAGATGAATACTCATGTCAAGATCGGATACGAATCTTGATGGCGTCGAACTGATATGGAATCAATTCTGAGATCGAAGAAGAGAATTAGAATCATTTCATTACATTGCATTTGTTTTATAGTTGATAAACGGTTATGCATTTTATTGTGATTATTCGTACCTGCTGATTATACTGAGATGATTCTCACCGGAGTTTATCCGGCTGTTGTTTTGTTTTGTGTGTGTGCATGACAACAGGTAGACGAGAGTTGAACTGAGTTGGGCCATGAGTAGTGGGAGCTGGCTAATTAAACGAAACGCAACAATGAAGAAGAACTGTTAGATATCAGCAGTTAGCATAGAGTTGATATAGTTAGCGATAAGATGAAACCTGGTTTTACTGCTGCTGGTCAGCTTTTGTATTAGCAGACGTTACATGTAATAGCTAATTGTACTGGTTTGTTTTGTTATAAATACATAGTTTTTGAAACACAATCGTAGTATTGTCTTGTTTCCCAGGACCAGCTGATGGGACCAACTATATATATATAAAAAAAAAATGGGTTTCCAGATTTCATCACGTAAATTTGAAGGTTAAATTAGATGCTAACTAAACTCCCATAAGATGAGATTAGAAGATTAATTGTGAGCAGAGAGCCTCACAACAGGTGGTATCAGAGCCCTACTAACTTATTAAGATCATTGAACTAGATGAGTGGGGTAGATTGAGTTCTTCCTGACTGATTAGATTATAGAAACAAATGAATTGCATGCTTGTGTGGTATATGTCTTACTGCTTTTAAATTTATATCACATGATTATTGTGAATAAATGGTAAGAATATACCGAAGAGTTATGAGAATTACATGCTTTGGAAGTGATTAATAGCATGTATTGAGTGAAGTATGAATCAGAACTCGATCTCTTGAGCAGCAGTACATTCATGTATGCTAATCAGAGGAGGGACTGAAACTGGCTTGTTCGTGATTGATGAGAAATGATAAACACGTCTGTTTGATTCCTAGATATGCCTCCTCGAAGAACAACTAATCGGCAGACAGAGCAGGGTAGTACGTCTACTGAGGCGTTGAATGCAGCTGCTACTCCGATGGAAACTTTGTTAAAACGATTCCAGTCGTTTAAACCATCGACTTTGACAGGAATCGAAAGTGCTATTGACTGTGAGAATTGGTTAGAAGATATTGAACAGTTATTTGAGGCACTTGATTACACCGATGATCGTCGGGTGAAACTGATTATTCACCAGTTGCATGGTGTTGGGAAAAGTTGGTGGGTGGCAACAAAGAAAGCGCTGGAAAATCAGGGTACTGTGATTACTTGGGCAGTATTTCGAACAGCTTTCTATCAAATATTTTTCCCCGTTTCGTATAGGAAGGATAAAGGGGCAGAATTTGCAAACCTGAGACAGGGGCCATTGAATATTGAAGACTATGTTGCTAAATTTACCAGCTTGCTTAAATTTGCGCCACATGTTGCTATCAGCGATGAAGCACAAGCTGATCAGTTTATCAATGGCTTGAATCCTGACGTGTTTACTTTGGTGAACACTGGTCGACCAAATACTTTTGCCGATGCGTTGAATCGAGCAAAAGGAGCAGAAGCTGGATTGCTAAGACAGCGAAGAGCACAATTTGTGCCAGCAGTAGCCAAAGCAGCACAAGAGAATCCACAGATTCCACCACCCCCTCGATTTGATGCTGGAAGCAGCAGCAGTGGGAAAAAGAAAAATTTATTTAAAGGAAAAGGAAAACAATTTAAACGTTCAGGTACCAGTAGCTCCTCTAGTTCAAGTGAATTCAAACAACTGGGAGCTGGACAAAAATCTGGTGATTACTGTACCAAGTGTGGAGGTAGACATGTTACAGAACAATGTAGAGGAGTGTCTGGCCTCTGCCGTATTTGCAATCAACCGGGACATTTCGCGAGAATATGTCCTCAACGTAATTCTGGGAATTCACAGAATTTGGAAGCATCAAGAACAATGCCAATACCAGAAAGGAAAGCCTCCTCTGTACATTCGTATCAACCTCAACATCCACAACAGGGTAGACAAGGAGGAAGCCAGACAGTGAGCCAACCTCCTAAACAACAAGCAAGAGTGTTTGCATTAACCGAGGAGCAAGCACAGGCAGCCCCAGACGATGTTATTGCAGGTAACTGCTACTTGTTTAAATTTCCAGCTTATGTATTAATTGATAATGGTGCATCACACACCTTTATCTCTGAGCATTTTGTTGTATCACATAAGTTGTCTGTTGAACCCTTAGCCGAAATAGTATCGGTTTCTTCATCTCTGGGGAAGGGAATGTTATCAATCACTGTTGTTAGAAATTGTGTGTTACAGTTTGAGGGTCACGCAATTGAAATTGATTGTGTTGTGCTCGGGTTATCTGATTTTGATTGTATCGTAGGCATAGATATGTTAACCAAGTATAGAGCAACAGTAGATTGTTTTCAGAAGGTGGTTCAATTCAAATCAGAGAAAGCTGATGAATGGAAATTCTATGGTAAGGGATCACGAGCCAGAATTCCTTTGGTCTCTGCTATTACCATGAATAATCTATTGCGGAAAGGAGCGGAGGGATTCCTGATTTATGCAATAGATACAAAGAAACATAGCTCAAATCTGGTTGATATACCAGTGATCTGCAGTTTTGCTGATATTTTTCCAGATGAGATCCCAGGATTACCTCTATATCGAGAGGTAGACTTCAGCATTGAATTGATGCCAGGTACACAACCAATATCAAAAGCACCGTACCGAATGGCACCAATTGAGTTAAAGGAATTGAAAGAGCAGCTGGAGGATCTTCTTACCAAGGGATACATTAGACCAAGTGTTTCTCCTTGGGGTGCTCCAGTATTATTTGTGCGCAAGAAAGATGGATCAATGAGGCTATGTATTGACTACCGGCAACTGAAAAAGGCAACGGTAAAGAATAAATATCCTTTGCCACGAATAGATGATTTATTTGATCAGTTGCAGGGATCGACAGTGTATTCAAAGATTGATTTGAGATCCGGATATCATCAATTGCGAGTAAGAGAGGAAGACATATCGAAGACTGCCTTTCGAACAAGATACGGTCACTATGAGTTCGTGGTTATGCCATTTGGACTAACTAACGCACCAGCAGTGTTCATGAGCCTAATGAATCGAGTCTTCCAAAGATATCTTGATGATTTCGTGATTATATTTATTGATGATATTCTTGTCTATTCGAAGAATTTGAGTGATCATGCGAGTCATCTTCGAACAGTTTTGCAAACTTTGAGAGAAGAGAAATTGTATGCTAAACTGTCGAAATGTGAATTCTGGTTACAAAAAGTAGTCTTTCTTGGGCATATTATCTCTGAAGATGGCATTTCAGTTGATCCCAGTAAGACAGAGGCAGTGATCAATTGGCCTAGACCAAAATATGTGCCAGAAATTCGAAGTTTTATGGGTCTTGCAGGGTATTACCGACGGTTTATTCAGGATTTCTCGAGTATTGCAAAGCCTATAACTCAGTTGACACAGAAAAATGCACCATTTGTTTGGTCAGAAGCATGTGAGAATAGTTTTCTTGAATTGAAAAAGAGATTAACTACCGCACCAGTGTTAACAATTCCTTTGGGTACTGGTGTTGTTGTGTATTGTGATGCATCTCACCAAGGATTGGGGTGTGTATTGATGCAGCGAGGTCATGTGATTGCATACGCCTCAAGACAGTTAAAACCGCATGAAATTCGATATCCAATTCATGATCTTGAATTGGCAGCCATTGTATTTGTATTGAAAATCTGGCGACATTATCTTTATGGTGAGAAATTCGAAATCTTCTCTGATCATAAGAGTTTGAAGTATTTATTTTCGCAGTCCGAATTAAATATGAGACAACGAAGATGGCTGGATTTATTGAAAGATTTTGATTGTGAGATCAAGTACTATCCAGGGAAATCGAATGCAGCAGCTGATGCTCTAAGTAGAAAGATTTGTGCTTTGTCTTTGACTACGATCGGGGTGTCTAATTTGATAGAAACTTGCTGCATTTCTGGGTATTTATTTGAAACAGAAAGAAAACCAATGAGAATTTGTGCTCTCAGTGCTGAACCCGAATTGTTAGTTCGAATTAAAGAGGCACAGAAGAGATATTTGAATATCCAAAGATATGTTGAAATGATAAAATCAGGACACCAATCTGAGTATCGTATAAACAATGAAGATGTGTTGTATGTGAACAGCAGACTTGTTGTTCCAGATGTCATAGAATTGAAAAACCAGATTTTGAGTGAAGCCCATCAAAGTAAATTCAGCATTCACCCTGGTGGCAGGAGGATGTATAATGATTTGAAGAAACACTACTGGTGGAAACAAATGAAGTCGGATGTGGCTGAATTTGTTTCAAAGTGTTTAAATTGCCAGCAGGTGAAAGCGGAAAGAAAGAAACCCGCTGGTTTATTACAGAGTCTATCAGTTCCTGAATGGAAATGGGATCACATTTCCATGGACTTTGTAACGAAATTGCCAAAATCATCCCGAGGTTGTGATGCAATTTGGGTGATTATCGATAGGTTGACAAGATCTGCGTGTTTTATTCCCTATCGAATGACCTATCGACATGATCAAATGGAAGACCTTTATGTTCGAGAAGTGGTAAGACTTCATGGAATACCAAAATCAATCGTCTCTGATAGAGATCCCCGCTTTACTTCACATTTCTGGAGTAGCTTGCAACAAGCTTTAGGTACAAAATTGTATCTAAGCACTGCTTATCATCCTCAAACCGATGGACAATCTGAAAGAACAATTCAAACTCTTGAGGATATGCTTAGAGCAGTGGTACTAGACTTTGGTATGTCATGACAAGATTCATTACCACTGGTGGAATTTTCATACAACAACAGCTACCAAACCAGTATAGAAATGACTCCATTTGAAGCGTTGTATGGAAGGAAGTGTCGTTCACCATTGTATTGGGATGATATATCAGAGGTACCTGAGTTGGGACCAGACTTGATTAGAGAAATGACTGAAAAAGTGAAGTTGATTCAGCAGAGAATGAGAACGGCACAACATAGACAAACGAAATATGCCAATACCAGACGTAGACCTTTGCATTTTGAAACAGGGGACAGAGTATTTTTGAAAATTTCTCCTTTTAGAGGCACGATAAGATTTGGCAAACGGGGTAAATTGTCTCCACGATTCATTGGTCCGTATGAAATTCTGGAGAAGATAGGTGATCTTGCTTATCGACTAGCATTACCTCCATCTCTTTCGAGTATACATGATGTTTTTCATGTATCTATGCTGAGAAAGTATATGCCTGATGCTTCTCATATTATTCCTGCTGAAGAAGCTGAGTTGGATGAAAAGCTGAGTTATTTTGAACAACCAATTCAGATTCTTGATCGGAAAGAAAAACAACTTCGAACGAAGGTGATTCCATTGGTGAAGATTCAATGGAATCGACATGGCGTTGAAGAAGCAACATGGGAGGTGGAAGATGATATGAAACAACGATTCCCTTATCTCTTCCAATAAGGTTAGCTCTTGTTCAGAATCCATTTTTCTCCTTATGTTCCATGTACATATAGTGACTGCTGATGAGTTCGAGGACGAACTCGAATCTTAGAGGGGGAGAAATGTAATGCCCGAAATAATTAAGAAGAGGATTAGTAATTCTGACATTTAAGATTTTCCAATAATAGATTTTGATGAATCTTGATTATGATCTCGGATTTCTTCTGGAAGTGTTGGGTGATTAAGGAACTGTGTGTCGTTGAATTTCGCTAAATATGGAAACCAGACGAAGCGACCAGGCGAAACGATTTGATAAAATCGTTCAGCAGCAGGTTACTGTAGCAAAGTCAATGCGGGTCAACACTACTGTAGCTTGCGACTGGTTGAATTTTGAAATTCAATCGAAGCGCTAGTGTTGGTTGCAGCTGGAAGCAGAAGCGCGAATACAAGGATCAACGAGGCAGTGCCATGTGTTGGTTACTATTACGCACGTGGGAACCAGCAGCAAGAGTTCTTTGTGTACCTGCTGGTTTATTGAGGTATCGACTGGTTTTGATGACGTAGGTGCGACGTCGTCGTTTTGGTAATAAACGCGAACCAGTCGAGGCGAGTATGTGAATTTGGTTCCAGTTGAGAGAGCAATGCGACATCGTTTTGGCTTATGAACAGGAACCTCGATACGAAGTCGTTTGGTATGAATTAGTGACCAGTCGATGGTTTGTTGTATCTGCTGGTTAACCGAATCGGGGGAACGAATACGATGTGTTTTGATTTATGAACAGGAATAGCAATCGTTGGAATTAGTTGTAATGACATCGTTTTGATTTTCGAAGTATTGCGACTGGATTCTTGTTGCGACTGGTTGTTACTGATGGTTGGTGCACCTGCTATAACAAGAGAATGCTGATTTTTCGACCAGCGACTGAGGAAGATAAACAGTTGAGGAATCTGTTTAACGTTATCCACTTTTGAAGCGGTTGGAGTATATCCTGTTCGAATACTCAGCATGACACGTGGAATTCGAATTGAACACGTTGGAAATGCTGCAGGAAACCAGAGACCGTTGTCTATAAATAAGATTGAATTCGAAATACTGAGAACATCTTGAATACAGATATCGGACTTTGATTCTGTGAAGTTCTCGGGAAGTGTTGAAACAGAGTGTGAGTGAAGTACTTTGAGCACAGAGAATAACGAAGGTATAATTTGACAGAAGAGTCAGGAATTAGATTACTCGAGAATGATATTTCTTGAGTTATCCCGCTGAAATCACATACATGTTTGATTACTGTTCTTGACTTAGAACTTGAATTTTGTATGTGTCGATCCATCACAGGTAGTGGATCTTTTATGTTTGCATGAGATTGCATATTGAAGAAAATTGAATTGATTCTAATGCCCAGGACTGAGTTGGCCTGATTTTCGAAGCCGGAGATGGTTTCGATAGATGAATATTCATGTCAAGATCGGATACGAATCTTGATGGCGTCGAACTGATATGGAATCAATTCTGAGATCGAAGAAAAGAACTAGAATTATTTCATGTCATTGCATTTATTTACAGTTGATACACTGTTATGCATTTTATTGTTATTATGCGTATCTGCTGATTATATTGAGATGATTCTCACCGGAGTTTATCCGGCTGTTGTTTTGTTTTGTATGTGTGCATGGCAACAGGAGGTCGAACTGATATGGAATCAATTCTGAGATCGAAGAAAAGAATTAGACTCATTTCCTTTCATTGCATTTGTTTTACAGTTGATAAACTGTTATGCATTTTATTGTGATTATTCGTACCTGCTGATTATACTGAGATGATTCTCACCGGAGTTTATCCGGCTGTTGTTTTGTTTTGTGTGTGTGCATGACAACAGGTAGACGAGAGCTGAAATGAGTTGGGCCATGAGTAGTGGGAGCTGGCTAATTAAACGAAACGCAACAATGAAGAAGAACTGTTAGAGATCAGCAGTTAGCATAGAGTTGATATAGTTAGCGATAAGATGAAACCTGGTTTTACTGCTGCTGGTCAGCTTTTGTATTAGCAGACGTTACATGTAATAGCTAATTGTACTGGTTTGTTTTGTTATAAATACATAGTTTTTGAAACACAATCGTAGTATTGTCTTGTTTCCCAGGACCAGCTGATGGGACCAACTATATATATATATAAAAAAAAAATGGATTTCCAGATTTCATCACGTAAATTCGAAGGTTAAATTAGATGCTAACTAAACTCCCATAAGATGAGATTAGAAGATTAATTGTGAGCAGAGAGCCTCACAGTAATAGTGGGGTGAATGAATGTTTTAGAGAACAACATATTCATAGAATAAAATCTAGCCGTTTATATCCGTTACTAGTCAATAAAATATATCTGTTTTATGATTTTTTATAATAGAAAGCCAAAATACAATAATTTCATTTAAAATTTTAGATTAAAAATATAGGAATGTATTCACGTAATTTTATGGTTATAATGTGATGCATATAATGGTAATCATAGTAAAATAATTTTTTATATCACATCACATTATTATTTTGAGCTGACATAGTCTCATTTATATAATAATATGATATTATACATAAATTATATAATAATGAATAATATAATTTTGTAAATCATATCACGTTATTATAATGGGGTGTCAGTGACTCCTTTTACATAATAACATGATATTATACAGAAATATAATAATAAATGATAGTCATTTGTAAATCATATCACATTATTATAATAAGGTGTTAGTGACTCATTTTATATAATAACATGATATTATACATTGAAATATATAAAGACATTCGAGATATCGTGCGGATAATATGTTATAAATTAAAAGGAACATTAACAAAATAAATTTAATAATTACATTTGTAATATACTTGAATATCTCCTTCATTGCTCCTTAATTGCTCCAAATGATCTATTCAATTTTATTTTAATAGGAAATTATATTCTCTATAATTTTCTTAATCTAAAGAAAATTAAAATAGGAGAGAATTGTATATTTTTACGTGTATTTACTTATTTATAAATAAATAAAATGATTAAAATAATAAAATTTTTAATCATTTTATTTAATATTTAAATATCCAACAAATAATAATTAATATTAATCATCTAATTATTTTATAATAATAATAATAATAATAATAATAATAATAATATTAATAAATAGTGATAGCAATAGGTTTTTTTAAAACACATGTAACCTACTAAACAACGTCAGTGACAGAAAGGCTCTATAACTATAAGAACTTGTCCATTACGTAAATGTCATGCTGTGACCTTCAATTTTATATTTTTACAAACAAATAAATCAAACGTTGTCTGGATCAAATATAATCGGAAAAAGGGGAGTGCCTCAACTTCAATCAGCTGCTTGTTACTCTCCGATTTCCAAGGTAATCGATATAATTTTTCTTCCCATTCCAACAATTTGCGTTTGATTAAATTCCTTATATATATGTTGGGATCTGCTTCGATGGGTGAACTCAGCCCAAATCTACTCTTATTGTTAGATACCCATTGGATTTCAGATTTCAAATCAGCTGATTTCGGTCAATTTAATTTCATCCTTCTTCACAGCTGGATACCCGCGGTGGCGCCTCTCAACTCCGACTTTCCTCAAGGCTTCTTTCTTGTGTAAGGCTGATGGCTGCTCGGAATTTTGGGTAAAGCTGCAGGCATATTGGGCCCTGTTTGGAGGCAAGAAATGGTTATTGTAGTGGGATTTGAGTGACAAGGCGTCTACGAGACAGAGAAAAGAAAGTCATACCCCAAAAATCGCAAATTTTACATGGTGAGCAGACTTTACTAGTAATTACACAATTATTTACCGGGATAGACTCATATTTTGGATTAGCGGGACCTTGATTTTCATATAGCTCATTTACCTTGTTTTTTTAATCATGGTATTGTTTAAATAGGATGCATTTTGATCCAATTTGCCATATTTCTTTTGAAATTCTGGTGATTCCTGACACGTGAGTACTGCCATTATAATTGTATAGATAGGAGTTTTTCCTCTGTTTTGGGTATGAAGTTTTATCTTAACTATTTTTGAACTCAACATATTTGAAGCTATTCTGTGAGAACTGAATTGCATTTTTTTTTACTTTACTGCCATTTGAATTGCTAGATTGGCGTCTAAGGATTTTCCATTTGACTGATCATTGTGATTACAATTTGAATTTTCGTTAAATGCAACAATATAATGGATGTGCCTGATCAACTCTGCTTCATTCCTTGCAACTTTTGCCATATTGTTGTTGCAGTAGAAAACATTATTTTCCGACATCAATTTGGTTGATCTCGTTCTTCTTTGAATTAGTACCTCTATATGAGTCATGTTGTATGGTACTCTGGTTCATGTTGTATGCTGTTATTTTATCTTCTTTGTATGGAGCTAGTGTGTGCGCATTCCTCTGTTCTGTTTTTGGTTATTTTAAAAAGAAACATTGATGAATAAACTGGCCTTGACCTCAGATATGGTGCTTGGAGCTATTAGCACAAATGCTTTTAAGTTTTCAATTCAGGTTTCCTTTTTTTTTTTTCTGATACAGTCAAGTTTACATCTTCAATACTTTTCCTTTCCTCTCTTCTTTTAGTACAGTCAAAAGGACAATCATGAATACTCAGTCCCTGGAGTTTGAATCACCTCCACTTATCAGAAGAAAAAAAAATCATGGATTATTTTGTATAACTACTGAGCTGATTATGATATCTTATATGGGCTTTTGCCAACTTCATCTTTGTTTCAGCTATGTTTTCACTCAGCTGCCTTATTTTTTTGTTTTGTTCTCTTTGCATTAGTGGTGTTGTTTTGTAAAATACCAAAGCCTCATCGCATCAGATATTTGCTCATTGTATTTATTATGTATTAGAATTTAGGAAAAATGGCTGTCTGTGAGATAGATGTACGCACTGAATGAAAGCGTTCACGAGATGAATTTGAAAGATAATGATGGAGAAACAGATATTAACATGCTATCTTTAACTCTTCCTATTGGAATTATTGGGATTTGGTATAAGCGGAGATACATTATCAAAGATAATATGTCTAACAAAGTTATGAAAGTATAAGGGCTTGTCAATGGTCAAATTTGGATTAAATGTTTAAGTCATGAACCTAGTTGTATAACCCAAGTTATAAATATGTGCTCTTTGTAAAGGTATCCATAGTTTGTTGGAGAACTATGTCTAGTATATTTTTATTTTATTTTTAGTTAGACATGGTTCTTTTGTCATTTACATGATAACATTTTCATTTTCAAATTATGTGTAGAATAATAGCGATTGTTACTTGTACTATTTGAAATTCCAATTTTTAGACAAGCAACATATTTCAAAGTTATGGATTTGAAATCCACTTTGAAATTTCTTATTCATCCAAACAATGGATTTAATTCACAAAGGATTTCAAATCTGACACCCATAGATTTAAATACTCCCCCAAATCCAAATCCGTCCACTCAAGTGCAACCTTAGAGTTTCAATTTTGGTGCTTCGTTACTCGTTTTCGACGTTTTGTTTTGTAATTCATTACTTCTTTAGTTTTTCTTTTTCTTTATGTTCAATCTGGATTCTTGAATTTCAGTTTCTCATCATTTTATCTTCATTGTTATGATGACAAAGTGAAACATCTGCAACGGAAATGGGAAATATTTAGAAACGAGATGCCCGTTATTTTGGAGCATGGTTTTCAAGATGAGGTCTTAAATTACTCAATTTGGTCCATTGGCCATGGCCCCCCGTAGGAGTTTAGTATTTTATAGATGTGCTCCTCGCAAAGGCAATTGCATTGTGCTAAGTACTCTTATAATTGTTTCTGTAGAATTGACATTTGGAAATTTATTATAGATTAAGAATTTTTTACTTTTGTTAGACTCTTAATCCCGAGTCTTGAATTATGCAATATTAGTATTCTTCTTATTTGAGCTATTAGTTTGACATTTTGGTGTTATGCCACATACGCATTAAAATTTCTGATTCTTTGTATGATTATTCTTCACGAAGTTGCCTTGTCAAGTTGTCTGCTTTGGTACTGCTCATTTACGAAAATGGTCTCTGATAATATAGAAAGGTTATCTGACATATGCATGAAGTTCTAATAAATGCTTTTAGAATTTTTGTATTGGGATATGAGATTTGACTGTGCATAATTGGTCCAGTTGAGCATATGCAACTATCAGCTCATTCTACAACGTAATCATCATGAATGATTACTTGAACTACTCTGAATAGGGGACTATGATCTTCCACATTTTTGTCGCGTGGTAATTTTTGTTTTGTTAAGGGTTTTACTGCAGCACGATTCAAGTATCGTATTAAGATGTTAAAAATAGAATATCGGCCTATGAAAGATAGAACAGTTATTAAGATGTAATTAGAATATCTACCCGCCTATGAAAGATAGAGCAGTTAAAACGGACCCAGCTACATATTTTAGGTCTTCATGAATGTCTTTCTTGTTCATCAGATGGAATCTCAGCGGAGTTCTGATCATAATGAACCTACCACTACTACGGACGATGTTATCATTAAACAATGTTACTTGACATATGGGTCAAATAGAGATTCTGACTTGAGCTATGAAAATAGACCAGGCGAAGTTCTCAGAAACTTACAGAATGTTTCATACATCTATAGGCAAGATGTTGTGCATAGCAAAATTAACAGTAAGATTGGTATTGTTACTGAAGTTGCTGGTGATTCGGATTCTGATAGCATCATAACAGATGATGAAGAGGATGAAGATGAAAAAGATGATGAAACTGACTCTAAAGAAGAGTGTTATGAGGAAAGAAACATAAATTCTGAGGAAAAATCTACTGGAAATTTTGGTCGTAATGACTCTGAGCATGGAATCCTCTCAACAGACCAAGTTAGAGTGCTTTGGATGGATGAGTCTGAAACAAAAGAAAGTACTAATGATGTGACAGTTATGGATAGAGGATTTTTACAAGGGGATTATGTTGCTGCTACTTCAGATCCAACTGGTCAAGTAGGGATTGTGGTTGATGTCAGTATTACTGTTGATTTATTGATGCATGATGGATCTGTATTGAAAGATCAGTCATCCAAGGACCTGAAACGCATTAGAGAATTCACCGTAGGCGACCATGTTGTCCTCGGGCCCTGGTTGGGTAGAATCGAAGATGTTGTTGATAATGTGACTGTACTGTTTGATGATGGTTCTGTCTGCAAGGTCATGAATGCTGACCCATTGCGTCTTAAACCAGTTGGAAAGAAAATCATGGAAAATGGACATTTTCCATATTATCCCGGCCAAAGAGTGAAGGCAAGCTCATCATCAATTTTTAAAAATTCTAGATGGCTATCTGGATTATGGAAGGCTAATAGATTGGAAGGCACAGTGACCAAAGTGGCTGTAGGATCGGTGTTCGTTTACTGGATTGCTTCTGCTGGGTATGGCCCTGATTCTGATAACACTCCAGATGAAGAGCAGAGTCCTAAGAACTTAAAACTGCTGTCTTGTTTTGTGCATACAATTTGGCAGTTGGGTGATTGGTGCCTCCTTCCATCCGCCGCAGAGTCAACATCCACACTACTTGACAAGGAACCATCAAAATCAGAAGCTCAGGATTTGATGAAAGATGAACGGGAATCAGCTGAAACGGGTGAAGAGTCTGATGCGGAAGTAGCCACTAGTGAGGAATTAATTGGGAATGGTAAACTTTTGCAGCGTGGTTCAGAGGCTTTCTTGGACAGAAATATAAAATCATCAGAGAACAATTTTCCTGCAGGATCTAGTTTATGCAGTTCGGTGACAGCTTCAAAGGAAGCTGTGCATGAAACTTGGCCCCTTCATCGTAAAAAGATCCGTAAAGTTGTAGTTAGAAAAGACAAGAAAGCCCGGAAGAAGGTAGACAATTTTGAAAGAGCCCTTTTAATTGTCAATACCAAGACAAAAGTTGATGTTGCATGGCAGGATGGAACAATAAAATTGGGCATGGATTCCACATCTTTGATTCCCATTGATAGTCCTGGGGATCATGAATTTGTTGCTGAGCAGTATGTGGTGGAGAAAGCTGCTGATGACAATGATGCCACTGAGATCCGACGAGTGGGGGTCGTTAAGAGTGTAAATGCTAAAGAACGTACGGCTTGTGTCAGATGGTTGAAGCCTGTAATGAGGGCAGAGGACCCCAGAGAATTTGACAGAGAGGAAGTGGTAAGTGTTTATGAGCTGGAGGGACATCCAGACTATGATTATTGTTATGGAGATGTCGTTGTTCGGCTTTCACCAGTACCTGCCAATAATTCTACTGAAGACAGTTCACTTATTTCACACGAGTCAAAGCATGATGAGGGAAAGCATCATGGAAGCAATAATGTAGAAAATACCTCTGCTCATGACATGTCTTCTGAATTCTTGGATCTCTCTTGGGTTGGGAACATCACTGGGCTGAAAGATGGAGACATAGAAGTAACCTGGGCTGATGGGATGATATCCTCGGTAAGCTTTCTGCTGGCTTCGTGAAATAATATCACTTTGTTAGTTCTAATACTGTTGATATTGTTCTGTCATTTGACTTTTCAATTGATTGAAAGCATTAGGTTCACCTCCTGATGTCATAATTTCTTCTATTTTTTTTATTTCTTTACTATTTTTTAATGAGTGAGAAGTTGGTAATTCGAGTATCATAATGTTGGAACAAATATTAATATTTACTAACTCAGTGTTTGGTATCTATTATTTTTGTCGACGCAAAAAGTTCAGGTTTGACACAGCAGTTTGTTAGAACCTTCAATAGAGAATTTTTTGTTCAAGTTCTGTTCACAGCCTTTCATCTAAAATTTATGTTTTTGTATGAGAGAAATTTGTTGTATAGCTAATGGCGCTGTATTAATAAAACAATGAATTTACTTCTCTATACGATACTGTACTGATTCCACCTTTTTTTCTTGATTTCATTGACGATGAATCTATGATGTTGCATCAGGTTGGTCCCCAGGCAATATATGTTGTTGGTCGTGATGATGATGAGTCTATTGCAGCTGCAAGTGGTGCTAGCGATGATGCTGCCAGCTGGGAAACTGTTGAAGATGATAACATTGAGACTATTGATGATGACAAGGAGGTAAATGGTGGCTAGAGCACTTAATTGTTGTCATTGGTTAATTTCATTTATCACTCCAAATTGCCACTTCCTTTGTTAGCATGTTTTAGTTGTCAATCATCATTATTAGGTTGTCACGAGTCTCTCTCTTGATGCTGAAATTTATGTAAATTTCTTTGATACTATGAATGGACTGCACATGTGATATCAGGATCCCACGTCGGACAATTCTAGTGACGTCAAACCTGATATTGTAGATAACAACTTGGCTGCTGAAAATTCTGTCAAAAATGGTGCACTCTCAGTTCCCCTTGCTGCATTTGGTTTTATGACCAGACTAGCCTCTGGTATATTTTCAAGGGGACGAAAGGATTCTGATCCACTGGAGTTAAATATCAAAAGTGAAGATGATTTTCAGTTTGATGGATTGACTTCAAATAAGGATCCTTGCAAGGGATCAAGCTCTCAAATACTTAATGATACAGAGGATAAACATTCGAAGCCAACCATTGATACCAGGGGTGAGGAGCACGATCCTAAGGCATCTGATTTATTAGAAGTTGCGGAATCCCTATGCCACTTAAAATTGGCAGAATCAAATGTTTCATTATTCAAAGGTTTTGATATGGTCACAGATCCTTTGGATCACTACTTTATTGGTGCACAGGGGCAGGTTAGTTCTTGATCAATTACCATATTGACCGCTTGATAGCTTAGCATCAGACTGAGAAATTATGCATGTGATTACCTTGCTTCCTTAACTTCTTTATCTGTCCTTTCTTTACCAACTTTTAGTGCTTCTGTAGTCCTATCAGGGTAACAACTGATCTCTGTTATCCAATTTACAGAATAGCACTTCAAGGAAGTGGCTCAAGAAAGTGCAACAAGACTGGAATATTCTTCAAAATAACCTACCAGGTATGCCTCCGCTGGTTTCCTATTGGTTTTGACATTTTTTAAAAATTCTTAACTATCTCGTAGAAATGATTTTACAAGCTATGTAACAAATTAAAAGATTGATAAACAGAGGGCATATATGTACGTGTCTATGAAGATAGAATGGATCTTTTGAGGGCAGTCATAGTTGGAGCATATGGGACTCCTTACCAAGATGGCCTTTTCTTCTTCGATTTTCACCTTCCACCAGAATATCCTGATGTTCCGCCTGTAAGAAATCTATGCACTGCCTATCGGTTCCATCATTCATTTAAAGCTGAAAAACTTCACTTTTTTAGTTGCATCTTTATTCTTTTGCGCCCCTTATGTTGCACCGAACTCCTGTACTTTGTCGCTGTTTTTTGCTCTGTGACATTCAGCAACCAATTTTCATGTATGTAGTCTGCGTATTATCATTCTGGAGGGTGGCGAATAAATCCAAATTTGTACGAGGATGGAAAAGTTTGTCTGAGTCTTCTGAATACCTGGACAGGTAGAGGAAATGAGGTCTGGCATCCTTCAACCTCGAGTATTCTTCAAGTATTAGTTTCTCTTCAGGGACTTGTTCTAAATTCCAAGCCATATTTCAATGAGGCTGGATATGATAAACAAGTTGGGACGGCTGAAGGGGAGAAGAATTCATTGTCTTACAATGAGAACACATTTCTACTGAACTGTAAGACAATGATGTATCTGATGCGAAAGCCCCCAAAGGTGATTTTACTCTCTCTTTTTTTGGTTTTTTACCTTTTTGGCTTTTGTGGTGGTTGAAATGTTATGTTTGACCGAAGGGACCAGACCATGGATTCATTCTGAAAGTAACCAAATCAGTATTTGGAGAACAGCTCTTTTGAAGATTGGTTTCGTGTTTACTAACTGTCGTAAATAACCACAAACATAAAGCTTTCAGCATATAATATATCTGTAATTTATCATCCCATTATTTTCTCATCTTCTACATCAAAAAATGTTTTACAGATCCTATTAATTGGATGATCTCCTTGGTGCATTTAATAGCATGAACTGTGGCTTAATAACTAAAAATATGTAGTCATTCTTGTTAGTTGTTGATTTTTATGATATTTCCAGGACTTTGAAGGCTTGGTTATCAAGCACTTCAGGAAGCGCGGGTACTATATTCTCAAGGCCTGTGACGCATATATGAAAGGACAACTCATTGGCTCACTCACAAGGGATGCTTCTGTATCTAGTGATAGTGATTCCAACTTAAATTCAGTCGGTTTCAAGCTTATGCTTGCCAAAGTCGTTCCGAAACTTTTTGATGCATTGACTGAGGTTGGAGCCCAATGTCAGGACTTCAAGCATCTCCTAGCATCGTAGCGGCTGAAAGGACGATTCGGCCATAATAACCTATCTCAACATACCTCTTCGTTTTATTTGGGTTGGTTAAAAGCGTTGCAGTCTTGAAGTTGAGGCGTTAGAAACTTCAAAGAAGAGAGTGCTTCGAAAGTGGGACAGAAACTTGATATTCATGACCACCCGGAATGATTTACAATTTTTTGTACCAAAAGATTTGCAACATTTATGTTTAACAGTTGGTTAAAAATTTTGATGCTAGATGCTGGCAGGCCATTTATCGACTATTCATACATATTATATATTTTTTCTTTAGTTTTGTTTTCGTTTTTGGCCGTCTTTTTGGACTTTTTAGGCACCAAAAAATATGATTGCCTTTTTGGGTTTTTAGGCACCGAAAGATATGATGTATTAATAGTTGAAACAACACATAAAAAGCTCTGTTGAAAGACCATCAATGACAACTATCGAAAAGGACACAATCAATAGTGCCTTCTGCACATATGTCCCCACTCTGCAAGGACACAGTCAATAGCGCTCTTCTGCACATATGTCCTCACTCTGCAAGGACACAGTCAATAGCGCCCTTCTGCACGTATGTGAGGCATTGTCCTTCAATATGGGTTGTTTGATGCATTCCTTGGGAGCTTTAAAATTTTAGCACTAACTAAATATATATCTAATATCTTAGCCTCTTTCAATATAAATTTGATCAATAGCCTTCTATTTTAAATAATAAATAAGGGTTGTTTGATGCATTCCTTGGGAGCTTTAAATTTTAGCACTCACTAAATATTTATCTGATATCTTAGCCTTTAACAATAAAAAATTGATAAATAGCCTTCTCTTTAAATAATAAATAAAAATAAATATATTAGAAAAAAGAGTAGGTTAAAAGTTGATTGAGCTCTTCTTTCCCTCCCTCTTCTCTCTTTCTCCTCCACAAAGGTTCCCTCTATTTATTATTTCAATCTTGATATTCTTCCCTCGTCAACACCCCGAGAACCGAGGACCGAGCGTAACGCTCCCAACCCCGAGGTCTCATGCTCAGATCGGGAAATCTCCCGAGGACTCTTGATCAGGTCGGGAGTATTGCCCGAGGACAGTGTCATGACTAGCAGAATCCAACCCAGATACGTCTTTCCTTATTTGAAGAATCCAGGAGCGATACGTCTATCTTATTTAAACGACGAGATCCCCGAGGATCGCGGAGAATATCTCGCCCGAGATACCCGGTGCAGGCGAATATTCGTCAAGATATGCTCCTTGCCATCGCCTACCCCTCTATAAATAGCAGGTATGCCTCATTCATTTACACACATTTTTCTCGCATTCTCTTACGCACAACATACATATACTTCTCCCTGCTCTCCTTTTTGCTCTCGCATCCTGCCTGACTTAAGCATCGGAAGGGCTTCGTCGGACACACTTCCGGCGCCCTCTGACCTGTGATCTGTGGCTGCAGGCACCAAGAAGAAGGGTTTTCCATCCGCTAGTGCCCGACGTCCCGATCTCCCGGCGTGGTGGTATGAGCTCATCGGCTGAGATAATTTGGCTACATCAATTGGCGTCGTCTGTGGGAAACGTAGAAGAGAAAAGATAAGATGCCACCAAAAAGGACCAGAGCTCAGGGGACTGGAGAAACCAGCCACACGCAAAGTCTGTCCCAGGGGTCGGAAAACCCCAGCCTCACTGCTGAAAAAATAGCTTAACTGGTAGCAACTACTGTGGAACAGATATTGGCGAACAGACCTGAGTCACACCCGTTGCCCGATCAACAAGCCGAGGAGATCAGGAAACTGCAAGAGGAAATCTCCCGCTTGAGGGAAGATAGGAGCACGAGCCCAACACCGCCGCTAGCTCGGGAAGTACCCTTCTCACTCGAGGTACTGAAAGTCAAAGAGAGAGTACTATAGGAAGTGTTACGTTCAGATGCCCTTAACTAGCATTTCAAGTTCCCGAATATTGGAGAATATGACGGGATGGGAGATCCCGAGAAGCACTTATCTCGGTTTGAGAATGCCGCCTTCCTCCACCAATATGCTGATCCTATCAAGTGCAGAGTCTTCCTCACTACCCTAGTCCGATCTGCGCAGCAGTGGTTCAACCTCTTGCCAATCGGGAGTATCAAGAGCTTCCAAGATTTCAGCCAGGCTTTCCTCCATCAGTGCGCCAGTAGCAAGAAACAACCCATGACAACGCTAAATTTGTTCACCGTAAAGCAAAAGGAGCAGGAGAGTCTTCGGAAATACATCCGGCATTTCAACAGAACCATTATTGAGGTGCCATCCGCCACGCCGGACTTACTGATTGGGGCCTTCACCCAAGGGCTGCGAGAGGGTGATTTCTTCAGATCCTTGGTCAAGAAACCCCCGAAAACGTTTGATGAGCTTCTCACTAAAGCCGAGAAGTATGTTAATGTGGAGGAGATACAGTCTTAGAGAAGGAGCGGACAGAAAGCACCACCTCGACCGGGTCGGGAGTTTCGAGTAGAGAGAGCCTCGCCGAGGCCATCTAGGCAAGAACCTCCTTTGCTGTTTGGAGAATTCACCGCTCGAACACCATTGAAAGTGAGCAAGGTCCGAGCTCTAGAGATTTGTGATGAACGGAAGGTGGTACAGCGACCTCGGGGGAGTGACGGGCCCCAAGGAATCCCAGGTCAGATAAGTTCTGTGATTTCCACATGAATTACGGGCATACCATCGTCGAGTGCCGACTCTTAGATCAGGAGTTGGAGCACATCATCCAGAGCAATCCCGATGTACGAGCAGTGCTGGTTGAAGACAGATCACGTCGATGGGAGAAGAGGCCTCGGAGAGAAGATGGCGGACGGCATGATAATAGGGCTTCTGGTCGGGAGAGATCCCCTTGGAATCAGGACCAGAACCCTCTTCGAGAAGAACAACGATCACCCCAACCCCGAGGCATCATTCGAATGATATCTGGGGGACCTACTGATGGGGACTCCAATCGGGCGAGGAAGGCAAGGTGTCGTAGGATGGAAGCCATGGAGATAGAGAAAAAGCGCTCGGGTCCTACGATATCATTCGGCCTCGAGGATCTACCAATGGATATTGAGACTCATAACGACGCTTTCGTTATTCGGGCAATGATTGCGAACTACGAAGTGGCCCGTATCTTTGTTGACTCGGGGTGCTCGGTCAATGTATTCTTCAAAGGGGCTGTGGACCAGATGGACCTCGGTGAGTATCGCGTGGAGCCAGTGCAAACACCTCTGTTCGGATTCACAGGTCATTCTTTACAACCAGTGGGGGTCGTCCAGCTGCCTCTTTCACTCGGGTCAGGAAATCTGAGGAAGACTAAGGTGGTCGAGTTCACTGTGGTAGATGCGCCTTCTTCCTACAATGTCATACTGGGAAGGCCAGCCATGGTTTCCTTCATGGCCGTGGCCTCGGACTTACATCAAAAGAAAAAGTTTCCAGTGGGGAGTGAGGTAGGAGAAGTACTTGGAGATCAAAAAATGGCGAGAAAGTGTTACGTGGAAGAAGTGTGGATTGAGCAGAAGGTGGCTAGAGCTCGGACGCATGACTTTCCGAAGGCTCAGGAGGACGCAAGTATCAGGAGCTCGGTCGAAGATAGGCTACCGTCCGAGCATCGAGGAGAGGTACACTTCCGGATCTGGTGATCTGGTGTAGTGCTCGTACCATAGGCTTTATTTTGTTTCCTCTTTTGACTAGTACGTCTACGCTTCGTTATCGCTTGCGAGTTTTCTTTAAGTTTGGAGTCCTATTTCGTTATCACTTGTAAACGTTATTTTATGGAATGAAAGATCTTTTTTCTCAATTATTGGCTCTTACTATCAGACTCCTGGGGTGGCAACCCCACCTGAGCGCATAAGCCCGACCAGCTACGTATTTAAGCCTAATCCCGCATTGGCAACTCCTTGAGTGGCTCTTCCATTTGAGTACATAAGCCCGACCAGCTTGGCACAACTAAAGACCAATTATTATTGGCACTTCCTCGAGTGGCTCTTCCATTTGAGTACATAAGCCCGACCAGCTTGGCACAACTAAAGACCAATTATTATTGGCACTTCCTCGAGTGGCTCTTCCATTTGAGTACATAAGCCCGACCAGCTCGACACAACTAAAGCCCAATTCTTATTGGCACTTACTCGAGTGGAACTTCCATTTGAGTACATAAGCCCGACCAGCTCGGCACAACTAAAGCCCAATTCTTATTGGCACTTCTTCGAGTGGCTCTTCCATTCGAGAGCATAAGCCCGACCATCTCGGCACTCTAAGTCCAATTCTCATTGGCACCTCCTCGAATGGCTCTTCCATTCAAGCGCATAGGCCCGACTAGCTCGGCGCTCTAAGCCCAATTCTCATTGGAATCTCCTCGGGTGGCGACCTCGCCTAGGCACATAAGTCCGACCTACTCGGCACCAAGACAAGCCCAATTCACATTGACAACTCTTCTGGCGACGTCCTTGCTCGGAAACAATCGTCAAGTACAGATCCCGACCAGACGGACGACATCGTAGGCCCAACTCTTGTTTACGGCCTCAGGCCAGACCAGCCTGGGTAACCAACCTACCCAGCAATGGTTCGATTCTTCTTAAATTTCCGAACACTGAGCCTGTTTGGATGTCTCCAAGGGTCGAAGCTCAAACTTATTGCAAGCAAGGGACTAACCCAGTCAAAGGCCCGCACGGGTCAGGTATTATTCTGGTGTACTTGGTAATTCTCTACGTCCAAGTTTTAAGAGATATGTCCGCACTGGACTGATTTTAATAAATTAACTGGGTATGGTTGTTTAGGCCTCGAGGCGATCGGGTTACCCGCCTCATACTTGGTTGTACATGATCAATTATCTTGTCTGTTCGGGTTCTACCACGACGGAATTGGTTATAAGTGATGATTGAAGTTTCGAGGTGTTTGGGTTATCCCGCCTCGGGTTCAGTTATGAATTATCTTAAGTGCAAGGCTGCACGGGTAACCCCACTTCATACTTAAGTTGTTATCTTCACATGTTAATAGCTCGGGAGAAAGGAACATAGGCAAAAGCTTAATTTCATTAAACGTCGGAATTTACAGTGCGATAAGTAATGTAAAATACAATCAAAGCACGGGGGAGTTCGTGGGAGTGGCCTCGTCCTCTGGGGAGTCATCATCGGCCTCTTCTTCATCGTTGGACAGATCTTCGAGAGCCCGAGCTACGCTGAGGAATGGGGTCGGGTGCTCCTCCTCTGTATAACCGTTAGCCCGGAACTGAGCTAGGCAGCTTTTGAATCCACGCACAAAGTAGGCCAGAGACTTCTGAGCGCACAGGTCATCGAACTCGGAGGACTTCAAGAACTCCTCCTTACCATGACTCCAAGCGTTCTCGGCCTCGTCCTTCAGACTCCGGATCTCCCCTTCAGCTCGGGCTTCAGCATCCTTAAACTTGGCCTTGAGTGCCCCCTTCTCGGCTACCATGGCCACAAACTTGGCGTATACCACCTTTTTATCGGCCTCGAGAGCCTCCTTCTCGGCCGCCATCTTCCTCTTCTCGACCTCGAGCACCTCCCGGGTCTCCTCGGCGCTCCGCCTTTCCCCGACCCTTATTGCCTGCAGCTCCTCCAGCTGTTTCTCGAGCTCGGAGTAATGCTCTTGTTGGCGCATCGATGGATCCGGATCCCTTTCTCGGGACACAGCGGAAGAGTTTAAAAATTTGAGCCCGAGAACGGTCAATACACCTTACAAATAATCAAAACATTCATAGAATGTTCAGAATGTACCTTGATGGCGTCTAGACGCCTGGCTCCTACCAATTCCATGAGGGAATCGGCACTTCAACGGTTGAACGGCTGGATCGATGCCTAATCCGGTCCACGACCAGAATCTAAACTCCTTCGCCGGTTTGCACTAGAAAACCGACAAAAATTTCATGGACGGAATCTCTAACTAATTTCGACGGTGACGACGTCGACGACGGGCGGTGACGGCGAGGGAAGAAGGGAGATGGGAGGAGTTTGCTGAATAGCTTTTGGTGTTTTTCTTTCTCATTCTTGAAAGTGTCTCCTCATTGCCATATTTATAGATTGAGGGATAGAGTTTGATTTGAACAAAACAGTGAACATTCGGTTCAACTCAAACTGTGAACATCCGGTTCAACTCAAACTTTGAACATTCGGTTCAACTCGAACAGTGAACATTTGGTTCAAGTAAAATAGTGAACATTCGTTTCGACTCCATCGATTGTGGTCTCATCATAATTCCTATCGATGATCAGATATCATTGATGTGCTCAATTTACAAAACTGATCATTATAATGCAAAATAAAATTTTTGGACCACTAAATCTATATATAACGGGTTTACTATCATTAGCTAAATATGGAAGTCCTACTCCCTTAGCTACTTTTAGGAAGTCATACTCCCAACCTTCCTCCTACTATACTCAACATTTTGAGTACCATATCTGTACGGGAATTGGGAAATCAGTACTTGTGTGACCCTCAATGGTCAAGGGATACAACTAGCCGTGGGCTCACAATATTTGTGACTCCGAAAACACATTTTTGGACTTATGCATCGAATCATGATAAAGCGTCTAACAATATCGTCCCATGATCCCCTAGGTCTCACTGATAGTGCCTGCAAGAACCAGTCTGTCATGGTTAGCATACAGTACGGTCCTTTCAACTCAAATATCCCGATCAGATCAGCGACCATTGGTAAATTGAGAGTCGCTAGAGATCCAATAACCATGTATACATCTTGAAGATCAAATAGTGACATCGAATGTGTTACTAGGTAAACCTATTTACCTAAAACACATCTAGTACTCTGGACAGCGATTTTTCACACTATTATCTCCTCAGATAACATAGGATATCCATGAACAAGGACGAGCGGTGAATCCTCGACAACGAAGCATCGACTCCTACATGCATCGGGACCTCACTCAACCCCGCCACCTGATGACCCCATGTGAGTCGGTAAACGAGTCAAAGTGAGGCACCTATCATGTAGAGTCTCAATGACGTTTCGAGTAATAAGGACTAATCTGTACAACCAAGACCTCGGACTTAATCCACTCGACAAATAGTAACCACTTGAAAAGTCCGAACGAGGGTAGTTCGATAGATCACCAGGTCACTATCCATCTGCATGCTCAAAACATCACTATGTTCCTACCAATGAAACGTGGTACTTCGCCTCGCAGATTCTAGTCTCAAGATCGGGCGGTCCTTATCCTCTTTTGGACGGCCCAATCGACTAGAAACAGGTTTAGAATACACAGTGACTATTAGATGTCTTTCATGCCCTCCATCAAATCCACTATCACATCTAACATACACTATAATGCATTCAAGGACAATTGTAATCATAATAATGAAGATAAAGAATGCCATAAAAGAATGTAAATTTCATAAATAAAGATCGTTTTACATAGAGTCAACAAGAACCCACATGCCACAAGTTTGCTAGTTGGGCACCTACTCTAACAGCTCTAACACCTCGTCCAAGGCCTCCCGAGACGAGGCTGCCTCCCGATGAGCTCGGGTGAGGCGGTTGACCACCTCACCGCCCCAAACCATGTCCTGCATGAAAGACAAAGGTCAAAATGCAAATATGAGTAACGAAAGTAAGCTCGGACGCAATCAGGGGCATATCGTCGCAAATTGGACCGTGAAGGATCCTATAGCCTCGGATTCTAGAGTGCTAGGCACCCGGGTGATTGCCCTGTCGGGAATTATGTTGCAAATGAGCTCGGTTGCCGTAGTCCGGTAGGGAGAGACCACAAACAAGTTCTCAAAAATATTCAAGACGCTAGCTCGGCCCGGACCGACTGGCGTCCTCGCTCCCCCTCGGGCCCGGATACCTCGGGTGCGGTCGTGGATTGGGCGTCGACAGTGGGCGCTCCCCCATCGTCGGGGAAGGGGGAGTCGATTGAGGGCGCGTCTTGGTGGGGGGGACGGGTTGCATCTTGGAAGTGGAGGCCCCCTTCTTCTTCAGGCGACGAGCCTCTTCTCGGTAGACTTGGGGGCCTTCCTTTTCCCCTTCTTAGTGCTCGAGGTTGCGACCGCCTCCAAGGCGCCCTCCTCAGGGCACTTCTCCAATGCCTTCAACAACGCTTGTCAGGCCCCGTGCTAATAACACAAGATTACAGCACAATTAAGCACGTAATCACGGAAGCGTAAAAACATGGCTTAAAAATTTTTCGAATTAATAAGGGCCTGAGCTCAAAATCATCATTCAAAATATCAATAGTCAAAATATGAGTTAACTCAAACTCATACAATAGAGGTAACAATCAATACTCAAATCATAACAGATCCCCCAATACATAGAAACACGGGGCATTCCCCGGTTCAATACATAATAAAATAGACTGGGACTCAAGGGAACGGGGATCGACCAGCTGGCACTCCACTCGATCCAGCTTGGTTACCTGAAGATCCTGCAAATGGGCAACGCAGACCCAAACAACACAAAAGCAGGAAAAGAAATACGAGGTCAAGCCTCAGTACGAAGAGCCATCAAAACAGCTAATCATGCAACATGCTATAAATCAATGCTATGAAATGCATGAGGGCTATCAAGGATCGGATAGCTAGACCAGCATATCGACTGGAAAATCATCTCAAGCGAGCCTCTATACCACGCACAGCCAATCGGCCGGTGGAAATCATCAATCCGTGATCATCGGGGCCCATCAGCCCATCACATCTCGGTGGTAGACACTCGAATCCGGCAGTCACCATTCCGATGATAGCGTTGGACTTTTTGGGCACGACACATCGTCGGCCAGTCACAACGTGGCTCTCAATCAGGTCATCAATCAATCTATCAATCAGGCTCAAGATGTATGCATGAATGTCATTCAATAATCAATTCTCAATGCATACAACATCAATACGTGGAAACAGAATATATATAACTCAAGCAATTCATCAAACTTCTCACGCAAATACATCCATCAAAATCAACCAGATCTCACAGCCTGAAATATACGCATGCTCAAGCATCAAAGCTGTCCATAGTTGCTCCAATTCATACCTCAACAGCTTAATTCTACCTCACTGATTCGAACAGGGCACGACAACTCATGGCCTAATCGAAACAGATCCCTCACTCCACCAGACATCACCAAAATGACAGCGTTTCACTAAAATTTCACGACCACTCACGCAAACGCCCAAGGACTCAGATCTCCCCAAAAAACGACGACGTTTACTTCTAAACGCTAGGGAATCAGATCTCATTCACAACTTCACCATTCAACTCCATTTCTCAAACAGATTTCACCCGAAAGAAGCTTACAACTCGAAGCACAACATCTCAAGGAGAAATCCATAAATCATCAACCAGACTTCACCAAAATCTAAAGTCTGAAATCTAAAATCTGAAAATTCGAAATTATAAAATCTCGTGACTAATCCTATACAAATCTGATTAATCACTATTTCGAATTCTAAATCCTCACATTCTTCCCACCTTAACAAATTTCGTCCTCGAAATCAAAGGCAAACACAGGGAAGAAAATCAAGCAAACATTCAAATCAAACACAAACATCTAAACAAGCTCGAATCAAAGATTTAAAAAAAATAACTTACAATTCACACTGTCAGTGCTCAAACAGATGAGGCCAATCTTGTCTCATCTTCTCCTCAACCTCCCAGGTAACTTCTTCTCGGCCATGCTTACTCCATTGGACCATTACCAACGGAATTATCTGTTTCTCAGCTGCTTCTCCTTCCGATCCAAAATCTGCACTGGATATTAAACATAGATCAAGGCAGAATCCAGCTCAACTTCATCGGTTCTCAACACATGGGACGGATCTAGCTCATATTTCCTCAACATTGACATATGAAAAACGTCATGTATCGCTGCTAACTCATCAGGCAGCTGCAATCTATAAGCCAACTGTCCAATCTGCTCAACAATCTCGAAGGGACCAACGAATCTAGGAGCTAATTTGCCTTTAAATCTGAATCGCATAACGCTCTTGAAAGGAGAAACTTTGAGAAGTACTCGATCGCCAACCTCAAACTCTAACGGTCGACGTCTTCGGTTAGCATAGCTGGTAAATATATCTTGTGCAGCCTTCATTCTACTTCGAATCAAATCAATCTGATCTTTCATATGCTGCACAAACTCAGGGGTAGAAAGCTGTTTCTCACCAACTTCTTCCCAACAGATCGGAGATCTGCACTTGCGACCATACAACGCTTCAAATGGAGCCATCCCGATAGTCACCTGGTAGCTGTTGTTATACGAAAACTCAACCAAGGACAAAGAATCCTACCAGCCACCACAGAAATCCATCACATTTGCACGCAACATATCCTCTAAAGTCTGAATGGTTCGTTCAGACTGACCATCTATCTGTGGGTGATAGGCTGTACTCATAGCCAATCTCGAACCCATTGCTGCTTGCAGACTCTTCCAGAAACGAGAAGTGAACCTTGGATCTCTATCAGACACTATCGAAACAGGAACTCCATGCAATCTAACCACATGGTCGATGTACAGTTTTGCCATTTTCTTCATCGAACACCTCACATCATAGGGAATAAAATGGGCTGACTTCGATCAATCACCAACCAAATCGCATCACATCCCCTACTCGATCGAGGTAGATGAGTCACAAAATCCATGGCGATGTGCTCCCAATTCCATTGGGGCACCTCAAAACTCTGTAGCAATCCACCAGGTCTCATTCTCTCAGCCTTGACCTGCTGGCAATTCAGACATCTAGCAACAAAACCAGAGATGTCGCTCTTCATGCCTTCCCACCAGTAGTGAGACTTCAAGGCATGGTACATATTTCTCTCTCCCGGATGCACACTATATCGACTACAATGCGCATCGTTCAGAATGGTCTCTTTTAAATCGATCAAGTTCGGAACCACCAATCTTCCTCGAAATCTCAGACATCCATCCGAAGTAACAGAGAAATCTTCAGACTGACCACTTTGGGCTTTAATCTTCAACTCATGAACATATGGATCAGTCCTCTGCGCCTCCCTGATGTCACTCACAATCTGCGGTTCTACCTGAATCGAAGAAACCATAAAGTACTGATCACCCGGCTGGAATCGCCAACTAGAAGTACTCAACTGCTCGTAGACTTTTGAGACATTCAAAAACGTGAGCATCGCAGGCTGGGTCTTCCTACTCAAAGTCATCTGCTACTGAGTTCATCCG
>KQ991082.1:103237-157170 GCA_001598015.1 Dorcoceras hygrometricum | reverse complement strand
CGACCATTGGTAAATCGAGAGTCGCTATAGATCCGATAGCTATGCATACATCTTGGAGATCGAATAGTGACATCACGAGTGTAACTAGGTAAACACATTTACCTAAAACACTTCTAGTACTCTGGCCAGAGATTTGCACACTATTATCCCCTCAGATAGCATAGGATATCCACGCATGTCTGCGAGCGGTGAATCCTCGACAACGATGCATCGACTCCTACATGCATCGGGGTCTCACCCAATCCCGACGCCTGGTGAACCCAAATGAGTCGGCAAATGGGTCAAAGTGAGACGCCTATCATGTAGAGTCTCAATGACGTTTCGAGTCGTGAGGACTAATCAGTACAACCAAGACCTCGGACTTATCCACTCGACAAGTGGTAACCACTTGGAAAAGTCCGAAGGAGGGTAGTTCGATAGATCACCAGGTCACTATCTATCTGCATGCTCAGAACATCACAATGTTCCTACCAATGAAACATGGTACTTCGCATCGCAGATACTAGTCTCGAACTCGGGCGGCCTTATCCTCATTTTGACGGCCCAATCGACTAGGAACACGTTCAGAATACACAGCGACTATTAGATGTGTTTCATGATAGCCGTCATACCCACTATCACATCTAACATACGCTTAAGTGCATTCTAGGTCTTTACTCAACGCAATTGTAAATCATTACACACATAATGAAAGTAAAGAATGCCATATAGAAAATGCGAATATCATATATAAAGATCGTTTGTACAAGAGTCTATAAAACCCACACGCCACAAGTTGGCTAGTTGGGCATCTACTCTAACACAACCAGCTTCTGTGCAGTCAACCCAGCAGACAACTCAGCAGTCAACTCAGCTTCTGCTCAGTCAGCAGACAACTCAGCAGTCAACTCAGCGGTCAACTCAGCTTTGACCAACGAAAATTCAGCTTTTGGCGACGAAAATCCAGATTTGGCTCACGAATTCCAGCAGTTGCTACACGCCTATAGGTCAGATTTCACAGTTATAACTGTCGATTTAGGAGAATTAAAAGCCAATTAAACCACCTAATTCAATACCTAATTATGACCATAAAGAATGGTGTTTAATGGCCATAAATAGGTGACCCTTAAAATCTCCCCAACCTCTCCTATATATAGCACCCCTCAAAGATGAAGAAAGGCACTCTACAAACATCAAGAATCCTGTCAAAAATCGTGCAAGAGGCTGTTCGATTTCAAAAACAAGAGGTTGAAGTTTTGAGCATTCCAGCAACAATCTGAAGGCCTATTATCCGGAACCTATTGCCACTGTTCCGTTTCATATAATCCGATCTCCACCGTCCAGAATCTTCTTCTCCATGTTCTGAATACTAGGTACAAATCTCATTCCAATCCAACGGTTACATTTCCGTAAATCAAATTCTCAAGAATGCTGCACAGATTACATGTGAGGAAACTGCAGCTTCTGTTTATCATCCTAAACTGATTTCAAACGACCTCTATTTCCGATCTCCATCGTTCAGATTTTACTTCGTTATGTCCTGAATATGATGTTCAAATTTCATCCTGATCCAAAGGTTAGGTTTTCCTAAAATTCCTTTTAAATTCTAATGTACCGACTATTTACGACAAAACTATAGCTTCGATTCACCATCCCAATATGGATTCAAATGGCTTACAAATCCGATCTTTTCCGTTCACAATTTCTTTTTCTCCTTTTGTGAACAAGACAACCAACTTTGGACCTAATCCGACAGTTCCGTATATCGAAGACGCTTATGAAATGTCGGTGGTTTTCATAAGTATGCAACGTCTGAAGATCTCTATATTCGTGATCCACTTCAAGTAGCAACCAGATAAGAAATCAAGCATTGCCACCATGTTTCTCATGTTTTGAGCAGTAATCAAGTAAGTGGGTTTTTGCTATTATATTCTTTTGATATATTATATATATATTATCCATGTAAGAATTCAGTTTTGAACCTACTGTTCGAGCACTTTTCTGTTCAGATATCTGTTTCATTTCAAGCTCTATTTTGCACTGATATTTATGTCGTAATATGGGTCTACGAAATATTCCGCACTCTGGGTTACTTGGTGTAACCACATGGCCTCGACCCCTTAGAGGAGTAAAAATTAGGGACTGATCAGTAAACCATAGACACGAAGTAATTATCAGTGCTTTTCTGCTACTCGTTCTGTTAAGTTCTATCATGCTCTGTTAAGCTCTGTTAAGCTCTTTTACGCTCTGTTAAGCTCTGTTATGAGATCTGTTATTCAGTATATGTATATTTGTTATGCTCGAATGGTATCCCCCACTTGCTCAGTGTTTTTCCAAACACTTACCCCTTACTTTTCCACCCAGATAAGAATGAAGAACAAGTTGAAGAAGAGGAACAAGATCTGTTTTGGGGCTGGTTAAGACTCTGCTTTTCTTTGTTAATGTAATTTTCGCTTCCGCACTCTGTTATTCAATTTCTCCGATTTTCAGTTGTAAATACAATCATTTTGATTGTGTAATAGACTGGTTTTGAGCTGCACTATGAGGTTTGATGTTTTGTAATGAATAATTATTAAACATCGCCGGTGTTCACGTCCAGGCCCGGTCTCGGGGCGTGACACTAACAATTGGTATTAGAGCGAAGTCATGAATTCGAGTCTCCCAATAAACATAATCATATACTTCTTAAGGGGGAACTGTTGGTTTAAGCGTGCATGAATTAATATGGGTAACCTCCTAGGAAACTTTTGTGCGTCAATCTCTTGACGTTATATCGCTTGATCTGGTTGATTATATAGACCGTAAAAGAATAACGTCAGATTTTAACGAGTAATACTATCTCTTACGGGGATAGGACCGACGGTAGGATAAATATAAGATTGATCTCTAAGGGATATGAGACAACACCAACAGTTAGATACATACTTTTACAGACTCATGAGCCTAATAGCTCTTAACACACATAATGGTGTGCTCTGTGCTGCTACATGTATAAACAATTAAAGTTTCACCTTGGCTACTAACTTTAGCTTTTGGCTTAGCGATAAACACTTAATCTTGACAATTGGTATTACATCAAGGTCACGAGTTCGAGTTTTCCAAAAAACATATTTCTATGCTTCTTAGAGGAAGTTATATGGTTAAGTGTGCGTTGACGAGAGTATATTGAGATGAGTAACCTCTTGGAAAATCTCGTGCATCAAGATGTTGATGTTCCATCGGTTGATGCGCTTGGTTAAGTGAATTGTAAAAGAGCGACGTCAGATTTTAACGGATAATACCATCTCTTTGGCGATAGAGCCGGTGGTAGGATGATGGTAAGATTTGATCCTTAAAGATGAGTAGTTAGATATATACCTCCCTAAACTCATGGGGTTAACGTCTCGACCAACTATATTTTTTGTCTAGTGATAATTATTTGATCCAAACATTTCCATTATTAATCTAAAAGATGAATTTCCATAAGTTATTTCCATTTCCATGAATTCTTGACAACAATAGGCACTGAACTAGGCACTATGATATGCAATGGTATTTGAAAATCGACTCTCATCTTACAATAGGCACTATGATATGCAATGGTAGTTGAAAATCGACTCTCATCTTACAATATGAATGCTTTTTTAAAAATGCATCCTAAGAGTTAGGTAATGTGTTTAGGGCTCCACACCGAGAGCTCCGAGCGGGATGAGCTTGAGAATATTTTTGAAATTTTCAAATCAAAAGCGGATTGGCCCTATACCGAAACCATCCTGAAATAATATTGATGTAGCCAAATTATCACAGGCGAAGAGCAAACACCACCACGTCGAGGAGCTCGGGCACGTCGAGCGGCAGGGGACTGATTGTGCTTTTTCCTTGATGTCTGCAACCGTAAATAACTGGTCAGAGGGCGTCGGAAGTATGTCCGGCGAAGCCCCGCCGATGCTTAAGTCAGGCAGAGTGCGAGAGCGAGAGAAATATATGCTAAGTGCAAAAGTGTGCAAGAATGAGTGTGTGTAGAATGAGGGAGCGAACTTGGTATTTATAGAGAGGCTAAGGCGGTGGAAGAGAATATCTTGGCGAATATCCCCTGTGATCCTCGGGATCCACTTGTCTAAATAAGGAAAGACGTATCGACCCAGGATTCTTTAAATAAGGAAAGGCGTATCCCTGCGGGATTCTTCTACACAAGATAAGACGTATCTGGGGTGGACACTTCTTCACGTCAGGACATAGTCCTCGGGAGATATTCCCGAACTAGGTAGGGGTCCTCGGTCCATCTCCCGAGCTCTTCACACGAAATCCTTGTGTGACACTCGATCTTGGTAACGCATGTCGGGACTTCAGTTGAGCTGCTCGGTCCTCGGGTCCCGAGGTGATTATGGGGGGTATCAGGAGTATCCCCGCCGCGAGTCCTAGACGAAGAATTGAAGTATAGGAGTATGCGTGGTCGAGGTCGGGACCCGAGGTGATCACCCGCAATTATGAAGGAAATCACGATCCCCGTGATGTTGTACTGCGACTGTCGATAAGGAGACACGTGGACGACTGGATTGAGGTCGGGTTGTGTTTTCGGGAGAAAACCATAATCCGCGTGACGCTGCATCGTAGCCGTTGATAAGATTTCACCTGAAGTCCCGACGTGCGTTACCAAGATCGGGTGTCACACAAGGATTTCATATGAAGAGCTCGGGAGATGGACCGAGGACCCCTACCTAGTTCGGGAATATCTCCCGAGTACTATGTCCCGACGTGAAGAAGAGTCCACCCCAGATACGTCTTATCTTGTATTGAAGAATCCCGCAGGGATACGCCTTTCCTTATTTAAAGAATCCTGGGTCGATACGCCTTTCCTTATTTAGGCAAGAAGATCCCGAGGATCACGGAGGATATTCGTCAAGATATTCTCTTCCACCGCCTTAGCCCCTCCATAAATACCAGGTTCGCTCCCTCATTCTACACACACTCATTCTTGCACACTTTTGCACTTAGCATATATTTCTCTCGCTCTCGCACTCTGCCTGACTTAAGTATCGGAGGGGCTTCGCCGGACATACTTCCGGCGCCCTCTGACCAGTTATTTGTGGTTGCAGACATCAAGGAAGAAGCACAATCCAGTCCCCCGCCGCTCGACGTGCCCGCGCTCCTCGACGTGGTGGTGTTTGCTCGTGGGCTATATATATATATATATATATATATATAATAAAAATAATAATACTAACATTATTTAATTTATATTTATATAACTAAAAACTTTTCAAAATTCTAAATAATAATCTAATTATGAATAATATATACTACTATTATTTAACATATTATTAATAATAATAATATATAATAATAAATAATATATATTATTATTTATTATATTAGAAGTGTGAACGTGACCTCGTCTTATATCCATCCCTATGAAAAATCCCGATTTATAAGAGTGGGGATGAGAATAACTGACCCAGATTGTCCCGTCTCGTTGTCACCCTACCGAGAGCATTCATGATACAAGGTTGATTGTGTGATTTCAGAGGCATAGATGGTTCATATAATTTTCAATGAGATATGAAGATGATTTTATCGATGATATGACATCAATCCGTCGATGAAACTCCTGAAACTAAAAAAGTTGTGATGTGCAAAAAAGATTTTTTGAGTTGTGAAGGAAACTTTGTAGGATTAGTGAAATTTTTGCTTTTGTTCCGAAAATTTTGATTTACAGTAAAGAGTGCGTTGGATATGTTATTTTCAACTGATTTGTTTTTAATTGACTTTTCTGTAACTAATATGTAAATAAACTAGTAATATAGATTGAAAAATAATCTTGTCAAACATTTTTTTAATCATCATGTATAAATGTATGTTCTTTTCCCTTCCTTCTTTCTTCTTTTTTTTTTGGCGAGTTTCATATTCTACATTATCAAATTTTATTTTCACCCCTATAATATCAAGTTCTTTCAATTTAGTCTTTAGTATCACAACACCAGCAACAATAGAAAATTATAACTTAACTTGCCAAAAATTAAAAAAAGTGTTTCCCTGAATTTAGTTGCATTAAGCTGTATTCATACATGTGTATATGATATATAAAAATGCATGTATCGAGGAGAAGAAGTCATATTTTGAGGAGAAGAAGTCATATTTTGGTGAAGCTACAACTACATATACATATACGTATATGATATTCTTCAATCTTCCATAGTTTTTTATTATCGAGTGTGCCGATGCCAATTACCAGTACCAACAAAGTGGTATACTATAAAAAACCAACCAGGCTTCAGTTTTTTTGGTTTTGTAATTGGGCCCGATTGACTGAGCTTCATGATGTCCAAGAAAAATGTTAAGTATTAAAGCATAATGCCCTAGACAATTATTTCTATGATTTAAAATAGATCTATTTTGAGTATCCAATAATCTCGGACAATTCACATTGCCACAATGAAAATATAAAAAGCCACAACACTATTAATACTGATTAAAAAATTTTATGAGAACATTATATTTTGATCATGCATTTGCATGTTTATTTTTTTATTTTTATTACACAGGTCAATTCATGGTTTGGATATCACAGCATTTTTTTGTGACATCAATTACACGTTAACAATGTCCGTTGTCACTTCAATCATTCTTGTATATACACATTTTTCTTGTTCCATGTTCATCTTACTTAGAAGTTGCTGATCTCAATAAAGAAACAAGTTTTATTCCTCACATACTTAATAAATAAGTGATGTTTTACTTTATTTCGTTTATTTTTGCTTAATGACTGTTAACGTATACAACATGGGGTTTTGTTATGGCCATATAGAGAAATTCTATTGATTTGATAAAATGACAAATACTAAAAAAATATATATATAATTTAGTTGATAAAACTAAATATATGTCTACTAACTAAATATGAAACATACCAACTTTCCGGGCTGAATGACACATTTTCCGTTTAATTATTTTATAAATATTTATTATAGGACTGAGTCGCTTTACCAAAATTTATAACTGGTGTAACAGTTCAACTCCAATATTTTAAATCATATAACAACTCAAGCGCCACGGTTCGATCGCTCTACCTAGCAGGGGATATTATTACACTTGGTAAATCGGCAAGCACTCGGTCCTACCATTGGTATCAGAACCAAGGTCACGGGTTCGATTCCCATTGATTGCAGGGAATACAATAATTGGGAGGGGATTGTTCGAGTGCAATAATTATCCTGGCTAGGTAGAGCGATTGAACCGTGGCGCTTGAGTTGTTATATGGTTTAAAAGATTGGAGTTGCATCGTTATCAATTATAGGATTGATGCTTCCCGCTTTACCAAAAGTTATAGCCGATGGTACCGGTGCAATTCCAATCTTTTAAATCGTATAGCAACTCAAACACCACTGTTCGATATTTTACCTGGTAGGGACAATTATTACACAACACGTATGTTTTCGCTGATAATAAGTTAACACTAACGATTTATAATTACTTATGTCTACGGTGATTGTAAGTTATCACTAAAGAACTTTCGTTAAGGGCCAATTTGGTTTGAGTTTTTATCTTAAACGGATATAATGAATTAATGTTATATTTTTTTGTCGTTTTCAGATCCAAAGCAGAATCCAACCTGCCAAAAATAGATATGGTAGCCATACTTTGTTTGTGCCCGAGTTGTAATTATCAGAACACAGGTTAAAGCAATCTACAAACATACTCGAATCATTGTTTGTTATTACTCACAAACAAACCTTTACGATTAAAATATAGATTAATAGGTACGCATCATGCAGCTTTAATCATCTCCAAAATCGCGATATTTCCATGAGCAAGCAGACCCTAAAAGATATAGGGTGATCGACTTTTGCTGCAGGTAGCCCATATAGTCTCTTTCAGATTTCACAGTTTAAATGGATACTGCAACCTTTTTCGTGTAGTTTCACTGGCCAGCATAAATGCATGCTCCACTCAAATATATAATATAAACCCTTGCCACATTGTCTTGTTGCTTTCACCCATGAAATCTCGGGATTTCGGCTTGTGTGAGAGATCAGGACTACAACACGTAGTGCTCTGTGGTTCTCTTGTAGTCTAACAGTGACTGGTTTTTTGGGAGAATCCTGTTGTTTTCCTCGGCTTTGGGATTATCTTGTCCTAATGGGGGAATGGATCCTAGAGTTTGAGAGATGTTAATGTTTACAATATTAATTACTCAATATATAATATATCAACGAACAAGGAGAAGCAGGAATGACTTGAAACAACACATACATATATATGTGCAGCTTCTTCCAAGAGACGGTCCATCGACGGTTTTCTCCTATCTTGAACCATAAACCATGGCCTTACAGTTCTTGATCTGGACATCTACAAGTATCATACTGCAAGCTTGCTAAATTTAAGGTTGAATGAAATGAGTTGATCAAGTAGCAGATCAGCACATGAATGAATATGCTCGAAGATCACAAGAAAAAGTTGTTTTCTTACTTGGGTCGAACACCTTTAATTTTGTAAGGAAATCAAATTGACTGAGATTAATAATTGTTTGTAGAAACTTAGAATCCTTCTAATAGGAAAAAATAAAATGGTTTAAGAACATTGTTATTGGAATTTAATTGTCATATCACATGCCTATCGAAAGCTTTTTTGATGACATGTATATATCTAGTAATTTGTATTAAGTGGTCGCGTCAGATATTATTGGATATATATATTCACGATTTAGTGGGACAATCAAGGAAATTGACTTTGGTCATCGATAACTGAAGAGGAAATTAGCTGAACAATGGGGCATTGGATATACGCATACTAAAGAGAAATTTGGATTGACTTTAAATTCAGAATGAATTGTGATTCACATATATGTCAAATGGTCAAATATATATATATATATATTCACGATTTAGTGGGACAATCAAGGAAATTGACTTTGGTCATCGATAACTGAAGAGGAAATTAGCTGAACAATGGGGCATTGGATATACGCATACTAAAGAGAAATTTGGATTGACTTTAAATTCAGAATGAATTGTGATTCACATATATGTCAAATGGTCAAATATATATATATATATATCTAGAAAATGCTAGTTTCAAAATGCATCATTGTCCTCGCATTGCATTTAATTAGCTCCAATTCGTTTTCATGACAATGCAAGAGCATCAGTAAATGTTGGTCTTTTTTACATGTAAAAATATTAGTAGTAAATACTTTTTTGAATGGGAAAGATTATATTAGCCAAAAGTGTCAAACTCTAGGGTTTCGATAGTCGTAATGTCATTTTTTAGTCTTGAAAACTTAAATTCTTGTAAAAAACAAATATTTAAAAAAAAAAAGCAAAATTAGAGAGAGGGAGACAGCAAATCACACAGCCTAGCTACTTAAGAATATTTGCGGAGTTAAGAAATTTCGGCCAAAAGCTGCCACAGTTGAATTTCGAGCTGCCTAGAAATGCAAATATAGGCGCCATCTAAATGAACAAACATATGCACTCTAATTGGCAGGTCAACTCTATGGGCGACAACGCCTAATTCCCTAGTGCTGCTTATACATACACATATATACAGACATATATATATATATATATAAAGAAATGATATGGTTGGCACCCAACATGGGCACCATGTGGGCACCAGGCTTACGTGGCAGCACCTGGAAGTAACACGTCAGCCTGGTGCCCACATGGTGCCCATGTTGGGTGCCAACCATATCATTTCTTTATATATATATATATATATGTCTGTATATATGTGTATGTATAAGCAGCACTAGGGAATTAGGCGTTGTCGCCCATAGAGTTGACCTGCCAATTAGAGTGCATATGTTTGTTCATTTAGATGGCGCCTATATTTGCATTTCTAGGCAGCTCGAAATTCAACTGTGGCAGCTTTTGGCCGAAATTTCTTAACTCCGCAAATATTCTTAAGTAGCTAGGCTGTGTGATTTGCTGTCTCCCTCTCTCTAATTTTGCTTTTTTTTTTTAAATATTTGTTTTTTACAAGAATTTAAGTTTTCAAGACTAAAAAATGACATTACGACTATCGAAACCCTAGAGTTTGACACTTTTGGCTAATATAATCTTTCCCATTCAAAAAAGTATTTACTACTAATATTTTTACATGTAAAAAAGACCAACATTTACTGATGCTCTTGCATTGTCATGAAAACGAATTGGAGCTAATTAAATGCAATGCGAGGACAATGATGCATTTTGAAACTAGCATTTTCTAGTATATTTAAAATACTTCAAACACACTTGAGATTGTTAATTTTTTTTTTTAAAGAAAGTTTTACCAAGATCATTTCAATTAAATATCCCCAAGTATGAAAAGAGCAGACCACCTGCTAAAGGTAAACTTTGACGATTTTTTTAAAGACAATTAGTATACGTAAATCGGAATATCATTTTATTTGCCTAATGTCAATAAAGTAAGTAATCAACTTTTATCTTCTTGATAAACACTTCTTAATTAGTAATCGGAAACTAAGGTAACACTAAGAGTTATCTGCAACCGTTGCTATGTTCAAGTTTTATTATATATATATATATATATATATATATATATATATATTTCAAAAGATAAAACTTCATAAGCACGAAAAGCTTGCGTCATTGTACTAGCAGAACTCAAAGTCTTCTAGTGAAAATATTTTACGGAAAGGTGCCAAAGACTTATAGTGATCTTGGTCGACAATCAGTAGTAGTGCAAGGTCCAAAAACTTGCAGCGGAAAAAATATGAGTCAAATTATAATACAAATATATTGCACAACGCATTAAGTCTCCGTTTGGGCAAGTTTTTTAAAACTATTATTATAAAAGTGTTTTTTAAAAAAATCCTGTAAAATGTTTTGAAAGTTTTTTTAAAGTCAAGTATGTGTTTGGACAACTATTTTATTAAAATATTTTTAAATTAAAAATATTTAGATAATTATTTTAGAAAATATTTTATAATTAAGAAACAATATTAAAATAACATTCAAAAAATTAATTTAATAAAAAAAACTTAATTGACCATTCGTATAAATTTTACCTATATTTTGTATTCTAAAAATATTATAAAACATCTTTCACTTGTTTTTCAAAAAGTATAATTCAAAACAAGTTTTAAAAATATTTTTCAAAAATTTTTTTTATAAAAATCTAATCCAAACACATATTTTAAGTTTTTTTAATTTTAAAAACACTAAAAACCTTTTTAAAAAATATGGCCAAACGGAGCCTAAATGTTCCAAAAAAATTAGAATGATACAACTTGGTTCCTTGAAATTATTACTCAAAAGCACGTGTAAGATACTTTCATGTTCAAAAAATAAAAGTAATATTATTGAATAAAAAAATTCATATTTCACACAACCCAAATAGCCAACCGCGTTCATAAAGATTTGCATTTGTGTCGAAAGTACATGGAATTAAATTTGAGTAAGAAACGATTGTATATGAGTTATAAGATATTTACACAATCGGTAAAATGTTATTTGCTTTTCTTTATGATAATAAAATAATTATATTAACAAAAATACATGGGTATTAACGTATAAGCATTTTATAAAAATATGTATGAAAAGATATTACTATTTTTCAAAACAATACATTTCCTGATAAAGTTATTTCTTGATACTTAATTTATTTGATCTCAATTTACAAATTTTGGTTGTTTTCTTTTATATTATGCTATCTCTTTGTTTTAGTCGTGACAAAAATTAAGTTTACCAGTTAGCATCGAAACACGATATTACAGAGTTTAGAAGGTGAGTTGAATAAACTCTTTTGAAAACTTTATGTTTTAAAAACTATTTTTAGAATTACCTTGGTTAGCAACTGATTCAAGTACTTAATCTAATCTATTTTCTTGAGAAATAAAATATCATGCGGAAAAATCTCAATGCAATGAACTAAAAATGCGAATATGTAGACTGAAAGAGTAAAAACAGACGAGAGTAGAGATTTGATTCTGGAAGTTCAAAGCCATGCTTCTACGTCTACCCTTCTTCCAAATTGGAAGGATTTTCACTAGAAGACTTTGAGTAAAATACATGATATTCTAAACCACTCAGTCAAACAGCACCCGAACTGAACTCCTAGTTTATCGTCTAAACAACACAAACGCTATCAATACAGATAATGAAAGGCTTTCTGGCTAATCTGATCTATTTAATATAAAACATATTATATTTAATACACAATTGAAATACTTGACACAAGAAAAGTATGAATACAACGAAAATGGTTTTTTAAAGATGAGAGAGGAAAAATCGTAGTTCGATCTAAAAATGTTCGATCGGTCTTCTCTCTTTCTTGATTCAATCTTATCATCCTTTTATGCTTTTCGACTTCAAACTGTAATAAATATGACCGGTAGACTCAACCGTTGAATCTTATTATGTGCATTTAATGAGCATTAAAATAATGTACTAGGACCATACTAATCCGTTAAATATTTCCACTTTTGATTGAACAAAAGCGATCCTAGTACATGACAAGACTCTGACACATCGTGAATTGTTCAACAAGCATTCTTTCAAGTCATAGCCTTGACGTTTGCTCTGATATGATTTATAAGAAACTCCAGACTGATCTGCTGAAAGTCCTAAAAGCTTTTCTTTTTAGGTTCTCTATTCGCTTGATCAAGCTTAACTGGTTCCAGATGATGGGGGACCCAACGACACTTTTGCCGTTGTCCACACGCGCTAATCTTTGACTCTGTTGGCAGTGCACTCCGGTCCGTCGACTGATTACCACACACCCTCTGTTGGCAGGATACTTTGATCCGTCGACCGGTTACCACAAACCCTCTATTGGCAGAGCACTCCGATCCGTCGATCGGTTATCACACACCCTCTGTTGACCATCTAATATTCGTCCCAAATCACAAAGCTTAAAAAAATTTCCTTTAAACTTTCTGTAAATCTGCTTTTCACTGATCTGAAACAGATCACTTTCAAATATGGTTTGCTGTTTTAAAAATTCTTTTGATGTTCGAAGACTATTGAGAGTTCATTGGAGTTTAATCGAAGAAGGAAACTTGAATCAACTCAGACTATCACTACTACAAAAATGACCTTTAACAACACGCAATAGGCAACAGATTCACATTAACCGTGGTGTTAATTTTTTAACAACTATGGTAATGGAATCCGTTGTGGATTGAGTCCTACGCTTTGATCTTGATTTGATCTACTCTTCCAATCTGATATGTTCTTCCAATCTAATATGTTCTTTCGATCTGATGTGAACCATTCTTTCGATCTAATGTGAACCATTCTTAGCTGTTATAATCTGATCTGTATATTTTTCCAAGCTGATCTGTTCTACTGATATGAAACCCAAAACTTATTTGACTTTAATCAACTTATACGATCTTTGGCCTAATCTGATATGCTAACCTTTGAGCTGATTTTAGTCTCACCAAAACTTTGAATATTTTTCTCAACCTTTGTGTAAAGAAGTAAATTTATATACATATGATATTTGAAAGAGGGGGAAGAAAAAATTCGAAGTACAAAGCAAAAAATTAGAACTTTGAAACATTACTTTATTAAGTTTTATATTTTTGTTTGATAATCTCTTTGTTCATGATATTGGATTAGTTTGGGCAATAATCGCCCCTGTGATCCTTGATAACCTACAAATCAAAAGATGGTATAAATATTATATATTTCTCATTCCGAGCTATAATTGTTGCCAAAATATTGGTTGAGAGGATATTGGAGGATTTGAAATTGGGTAAATAATAAGAATGTTAATCATTTCATGTGTCACCACACAACTTTTAGGTTGGGGATACAGCCAAACTTTTGAAGCTAAAAGGATTTATCTTTTCCTTGAAATTGGAATTTTAAATTATCCTCCTTAAACAGTTAGGAAATGCCCTTGGTTTTTTTTATTATCCAAATGTTAGGTAAATTATACATATCATTCACAAAGTATATATACATATAAACACGCATATAGAAACATACACATTATATATATATATATATAATATGCATCTAGGGTATTATGCATTCATTTCGAGAAAGAGGACATGGAAACAACAAGAAACGAAGGAAGTGGAGCCATCTAGTATTACCGTAGAATGATTCGAATGTGAATGGTATCATCCACATTTCGAAAAAAACCAAAACTTGTCTCTTTTTACATCCGCATTTAATTTGTCAGTTTGCTTGGATCATATCTTTCTCTTTCAGTGAGTGTGCCTTGTCAACACCAACATTAAAACACTTCCCACTCTCACTCACCAAAGAAACAACACAAAGAAAACAAATATACGTAGAATCCATCTTGAAACTGATTGATCATCAAATCTCCCAATTGCTCCAATCTTGTCCCTTTCTCATCTCCGGCCCCAGTTCAATCCCTCTTCTTGATTCTGCAGTGTCATGTCTCTAACACCCCCCACCGGTGCTCCGATGCAGGTGTAGTTCCCTTCGTTCAACGTCGGATTCGACAGCACATGCCCCACATAGTACTCGTTTATCGGCGCACCGGACGGGAACGGCAGCAGGCGCGGAGGAGAGGCGTACATAGGCGGTGGCATCAGCGGTGAGGATAAGGGGAACAATCTTGTAGGACACATGGATCGGAAAGGCATAGATGGATCGGACATGTTTGTTGCTTGATGATGGTACCCTCCATGTGGGATAGCTTGCCCATTGCTGAATATATATAATAAACCAGCATTTTTTAGTCAATTATATTTGTTTGGACAAAAAAGTATATAAATACTACATATATATACCTCGAAACATAGCCTAAGTGATGAGTTGTTGGAGCTAAATCATTACTGAAAACCAGTTGACGGGCCTTGTTCAATGTTTCAGTCTCCCTTTCTGGGGAAAAAACAATTATCCACAAGCGAAGAATAAATCAATATATTAATAAATCATTTCATTGAGATCATATATTCCACTAAACTTAACTACGATAATGGTAGGGATCACTTGAATTTCGATGAAACTTTGGACCCGAATCATATGACTCAACTACTTATTTGTTCAATAATAACGTGTGAAGATCGAAAACTTTGACAGAGACAGTGCTTCAAGAAACCAGGATTATAATGCCATTGCCCCCCCACGCCGCCCCCCCACTAAAAAAAAGAAAGAAAAAGAAAAAAAAAGGTGGGATCATTTCATGGTTTAACAAACATTGCTAGAATTCATGTTCTGAAAAGAAAACATGCAGTTAGTTGTATGCATTGATTAAAAGGAAAATGAGTAGAAGTTTGCCTTGGCGGTGGCGATTCATGTGCCCTCCAAGAGCTTGAGATTTGCAGAACTTAAGGGAACAAAACCTGCATTCATACACCTTCCCACACTCATCTTTAGCTTCCTTTGCGCCGTTTTTCTTTTTCCTGTAGCCTCCTCCTGCAACTATGCCATTTAGAGCAACTTTGATGAGACCCATCATATGCCTATACTTCAACCCTAATCTCACCTAATTGATCTATCATATTCCAGCATAATTATTTCCATTTCTCTTCTTGTCTTGTCAATGTTTTTTTTTCATCAGCTTCTAGGGTTTCGATCTCACACTCCATTTGCCGAGGAAAAATGGGTAATATTTTTGTGGAAACAAAAAGACAATCTTGGAGGCAACGGAGCTAGCTAGTTTCTAATGGGGAGACACATTTTTTTAGCTCAAAAGCAATGCATAATCATTTTTAGGCCACTGAAAATGTTGTTGATCTCGATTCATGTTGGAAATCAAGATAAAAAAAAATGGTGCTCTTTTCTTCCCTTTGTTCTACGAATTCAAGAACTCGCATATTCCAATAAAAACAATACTAAAGACAAAGCCATGTACCAGCAGATGAAGAGCTATCTTCAGATGCCTGTTTACCGTAATCTTCCGGTAAGTTATTAAGATCTAATGGATTTCCCTCTGATCTCCTGGAAAAACAAACAAAACAAGAAACAGAAGACAGAAAGTTAGATAGGGACCAGAACAATTCAAATCAAAAGCAAGCTAGCTAGAGAACATTAATCAGAAGAGAAGATAAGATATAGCAGTTGTTCGTGGGGAGTTCAGTTAATTAAGTTTTGTGGGGTGAGGCCTACATAATGGAATTAACGTTCCGACAGAGAAAGACAGAAGCCGAAAGATATTCAAGATTTATTCGGAGTGATCAATAATTCTGGACTTTGTTGCAGAGGGCTTCAACTTAAGCTTGGTAAATTACAAGACTTTCAGTTTGGGACTGAAATTTAGAGGGCTATAGTTGAGTGATGGGTGAAAAGAAAGAAGGGTTTGAAAGTTCTCTCTCAGTTTGTTTCTGCCAACTACACTGGGAACATTTTTCATTTAATATCCCCCCTCTCTCTCTCTCTCTCTATATATATAATACTCTCTAGCTAGAAAGAGGCTTTGGTGTGCAGATGCATGGTAGTGTAGTGCAGTGTAGTGTCATTTGGTTTGGGATTGAGAGAGAAGAATGAGAGGGACGTTGCCTTAATCTCTTGGCTCGGTGTATACTAGCTAGTCTTATTGCCCTGGAGCTAGCTACAAAGTAGACTCATCATACCAATATATATATTTGTTGTCCACACGCACACAAATCATTGCAAAAAACTTGGTCACCTCATGTTCTTCAGCAGGGGAAAACTCGGCCTGGAGGATCATGTTTGCGTCCTAAATGTATGTAATAACGTTTGAGAGTTTGTGACATGACAATGTTCAAATACCAGCGACGTCTTCTAATGTCGTTTTATGTGGTATGATGATCGGAACACGATAATGATTAAACTATTAAATTACCTAAAAGATTTGAGACGATGTATATATTAAGTACGTCTATCGCTAATGAACTACAAGTTCTTTGTGATCATAGAGGAATCTATGGATTAGTATATATATAGACACACACACATGAATAGATCATTACATATACTAAAACTCAACATTTAGAGGGCGTCCCTTCTTCTCTTTTCATGCCTCCCTTGAACCTATCCACACAAATTAACATATGGATGATTAAGAAGCCCTCGAAAGCTAGGACTGGCTTCCAAATAGGCATTCTGATTATACATATAGGCATCAAATTCACCCTTGTCATTTAATTTTGGAGGACGGAATTGGCGCTATATACGCTAAGGGCAGTGAAGACAAAGGCTTTATGATATACACATGACTGTGCAGTCATGATCAAATGCATGTTAAGAAGAGCATGCTGCATGACTGTGTAAGGGCCTAGGTCTCGTGGGGTTATTGTACTCATGTCCTATTTAATATATTGAGGTGTTTCTATCCATCTTGGTACTTTTGATCTTCATCTCCCCTACAAACCTTTACTACTTATTGGGGTATAAGTACCCCTTTCAAAAATGTTCTCATGCACTCAATAACAGCATGATTGTTACATTAGAATCGTAACTCACAGCAAATCAAGAATCAAGAAATTCACAAAAGTTCGGTTCGTAGGACGAAAATCCTCAATTTTTGGATAATTTTTTTGGCATCATTAAAACTCATGCACTCACTTTTAGTCTATTAGCTAAATTGTAGACAATTTTAATTCACTTTATACACTTTATTGTGATCGGTAAGTTCGATAATATAGATGAATAAAACATTAACTATCAGCTTACCAATTTTTTTGTACTCTTTCCTCCCTTTTGATCAGTTAAGTGTTTAATATTACTTTACTATAAATGATTTAGTTCGTGGTTCTTAATCTATAAATGATCATAAGATTGTTTATTCGAACACATCAGATTAGCTTATACTAAATATCGTTAGATATATCTATCAGTTTAAACAACATAATATATCTTGCTTTTCATTTTTTCCAAGCTTATTGAGGAAAAATATAGTGACAAAAGCACTATTGTCTATATAATTTTCTCCAAACTTATTAGCTCAAAGTTTGGGTTTTGATTTATTTATTTAATTACTGGGCCAAAAGCAAAAGTTCAGTTTGAACTTTTCCATATGGCTTAGTTATGATATGTAGTTAAACTGACTTTCGTAGGAATCAGAAAACTTTCTCCTCTCCCACAAGGGCATTATGGTTGAAATTAACATCTCGATGATAAAAAATAAGACATATTATTAGAGAAACAAACATTTTATTTATGTCAACGTATAGGTACTAGCTAGAAACAAAATTTTTCACTGAAAATTTTCATTAACTGAGATCTCGTCGAGCGGAATTACGTTTTTTATTAAATTTTTTTTTAAAGGAATGCCAATTGCGATTGTGGTCATTGAAATTGTCAATTTTAGTTTTGATCTGTCTTTCTTTCGTTTTACGAAAAATTTTAGCCTTTAAAGGCTAACCTCCTTATAGTTCAGATGTCCCTTGTTCCAGGTTTTAAAATCGAGAGATATATGTGGGTAAGTAGGGACCCGAGAGAAAGGACGTATATAACAGGCCGACCCTCAAAGCATACCCCACAATATTTTAACAGGAAATATGCTCCGTACGATTATCGAAATCATGAAGTTAGAGAGGAGAGTCTCACATCACTCCAAATCTTACCGAAATCTTACCGAATTGAATGTGGCAAAACCCTTCTCAATTTGTAGCTTGGTAGTAATAACACGAGGTTACATTTGGGGACCCAGTGACCCACCGATCTTGGTTACGAGAACATGAACAATAATAATTCGAGTTCAATCTCCGGTCTTCGGAAGAGTACAAGTACGGCAAGGAAACATCTATCCCACTTAAACACGACTCTTTTTGTACGTTCTCTATATTATTTATTTGATTCTAAGAGTTAAAACATTTTTTTTTACCGCCAGTTTAGTTAATAAAATATCATTCACTCAATTTAATTTCTTCTTTTCGTAAAACCTTGTTAAATGTCTTTTCTTCTACTATATACTAATACATTAACTAATTACACCAAGTGCCCCTTAATATCCAACATATCTATATGTCAAGCGAACCCACATAAAAATCTTATCCGAATATGTAAACATATAATTGTACTCCAAACAGTGACATTGTCATCGTGTACCTGATCTATGTTAAGGCATACAAATTCCTTAAAAAAAAAATTTTTCCTCACAGAAAATTTCGGATTAATTAAATATTAGGTTGGATATTGGAAGCAACATTTGCTTGCTATTTAGACATTTGTATGAGATGAGGAGTTTTAAATAAATAAATTAGTTACGGTAGGAATTGAAAATAAAAAGAAATTATATAGGGAGTGAATCATAACAAAAAAGTGTATAGAGGGATTTTACTAATTTTCCTTTGTTTTCTCGCAAAAGTTTAGACAGCACCGATATAGTGGGCCTTACAATGGGCGCGCGCGTGGGCGCTCGAGATGCTCAGCCGAACATCTCATGAATTTTTTAAAAATTTCATGAGATGTTCGGCTGAGCATCTCGAACGCCCACGCGCACGCCCATTGTAGGCGCCCACATTATCAATTTTTAAAGTTTAGATTAGTTAAATATTAGGTTGGATATTGGAAGGAACATTTGCTTGCTATTTAGAGGAGAAAGAAGAATAAGTTGGATCGTGGTATGCATTGCAATGTGGTTGTCCCATCACCAGTCATTCTGAGCCCCGTTTCGTTGGTACTTAGGCAACGTCTTTTCATCGTTCCCTTTATATTTTGTCTGATTCATATTTTCTTTTTTTGTTTTTCTTTGCGGGAAACTGGTTCTCCTGTCTTTTCGATGTTTCAGTGTTTTCTGGGGTTCTGATATAGTGTCTTTTAAAACCATTTATCCAAGTATTAGATGGATTCCAAATATGTTGATTTCTTTTTCTTTTTCTTTTTCTTTTCTAAATATTCATATTTTCTGATATGACTATACTAATTCGCCGAGTGAATATTTGAAAAAGACTTGCTCCACCGGATCAATGTGTTAGTGGGTCAAAACTCTAGCTCATTATTAAACCAGTTTAAAATTGGGTTACACTACTCTAGTTTAAGCTCTATCTTATCCATCCATTTAGATATAATTTAAACACATGGGATAACTTCCAAGGAGGGAGTATAAAAACATATCGACCCTATGGATGTGCAGAACACCCGGTCCTCAAGTAGAAAAAGGTATAAATTTCAACTATTTACACCCGTACTTGGTGGAATGCATTGATTTTAATTATTTTCCAAGGCTCTTATGTAATCTTATGAGCTGTTCCTAATAAATTTCAACTATAGTCTGCATTTTTAGCAGTGTCCTCCTCATGCATGTACCGAAAGAATGGCGTTTAAAGCAAACAAAGGCCTTGGGAACATATGTACCCAAGTCCTGAAAATAGGATTAGTGAAGTACATATTTCTTTGACAAGAAGGTTGCATGAATCTTTTAGCAAATGACTGTAAGGGTGACGCCGGCAACATTAGAGATAACTGAGTAAAACTTATAAAAGATATTTTTTCCGCACATGTACAACTTCACCTTCCAAGTTTTAGTTTAATCCCAGTACTACAGCATCAGTTCAGAACTCCACCACCATCATACTTGTACCCGAAAACCTTCATCAAGATTTTCGTTCGACTAAATTCAATGAGGTGAATTTTGCATTAACTAACTCGGCAGCAGCACGGGCAGAAGCTGATGCACGTTCAGCAGCAGCAATAGCAACACAAGCCAGTTGCAGTACATCAGATGACTGGGGGCTCGGTTCTAAACTCTGATAGCTTGAAGATTCGAATATACTGGCAGTGGGGGTGCTGTTATGAGAAGACACAGGAGATTGCAAGTACCCGTTCTTACCATCTAAATAATTAACAGAATGCTTTGTGCTAGACGAACTTTCTTGGATTTGTGGCTTCGGAAATGGAACAGATATTTGCTTTGGCCCGTTCTAAATGTACACAAATGCATTGTCAACACTTAGAGAATGGCTCGGACAAGTGAAGGAACTCAAAAGAGAGATTAATAGCTTGAAACAAAACAAATACCAGAAGATCTTCTGGTTTCTTGTTGAATTCAGCTTCAGTTTTGGTCGAGTTCCAATCGACATTATGCTCTAATGCAATTTCCTTTAGAACTCTGAGTTTTACTTGTGGGAGCGGAGCACTCACAGTTAGTTTTTCAATAATCTGGAAGACAAAGGGATACACCATATTCACGAATCTATATAAAACAATTCAATGATAGTAAACAGTTTGATTTCCAGAAATGGTTTAGGTTTGAGTCACATCAGATGCCTGAGTGTGAATGTGTTTCTTTATAATCAAGGCTGAAACAAATTAACTGTACGATTGACGCTAGTATCGGGGCGGAGCTCGGTTGCAGCAGCTATGAATTCTTTACCATACTTCGCAGCAAACAAATTCCGAACATGCAATAGATCTGGCAAATCTGAACATTTGGGAGCTGCAAAGATTATGGTTGCCACCGCTTCCCGAAGCTCAATTGGGCATTCCCTGTTTCAAGTAGCAGAATAATAAGCAAATAGAGACAAGGGCACGTTCATTTATCATTTGCAAGAAATTATTACTTGGGTATGTATCTTAATGCAGCAAGGCATATATAAAAGATAATTTTAAGATATTACTAAATGGAGCACGACATAATATTCTAATTGTCTTTCCATTGAAGGATAAATGGCTATATACAAACTGAGGTATGTCAATGAAATCTTATATCTGCACGAGCATACCTGAGGTGAGGCAGTAAGGGTATCCCAAAAAGTTTTTTTAGAACATTAGCATGCTATTTCATTCATTTCCATCAATTTGATTTCGTAGTAACCTGGGATTTAGGTAGTTAAATTTCAAATTATATTTTACTTTGAAATATTAAAAGTTGGTAGCGAGAACCTCCAAAGAAACCTTTTTGTACAAATTTCATGTCTTCTGGATTATGCACCAATAAATGAATGGTTTTTTATTAGCTTTTCTCACGTTTTGTTTGTATTGATAATACAAATTGTAGTTTTGAGAACTACAAAGTATTCTGCAATGTTCAAAACCCGATCTACAAATAGATTACTTCTGTCATTAGTTTATTCTAAATTTTTTTAGCGAGATGAATCTTAAGTTATATAAATGAAAGATACATATCAACATATTAATTTGCAAATACTTCCCGAGTTTCCAAGTTATATATTTATTGTTACCAATAGGTTCAAACTATTATTAGTATTTTCTGGTCATGATATGATCAAAATATAAAGTATTTTCCTCCGCCAAAAAAAGAATGAGGAAACAAAGAGAAGAAGCATCAATATCTAGTAAGTTTGACTACAGATATTGAAAGATAAGATTGTGGCGACAATAAAATGTGTTGAAAAACTTGCTCCATTTGTGGATGATAACGATACTAAAAGAATAAATAATCGAGCTTCTGTTATGAACAAATTGAAAGAAAAAGATAATATTAATACATTCAAAGATGATTAACATTTAAACATGAATAAAGAGAGTTTGTTTCATCTTAAGCATAGATGATCATAGAATTGTGGTACAATTTATAAAATATTAAGACAAAATGATTATTAATCGAAAATGATTCGGATAAAGATTACGTCAATATGTTTTGACAAAATTATATTAATGAAAAACAATGACCTATTATTTGAGGGGCCCAACTTTTGTGACTCAAGCCTCGAAATCTCAAGTACAACACTACTTATGCCGTCCACGGGTTTACGTTATTTCATTCCTTCCAGTAATATTCCTTAATATCTCTTTGAAATGTTTTCAGTTTTTCACCCAACACATTATTGTCTCACTCCCATGCATTGTGAATCTAAAGACTCTGCAAACTTTATAGCACAAGTAATGAATTAAAGCTTGCAGTAATGACACCATACTGGTAGATCCATTTATGGAATCTCAAGATGTAACTGTTATGTAATGCGGAATGCCTCATTTAGTCAGTTGTGCTCCCAACTTACTTTCATTCTGTGTTGAATCTCTCTATTTTTTTATTGTGAACTTAGACTTGTACTTTTCACAATTTCCAAGCATAACCATTAAAGTCCTTTTTCAGTTATTTTATTCGAAACGTGTAGAGATCTACGATCAAATAAAATATTCACTATATAATCCGAAAAAAGTACAAATGTGATAAAGCACAGTTGTGGTTTGTAGGAATGCCAGCTCCTCAAATATTCTATCTATGATGAAGTTTAAATAAGATTTCTATGTAGCCAGACAGATTATAGTCCATTTTTTCGTCTCCATCTCAGATTATAAATAAATGACTCTCAAGCATCATATGGTTTGCTAGTCAATTCCACTATCTAAATTTAACCAAGATGTGGAAGCAAGAAAGCAAAGATCGTTCTGTAACAATAATCCATTCAGAAGTCATTAAATTGATAAGATTCATCTAGCACAAAGTTGAATTCAAGTAGGGGAAAATGCCAACTAGCAAGAGTAAATCTCATAAATTCCCAAAAGTTCGGAAGCCACGAGGATTTGCTCTTATTTCCAATTCAAAATTTAAAAAAATGGATGTGATATGGAAGCAAAGTGTGGTGATGAAAGGGTTATACCTCTGGCTTTCGAGAATAGGAACCCTAGCAAGAACAAATTCGCAGAACAACTCTATTATCTCATATGATTCCCATGTGTTCTGTTCGCGTATGATGTGCTCCACCTAAACGAAAGGCGTGATAAAAAATTAAAACAATAGAAACTACAATCACATCATATGAAGACAATCAACTAGAATCAAGACTAATGCAGTACCCTAATTCGAGCAATCGGTTCCTGGCCAGCAACTAAAAATTGGGCAATCTCCTTTCTCATGGCCTTCAGCTGTGCCTCTCGCTTGTTTTGCAACAACTTGATACGTGAGATGGCCAAGGTCAAGCATGTTTTACTACAAGCGACCAATCAATTCAAAACATAAGTGATTCCTCAATGACGAGTTTCTGCATTTAAACCTAACAGCCTTTTCTTAACCCATGAAATAACATTCAACTCTACCCCTCTTTCGTAAACACAAATATCCGACTCAGAACCCGAAAACCATATAATAAAACTTCCAGTTAAGATTGTCAGATTGTGGAACATCACAGTTTAGCAGAAAGCTTCGATCTTTAACCATATTATGAACTAAAAACAATGGAAATTACGAAAGATAAACACCCAGAAAAAATCAACTCAAAGAGAAATTACCCAAGAAGCCGACAAAAGACAAGTGCAATATTTACCCCTTTTTCTGAACAAATCAACTATTTCAATATTCTTACCAGTAATCAAACAAAATACAGATATCAACAGTTTATGATCACAAGAATTGTTAATTCCTCTCTTCAAACAAAGAAAAAATTGTTAATCACTGACCATTTTGCTCCCAGAAGCCCCCTGTTGAAAAGTTGATTCAGCATAGACATCGGATTCCTCTGCAAATTGACTACTGGATTCTAGATGGATGATTGCTGACGAGGTATGAATGTTGGTTGGGGAAGGGGATTATTATATTGTATGCACATCGATTCCCATCGCCTAGAAAAAGATTTGTTGCAATTACTCTCCATCAGTACTGATAATCGTTTAACTTCTCTCCCCAACATGAATTTTCAAAATTATTACGAATTTTAAGCTTAAAAAACCTTTTTTTCCCCATTTTTTAAAAAGAATCTTAAGTAGCTACTTCATAACTTTAACGACTTAACTTCGGATCTAATCGGAATGCAATCAGGTCCCAGGTTATAGGTATATAAGTTGGTATTTATCTTTCTTAATTGGCAATTGGCATAAGTCTTTCAATTTTTATTTAAAAAAGTATTTCAACCAAAACTGGCAAAATCATATATTTTGAAGATATTTGGTTTTTGTTACTTGTCACCTATAAATAAACTAAAAAAGCTTTTCATTTGACTTACTTCAAATATGAAATTTAAATTAATGTACTCAGTTTAAAAGACACAGACAAATAATCTTGGAAATTAGTAATAACACAAAAATTTATCTAGAGGTGAATATGAGAAGCACTTTTTCTTGCAATTTTTTTCCAAAGAAAGTTTGGATGATCTGAAAAATGAAAATCTTAGATCTTTGGGTCTTGGCTTAATTTTGCGTCTAAATACACCGTTCATCGTATGTATTTGTTCCACCATTTTGTGAGCTATTTAGGTACATACGTTCCATATATCAGATAACAGTTAGAATGTACAACGTTAAATAGTGTAGCCGCCTAAAGAAAAAGGAATATTTAATTTAAATTTGTAAACCATTTGAAACTTTTCGAAACGTTCATGGAATTAGAAAAATAAAAACGAATATAATTTTTTTTGACATTTCTAAAGGAAAAGATTATTTGTGACTGTAACGATATGATGCTCTTACAATCCATAGCCATCTTGGATCCAAGGATCCAATGTCTTTAAAAATACATCTGTTCCCCCAAGGACGGACGACCCTATATTGATGCATCGCGTCATTAGCTTGAGATAAAAACATCGAGCCAGTGGCCGAACTCCCGGACACATTCTATTATTCCCAACGATCAGGCCTCTGATGACAAAATATGAGTGCACGTTGAACTAGTTTTATCCCGACAAGTCGAGACGATAATCCCGCCTGAAGAATTGGTCTAACTCGGGTATAACACCAGCCGTAAGAGCCACTCAAGTACACCAAACGCCGGGTGACATGCTCGCAATCACCATTTAGCCCCTCTATAGATACTCAGGTATGCTTCATCTTATATTCATTCACAAACTTTTAAGCTATCTACGTTATATACACACTTGCTCTCTATTCCCCGTACCCGACCTTACTTAAGTATCGGAGAGGCTTCACCGGAAGTACTTCCGACACCCTCTAACTAGTGTTTGTGGTTGTATGTAATCAAAAGAAACATGCTCATCCCCGAGGACAGATCTCTCGACGTCCTTCTTTGCTTGCAACTTGTCTTGTGATCTATAACGACATTCTAGTTGTACAACCAAGCAGCTCGATTGAAACGCACTAAACCTCTTTAATTTTTTTTTGAAAAGTAGATGTGGAATAAACATTTAATAAAAGCTATAAATAAAAACCATAACTTAAAGCATTTGAAAATATCATCTCAACATCCGTTCAAAACTAACTGTAAAGTATCCCCAATCCACATCGCACAAGCTAACATAAAAATCAGAGTATTTAAAACTGTTGTGGAAAACTGAATATGTTTAAAAGCAATGGCATAAAATAACTGAGTGGTCACGGGGTAACAGCCGCAGCAAAGCATCAGAGGTCCTCACCGCCGATCGTAATAAAATCGGCATCATGCTCACCTGCATCATTTAAACCTAGTGAGCCTAAAGGCCCAGCATGCTCTATCCGATAATAACAAAGTACATATAATAAAACCACATGCAGGCACATACGTAAAGGAACATAATTTCATGACATGCGTGAGTGAAAGATCTTAAAACAATGAATCATAATGCGGTCATACATAACTTCATCGTATAACATATATATTATTAAGGCATGCCATAAACATAACATAACTTAAAAGAACATGCGAGTCATATCCATGAAGTGTGAGCCATAATCGATTGATCAATCTATAAACCAACGTACGCGACGGTGTGTAAAGGAACATAATTTCATGACATGCGTGAGTGAAAGATCTTAAAACAATGAATCATAATGCGGTCATACATAACTTCATCGTATAACATATATATTATTAAGGCATGCCATAAACATAACATAACTTAAAAGAACATGCGAGTCATATCCATGAAGTGTGAGCCATAATCGATTGATCAATCTATAAACCAACGTACGCGACGGTGTGGTTCACCCGACCTTACCTCGGGATCCCTATATGTCACACCTCTGTGCTGCCATTTCACCATGATGTTACACATGGATCCATAAGCTCATACATTAAAACAGGGGATCCCCGGGCATCACGAAGACATGACCCGTGGCCTGTCTCTTCCTAGGGCAATCTCTGGAAATGTGTCCCGGTTCCTTGCAATGAAAGCACTTCCTTGATCCCGCCATGCACGGTCCGGAATGCTGCTTATCGCACTCTTTGCAGATCGGAAATACTTCGGGTCTAGGGGCGCTGGCCCCCTGCTGGCCCTGTGGTCTATGCGGCTGCTGTCCCTGCTGGCTTGGGCCTTTAGAAGGCCCCTGAAACGGTCTCTTCGCTGGTGGATGAGAAGACTGGTCCCTGACGGATGGCTGTATCTGCCTCTTCCTCTGATAGTCCTCCCTCATGTCCTTCCGGCCCCTCTCGGACCGGTAAGCCCTGTTCACTGTGGCCATATAGGTAGTCACGTCCGCCATGTTGACATCGTGGCGGATGTCTGGTCGCAGTCCATCAGTGAACTGCCTCAATTTCTTGCTATCCACAAGCGAGATCGAGGGCACAAAGTGACACCCCCGCTCAAAAAGTCTCACATACTCAGCAACCGACCTGTCCCCCTGGCGGAGACTCATGAACTCCCGAATCAACTAGCTCCGGGCGTCTGCAGTGAAATACTTCTCATAGAATACCGCCTTGAATCTCTCCCACGACAGGCTCTCCAGTACTAAGCCAACCACTGCGCTCTCCCACCAAAGAGCTGCGTATCCTCTCATCATGAAGATAGCACATCTGACCTTATCAGCGTCCGGGAGACCCATGTAGGCAAAAATGGTCTCCAGTGATCGGATCCACTCCTCAGCAACGAGCGGATCTGTGGTGCCAGAAAATTCCTTAGGTCCCTGCTTGCGGAACCTCTCTACGACGTCCTCCTCGTGCGACTTTCCGGGTCGCTCCGACTGTGTCTCCAGTAAATCTGGTAATCCTGGCTAACATCTCCACATTAGCCCTCTCAAACGGCGTCATCTGGGGTGGTGGAGGAGGAGGAGGAGGCGTGTCGTCATCCTGCTGCTGCTCTCTAAAACGTCGGGGAGGCATACTGGCAAACAAAACCCCTATGCGTAAATTTAAATGCATGACTGGGCGTCTAACCCTTAAAATCTAAGGTAAAACTAAGGCAAAGATAAACATACGTAAAGGAACATAATTTCATGACATGCGTACGTGAAAGATCTTAAAACAACGAATCATAATGCGGTCATACATAACTTCATCGTATAACATATATATATTAAGGCATGACATAAACATAACATAACTTAAAAGAACATGCGAGTCATATCCATGAAGTGTGAGCCATAATCGATTGATCAATCTATAAACCAACGTACGTGGCGGTGTGGTTCACCCGACCTTACCTCGGGATCCCTATATGTCACACCTCTGTGCTGCCATTTCACCATGATGTCACACATGAATCCATAAGCTCATACATTAAAACAGAGGATCCCCGAGCCCGGATACCCGGCTAACTCCCATCATTAAATTTTGCCCCACATCACTTCAATCCCTCAAAATATTTTTCTTTCATGCCTTAACATTTCACAAACTTTCATGATGCATGTATTTCATAAAAATCATGCAAATTTAAAAAAACTTGGCCCATCAATATATATTTAATTTCCTTAAACATTTCATGCTCAAATACATAGCATACTACGTATATAATTAACAACAAGGTATCACCCCTTTAAAATCATTTGAAAGACTCGGCCCAACACCGTCAAAACAAGCTTAAAACTCATTTAAAATAACGGCCCAAAATCTAACAATTTGACTTAAAATCCAAATTACTTAAAGAGTTAACAATTTAAAATAACTTTTGACTTAAATCATTGACCCAAAATCATTTTGACCAAGAATAAATTTTGACTTAAAAAAGTTTGACTTGACTCGATAAAATGAGTTGGACTTTAAAATAAAACTACCCGACCCATAAATAAAATAACTCGGACCAGACTTAAAATATTTGACTCGAGACTCGAAGAACCGACCCCAGTCCAACTGAACCAGCCCGAACCGGTCCAATTGAACCGAGCCAATTCATCAAACCCTACACCCCATGCAACCCGCCACCCCCTTCACGCGACAGCTAGATTCTTGTGCCATCCGACCTCCCTCTCCGGCCACCCTGGCCGGAGCCCCGCTGGCTGGACCACCCTCAGGTCCAGCCGGTTCCAACGGACCCAGCCACGATCCCAACCATGGTCCACGAAGAGAGAACAGAGGCTGGAACCGCGCTGCATGCGCACGACGCTCACATGGTGCGCCACCTTTGGTTGGCCCTTGTTTCCAACCGATGGCTCACCCTCAAGGGCCACCTACTGACCTGCCAAGGGTCCTATGGACTGTCTAAACACAAACCCCAGTCCCCAAGAGCAGCCCTTAACCGAAGCCATGCACCAAGATAATCAAAACCGTGAGATGCAACAAGAGGTAATGTGTGAGGAATCAGATTTTAGATTAGTGATTAATCGATTCATCTGAGACTAGAAGAGATTAATTGTTGGAAGTTTTCGTAATTTTGGTATTTTGAGTTAGAAGCTGGTCGGTGGTGGAATCCAGTTGCAACTCGTATTTGGAATCATAGGAGATTAATACGCCGTCGTTTTGGTGAAACCAGACGTAGAGTTTATGCAAGAAACCAGTCGTAGCACATTTTATAAGTCGACTGTAGCGAGTGAGTGATGTGACGTCGTTTCGCTATTCAGTAGTTGCATTTGTAGAGGTTGCTGCTGGCAGTAGTTGCGTTGTGAGAATGTGGTTGCGACTGGGTGACCAGCTGTTGGTTTGAGGAACCAGTCGCTAATGAGAGGCGACGTCGTTTAGATAAGTTGAAACGCTGCGTTTTGGGGATTGCGTCTGGTACCAGTTGTGAGGAATTTGTTAACAGCTGTTGGTTGCGTCTGCTGTTTGCAGCGATGCTGACGTGGAATCCAAAAGAGGGTGTTATTGCGTGGATTTCAGCAGTTGGTTTCGCTTGCGTCTGGGTTATTTAGCGCATTGCGACTGGTAGTTGTTGCGAACGTATTTCTCACCAGCTGCTGGAGAGATGCGGCGTCGTTTTGATTAGTTGCTACGATGTCGTTTTGGTATTGCTTTGGTATTATGTTGCGACTGGTTGTTGCTACTGGATTTGTTGTAGAAGACGTGAATACCAGTCGTAAGGTACCTACTGTAGCAACATCTGGATAATTGAGAACAAACACTGTGGGATTTGAGAGATATACAGATAAGTGTTGATCGACACTTAGAATTATTTTGAACCCGATATTTCTTATCTCCAATTCGAAACCCTCGTTTTAGCTACTGTTTACCCGAGCATTTCGTTCGTCGATCTTCGTCAATTTCAACCTCTGTTTTGGATGATTTAAGTGGCGCTAGGTTCCTTGAGAGTTCCTTTTTCGATTGCTACTTGGTTAGAGGCTGTAGAACGAATTGAGGAAGAAACGCAGAGTTGTTGCTCGTGCGAAGATTCCTGGAGAAATCTGATCGAGCGTCCTTTGGATGTTGTGAGCTTCTGGGTAAGTGATTCTTTGCCAAACTTAGGCCTCGTTTAAGAGTTGAGTAGTACTCTGTAGGATTCGGTAGTTGAGTTATACTACTGGACCTTAGAACCTTAGATTTTGAGTTCGAATTTAACTGATTGTTAGATACCTGGTACAGATTTGAGTTCCAGGGAGTCTCTGCCGTGATTTCCGTAGCAGAAGGAGGCTGACTTGCTTCAATTGGTTTGTGCCGTGCCTTTGTGAATCTGTTGAGGTAGAAATCAGTTGTTGAAGGTACGAATTGAGCAGATTTAGCAGCTTTGAGCGTGAACATGGCTGTGATTGATGTTGTGAAATCTGTTGATATGCTTATGTGAATTACGTGATACATTTTGTTGAATTGATTGAGTTTACCTTCTGTTTTCACGTATTGAATTGTATGCATTGTGCATTGAATATTGAATTGGCATACATGCATACATCTCGAGCCTGATTGACAGATTGATTGATGACCTGATTGAAAGCCACGTTGTGACTGGCCGACTGATGAGTTGTGCCTGAAAAGTCCAACGCTATCATCGAAGTGGTGACTACCAGATTCAAGTGTCTACCACCGAGCTGTGTTGGGCTGACGGGCTCTGAAGATCACGGACCGATGATTTCCCCGGTTGATACACCGTGCGGGTATAGAGGCTGATTGAGATGATTTGCCAGTTGATACACTGGTCTAACTATCCGATCCTTGATAGCCTCATGCATTTCATAGCATTGATTATAGCATGTTGCATGATTAGCTGTTTTGATAGCTCTTCGTACTGAGGCTTGACCTCGTATTGCTTTTCCTGCTTTTGTGTTGTTTGGGTCTTTGTTACCCATTTGCAGGATCTTCAGATAACCAAGCTGGACAGAGTGGAGCGCCAGCTGGTCGATTCCCGTTTTCTTGAGTCCCAGTCTACTTTTACTATGTATTGAACCGGGAGATGCCCCGTGTTTTTATGTATTGGGGATCTGTATTTGAATAGAGATTTGTCGTTACCTGTTTTGTATGAGTTTGAGTTAACTCGTATTTTGAGTATTGATATTTTGAATGTATGTTTTGAGTTCAGGCCCATTTTATTTTGAAAAATTTTTAAGCCCGATTTTACGCTTCCGTGATTATGTGCTTAATTGTGCTCTAATCCTGTGAGATTAGCACGGGACCTGACATAATGCATGAACATGATCATGGTGTAAGGATCCGAAACAATCACATAAAAGTCATGCAAAACCTTTGTAAAACAGTATATTATGATCTAAATGGTGAGAAAAGAAGAATACAACATGCCTTGATCGAAGAAAGGAGTAGAGATACGCGTTACCGGAACGGAGGACAATTGATTAGACTAAACACCTTTGAATTCCAACCAAAGAACTGAAAATTTTGGCCACCTATGGGGGAAGGAAGGCTGAAGTCGGCTGATGGAGGTGAGGGCTAGGTTATTTTCGAGTTAGGGGAAGGTGAGTGAATGAGAAGTGTACAAAAGACCCCTCCAACTTGTTTTAATTAAAATAAAAGGCTTAATCCCAAAACTAACCCTCCTCTAATTAAAAATGCTTAAAAATACTTAAAGTGCAGACTTCAAGCCTCGAATTTTCGTAATATAAGGTCTCTCAAATTTAAAAGTGTAGTAAAATTCATAAAAATAGCCCGTATAGGCGAAAAACGGGTCCCCATCGATAACTGTGCATAAAATCTCATTTTTTTGAAAATAGTGCATAAAATAATAAATTTTACTTTAAAATATGTCTAAGGGCTAAAATATTTAAAATATTTTCAATTTGATCGTCTCCGGTCTCGTCCCCGCTTACCGGAACTCAAACAGTATCGTAAAATGACATGCGCAAAGTAAGACATAAAATCATCATATAATCACATAAATGACATGAAATCATGCTAACATAAAGTTTTACCCCTAGTCATGTACTCAATTTAACGTAATTAGGATTTCTGGACGTTACATCGATGCTCGAGAACAGACCCCTCGATCTCCTGTCTTAGTGACAGCTCTCCGGCTGGGGAAAATCCGGTATCATCAGATGCAATTGTTCATATGTCAGATGAAACTTGAGCATCGACATGTGAGTTGCTTATCCCGGACAATGAAATAAAACACATAATGGAATTCTACCTAAATAAATGAAGAAAATTGTCGCGAACGGCGAAAATCAGATCTTATAACAACTAAGTCTCGAGATCTCGAGCTATGTCTCGTTAGCTAAATTTTGGCATTTAGTCTAATATTTTCAAACAAATTTGATGCCCCCCATAACCATCTCGGGATCCGAGAATCGATCAGCTCACCCAAGCCTTGATATACGCCACCAAGATCGCGAAGCACCCGAGGACACGCATCAAGATCGGGAGTCTTGCCCGAGGTCTCATCGCCAGGTCAGGAGTTGTTTCCCGAGGACCATGTCCCGACATGATGAAGAGTCCGGCCCAGATACGCCTTTCCTTATTTAAAGAATCCTGGGTCGATACACCTTTCCTAATTTAGGCAAGAGGATCCCGAGGATCGCGAAGGATATTTGCCAAGATATTCTCTTCCACCGCCTTAGCCCCTCTATAAATACCAGATACGCCCCATTCACTCACACACTCATTCTTTCACACCTTTGCACACAACATATATTTTCTCTCGCTTTTGCTCTCGCACTCTGCCTGACTTAAGCATCAGAGGGGCTTAACCGGACAAACTTCCGGCGCCCTCTGACCTGTGATTTGTGGTTGCAGACGTCGAAGAGAAGCACCTACTGTCCACCAGTGCCCGACGCTCCCGAGCTTCCCGATGTGGTGGTGTTGGCTCATCGGCTGAGGTAATTTGGCTACATTAATTGGCACGTCTGTGAGAAACGTAGAAGAAAGGATACAAGATGCCACCAAAGAGGACTAGAGCTCAGGGCACTGGGGAAACTAGCAACACAGAGTACTGCTCGGGGGTCGGAGAACCCCACCCTCACAGTCCCTCAGATAGCCTAGCTGGTAGCAACCACTGTGGAGCAAATATTGGCAAATCGACCAGAGTCGCACCCGCCACCCGGGCAACAATCTGAGGATATTAGGAAGCTACAGCTCGGGAGGTACCCTTCTCGCCCGAGGTATTGGCCGCCGCACTACCCCAACACTTCAAATTCCGAAACGTAGGAGAGTATGACGGGATGGGAGATCCCGATGAGCACTTGTCGCGGTTCGAGAACGCAACACTCCTCCATCAGTATGCTGACCCCATAAAGTGCAGAGTCTTCTTGACCACCCTGGTCCGGTCAGCGCCATAATGGTTTAACCTCCTGCCCGTCGGGAGCATCAAGAGTTTCCAAGATTTTAGCCAGGCCTTCCTCCATCAATTCGCCAGTAGCAAGAAGCAGCCTATGACGACGCTTAACTTATTCACAGTAAAGCAGAAGGAACATGAGAGTCTTCGGGAGTACATCAGATGCTTCAATAGAACCATTATCAAGGTGCCATCCGCTACACCCGATATGATAATTGGCGCATTCACCCAAGGGCTGCGAGTGGGTGATTTTTTCAGATCTCTGGTGAAGAAACCCCCGAAAACCTTTGACGAGCTCCTCACAAAGGCGGAGAAGTATGTGAATGTCGAGGAGATACATTCCTCGAGGAGGAGTGAACAGAGAGCACCACCTCGGCCAAGCAATGAGAATCGGGCAGAGAAAGTTTCGACGAGACTCTCGAGGCAGGAACCCCCTCTGCTGTTGAGACAGTTTGCAAATCGGACGCCGTTGAAGGTAAGCAAGGCTCGGGCCTTGGAAATCTGTGATGAGAGGAAGCTGGAGCGACCTAGGGGGAGTGATGGGCAGCCTAGGAATCAGAGGTCAGACAAGTTTTGTGACTTCCACAAAGACTACGGCCGCACCACTGCAGAGTGTCGGCTCTTGGACCAGGAGTTGGAGCGTATCATCCCGAGTAATCCCGATGTACGAGAGGCGCTAGTGGAGGATAGATCGCGTCGGTGGGAGAAGAGGCCTCGAAGGGAAGACAGTGGGCGGCACAGCAACAAGAACTCTGGTCGGGAGAGAACACCTCGGGCGTAGGATCAGAACCTTTCCCGAGGAGAGCCGAGATCGCCTCAGCCGATGGGGGTTATCAATATGGTCTTAGGAGGGTCGACTGATGGGGACTTTACTCGGACTAGGAAGGCACGGTACCGCCGGATGAAAAACATGGAGATTGATGCGGGACGCTCGGGACCTGCTATCTCGTTTGGTCCCGAGGACTTGCCGATGGATGCGGAAGCACAAAAGGATGATCTGGTTATACGGGCAATGATCGCCAACTACGAAGTGGCCCACATTTTCGTGGACTCCGGGAGATCGGTCAACGTATTCTTCAAGGAGGCCATAGAGCAGATGGATCTCAGGGAATATCGCATGGAGTCCATGCTAACACCACTGTTCGGATTCACATGTCACTCTTTGCAACCAGTGGGAATTGTTCAATTACCTCTTTCATCGGGGACAAGAAGTCTGAGGAAAACTAAGGTTGTCTAGTTCACTATGGTAGACGCGCCTTCTTCGTACAATGTTATCCTGGGAAGACCGGCCATGGCCACCTTCCTGGCTGTGGCCTCGGCCCTGCACCAGAAGATTAAGTTCCCGATGGGAGATGCTGTGGGCGAAGTACTGGGAGATCGGAAGATGGCAAGGAAGTGTTATGTCGAAGAAGTACGGATTGAGCAGAAGGTAGCTAGAGCTCGGACGCAGGGCTGTCCTGAGGCTTAGGAAGATACGAGCGTGGGGAGCTCGGGTGGAGGCACGCCATTGCCCGAGCATGGAGTAGAGGTACCATTCCCGATCTCGACGTTCGCAGTAGTGCTCATACCATAGGCTTTATTTCCTCTTAATATGTTTAGACTTTATTATTGCTTGGCGAGTTTTTATCTAAGTTTTGTTCACAAGTTACTATTTTTGTTATCCTCTGTAAACATTATCTTATGGAATAAAAATAATTTTTCTCTACTCATGGTTTCTACTATCAGACTCCTTGGGTGGCAACCCCACCCGAGCACATAAGCCCGACCAGCTCGTCACCAAAACCCAGTTCCGTACTGGCAAATTCCTCGCGTAGCTCTTCTACGTGAGTACTTAAGCCCAGTTCCGCACTGACACCTCCTCGGATGGCAACCCCACCTGAGCACATAAGCCCGATCAGCTCGGCACCAAAGCCCAATTCCGCACTGGCAAATTTCTCGCGTAGCTCTTCTACGTGAGTACTTAAGCCCAGTTCCGTACTGGCACCTCCTCGGGTGACAACCCCATCTGAGCACATAAGACCGATCAGCTCGGCACCAAATCCCAGTTCCGTACTGGCAAACTTCTCGCCTAGCTCTTCTACGTAAGTACTTAAGCCCAGTTCCGCACTGGCACCTCCTCGGGTGGCAACCCCACCTGAGCACATAAACCCGACCAGCTCGATACTAAAGCCCAGTTCCACAATGACAAACTCCTCGCGTAGCTCTTCTACGAGAGTACTTAAGCCCAGATACGCACCGGCACCTCCTCAGGAAGAAACCCCACCTGAGCACGTAAGCCCGACCAGCTCGGCATTGGCATTCTCTCGCGCGCCTCTATGCGAGTACATAAGCCCAACCCTCGTCGTCACAAACCAGTTCGGCGCATGAGGCTAAATATTGTCAACAAAAATTTCTACCACACTTATGCAAAATCTCATTGTGAGGTTCGAAGCTACCTCGAGAGCGTCTATCCGACTTTTGTTTAAGGATACGTTAACATAACTACAAAGTTGTTCAGGATAGTTCGTACGCAATAATACTCAAAGTAAAGACAGCAACGAGAGAGAAGTAATTGATTCCATTAAACTCAAAATCAATACATAATGATCAAAGTACAAAGACATCAAGATGGTGGGGGGGGGGGCTTCCTCGGAACCCGAGCTCTTCTCCTCGGATTCCTCGGGCATATCAGCCATAGTCTGTTCTACATCGAGGAAAGAGGCCGGATGCTCTTCCTCGAAATAGCCATTGGCCCTGAACTGCGCCAGGCACCCATTGAAGCCCTGTTCAAAGAACACAGAGGCCCTCCCCGAGCATAGGCTGTCGAACTCCTTGGACTGCAGGAACTCCTCTTTCCCGATCTGCCATGAGTTTGCCGCCGCCTCTTGCAGCTTCTCCACCTCGATCTGGAGGGTCTTGTTCTCCTCCTCCGAACGCTGGACTTTGACCTCCAGAGATTGAGCCAGAGCTTTGGAGGAGTGGGCATCAGTTCGGGCGGCCTCCAGCTGGAGCCGCATCGACTCCTTTTCTCTATCCTCTTGAGCTCGCATCTCCTCAAGCTGCTTCAGCAGGTCGTTATGACGGCCAAGCACCCCATCCATGGAGCGCTTGGTCCTAACGACCTCATCCCGAGCTTGGGAAAGGTGATTCGTTGCCTCTCCGGTCCACACCAAGGCCTGCACAGACGCAATGAGTTAGCCGGGAAGAACGAAATTATTAATGGGCGGAAGCCCAAGATGGTTCACACCTGCATAAAAAATGAAGGCTTGCGGCCTCGAGGACGGCCAGGCCGGGCACACTCTTCACCAGGTCAAAATCCTGGCCAGGAACCAGGCGACGAATGAAGTCCAAAGAGGCAGAGCGGAGGGCTTTGCCACAAAACAAAGGGCAGAAGCATCCAGAAATACATAGGGCGCCTCGGTTGACTGCTGCTCGGGAATCCCTTGCGCCGTGTCGATGGGCTCGATAACTGGCTCCTTGGGGATTGACGTCTGAGCAGACACAATGTCCCCCTATTCATGGCGGCGCTTCTTCGCCTCTCCTTTCCCTCCGAAGGGATTTTCCTCTTCTCTTTGCTCGGATTGCATGAGCTAGAGGCCCCTCCAGACTTGGCTTTCCTTTCTTTTAGAGCTTCTAGCATCTCGGATTTCGTCATCCTGTCGTCTGCAAAAAATAAGATACGAGTCAATACATCAGACCGCAGAAATAGCAAAGGCAGTGCAAAAAAAATGGTAAAGATACCTAAATCCCCGACCAGTGGAACCTTTTTTCCGCTAAACCTAAAATGGTACAGGAGATCCTCTTCGATCAACATCTGTGCATCAAAGCACCTCCCACTCATGGCATCCAAAAACTTGGCCAGGTCGGGTCTGTGCTCGGGGGTCAGGGGAGGCAAAGTGTGGGCGCTATCCCGCCACGACATGTCACAATCCCAGGGGTAAACCTGAGGTATGCTTAATAAAGAAGTACCTACTCATCAAACCTTTGTGAGAGCTCGGGTTGCCACCTATAAACCCGAGCTCCTTCTTGTTAAAAATATAAAACTTCCCTGGACCTAACTTCTTAATCTGAAGTATTCGCATCAGGATATAGGTCGAGATAGGGACTTTGTAAAACTTAAGCAAGATCCCTAAGTAAAGTAGGGAGCTATAAGAATTCGGAGTAAGTTGGCTAGGGCTAACCCCGATATGGTCGCAAAGACTCGAAATAAATTTAGGGAGGGGGAACCTAAGATCCCGATCTATTTGGTTTATGTAAAAGGCGTGGAAGCCAGCAGGGGGACGATGAGCTCGGGCGTGGACATGTGGGACTACCACCTCGTATAACTCCGATATCCTTGCCTTATCCTTTATTGAAGAGATATCTGATTCCTTAAGGGTGGAGGCCTTAATCTCGTACCAGGTACACCCTTGGGCAGCCAACCGTGCCTCGTCCTGGTCGATCCTAAGTATCCTAGCCCTACGAGTGTCCATTGAGGTCGGGACCTTGTCTTCCCTATGACTAGCCTTGGTAGGGGAGGGACAATCTATGTATTCCACTACTCTCCTAACAAACTATCAGGGGAAGATATTTCCATGGTAAACTAGAGAGTTGGAAGGACTTACGAAAGATCGGGAGGCGATAGATATAACACGGGTGGCAGCGGAAGTAGCTCGGGAACGGGTAAAAATTTGGACAGAGTTTCGACGCCGGAAGAAAGTAAAGTAAGAATGAATGGAAAACGCTGCCTATTTATAGGAATTTCGAAGGAATGAATGGAAAACGCTGCCTATTTATAGGAATTTCGAAGGAATGAATGGAAAACGCTGCCTATTTATAGGAATTTCGAAGGAATGAATGGAAAACGCTGCCTATTTATAGGAATTTCGAAGGAATGAATGGAAAACGCTGCCTATTTATAGGAATTTCGAAGGAATGAATGGAAAACGCTGCCTATTTATAGGAATTTCGAAGGAATGAATGGAAAACGCTGCCTATTTATAGGAATTTCGAAGGAATGAATGGAAAACGCTGCCTATTTATAGGAATTTCGAAGGAATGAATGGAAAACGCTGCCTATTTATAGGAATTTCGAAGGAATGAATGGAAAACGCTGCCTATTTATAGGAATTTCGAAGGAATGAATGGAAAACGCTGCCTATTTATAGGAATTTCGAAGGAATGAATGGAAAACGCTGCCTATTTATAGGAATTTCGAAGGAATGAATGGAAAACGCTGCCTATTTATAGGAATTTCGAAGGAATGAATGGAAAACGCTGCCTATTTATAGGAATTTCGAAGGAATGAATGGAAAACGCTGCCTATTTATAGGAATTTCGAAGGAATGAATGGAAAACGCTGCCTATTTATAGGAATTTCGAAGGAATGAATGGAAAACGCTGCCTATTTATAGGAATTTCGAAGGAATGAATGGAAAACGCTGCCTATTTATAGGAATTTCGAAGGAATGAATGGAAAACGCTGCCTATTTATAGGAATTTCGAAGGAATGAATGGAAAACGCTGCCTATTTATAGGAATTTCGAAGGAATGAATGGAAAACGCTGCCTATTTATAGGAATTTCGAAGGAATGAATGGAAAACGCTGCCTATTTATAGGAATTTTGGAGGACTTCTCAACCGTCAGATTTCCATCTTGGTAAACGGCCCGGATCACCTCGGGAACTCTAAACGACTCCTCGGGTTCCGAGCTGGAACTCATATTGGCCGTCCGATTGAAATTTATCAACGGTGGAGGATAACTTCACCCGGATTATGGTTTTTCTGAGAAAACACAAAATTTGTCTACAGTCTCGAACTTCATCGGGGCCGTTCATGAAGCATCTATTAATAGTTGGGATTCAAAGGCGCGTGATCATGGTTCTCATCAGTAATTGTAAGTGTCGGCTCGGGTCCCGACCTCAGCTGTACATACTCCTATACTTCAATTTTTCGTCTAGGACTCACGGCGGGGGATACTCCTGATGACCCCCATAACCATCTCGGGACCCGAGGACCGAGCAGCTCACCCAAGCCTCGATATACGCCACCAAGATCGCGAAGCACCCGATGACACACATCAAGATTGAGAGTCTTGCCCGAGGTCTCATCGCCAGGTCGGGAGTTGTTTCTCGAGGACCATGTCCCAACATGATGAAGAGTCCTGCCCAGATACGTCTTTCCTTATTTAAAGAATCCTGGGTCGATACACCTTTCCTAATTTAGGCAAGAGGATCCCGAGGATCGCTGAGGATATTCGCCAAGATATTCTCTTCCACCGTCTTAGCCCCACTGTAAATACCAGGTACGCCCCATTCACTCACACACACTCATTCTTGCACACCTTTGCACACAACATATATTTTCTCTCGCTTTTGCTCTCGCACTCTGCCCGACTTAAGCATCGGAGGGGCTTCGTCGGACACACTTCCGGAACCCTCTAACCTGTGATTTGTGGTTGCAGACGTCGAAGAGAAGCACCTACTGTCCACCAGTGCCCGACGCTCCCAAGCTTCCCGACGTAGTGGTGTTGGCTTGTCGGCTGAGATAATTTGGCTACATCAAAATTCTTTTTTATTTGTCGTATTGATGTTCTTAAGAACGCTTTAACCTTCCAAATCTATTATCATAGCTTTTTGAGAATCTATATTTCCTATTCCAAATTTATTATTTTTTGTCGGCTCTTGTTTTTAACTAATTTACATCTGTTGATGTAAAGTTATTTAAATATAATTAAAAGACACAGCTCCATCAGGAAAAATATGAAAACTGTTTTATGATGCAAACAAATTTATAATATGCCTACCCACCCGCGCTTTATTTCTTAGATTTAAATGCTTATTTAAAAATCTACGTATACAGAGAGCCATTTTTTTTTTCCCATAATCGATTAATTTAATGTTTTTTTATATTAAATTACTTATAGTCCATTCGATTTCTTTTGTATTGCAACTTATAGAGTATAAACTGTTAAAATAAATGAAAAATATTAAAGATGTCCTCAATTCATGCACGAACTGTTTTAATATATGTTGAAGTTCCCAAATGTCCATCGAGTTTGTGCTTCAACTGGTGCACAAGCTCATGCTTCAAGAAAATTAATACATGAATCAGTTTCTTTCTATATATTTACTCATTTCTGTCCTATTGTCCGATTGGATTCTTCTTTACTTTATGCAACAATAGAATAAACCCGAAACTATGAGTACATTTAGATTGACTTACTAGAAATCATGCCTTTTAAATCTATAATTAAAAAACATTATAATTGTTTGACTAAAGCTAATCGATGTTGCATTTGGATTGAAGAAGATTACCAATCCATCTTCTTTCAAGTTTTAAGAATTTATAAACGAACAATTGATACATTTTGAAATTCATTCCTCAACATTCATCTGATCGAAACCTGTTTTTAAATAAATTTGATGCCCCCCATAGTCGTCTCGGGACCCGAGGATCGAGCAGAGCGCGCCAGACCCCGACCTGCGCCACTAAGCTCGGGAGGAAGCCCGAGGACATGCTCCAAGATTGGGGAATTTCCCGAGGATACGTGCTCAGCTCAGGATATTTCCCGAGGACAACGCCATATCTACCAGAATCCAGCCCGGGTACGTCTTTTCTTATTTAAAGAATCCAGGGATGATACGAATTTCCATATCGGAACGATAAGATCCCGAGGATCGCGGATAAGATCTCCCCCGAGATACTGGGCACCGGCGAATATTCGCCGAGATATTCTCCTTTCCATCGTCTATCCCCTCTATAAATACCAGGTATGCTCCCTCATTCTACAGACATTCATTCTCATATTCACTTGCTCTCACAGCATACATTTGCTCTCGTTTTCTCTCCTGCACACTGCCTGACTTAGCATCGGAGGGGCTTCGTCGGACACACTTACGGCGTCCTCTGACCTGTGATTTGTGGTTGCAGACATCAAGGAGAAGCCATACCCATCCTCCAGTGCCCGACGCCCGACGACCCAAGCTCGAGATCCCGACGTGGTGGTAACTCTCGGCTGAGATAGTTTGGCTACATCAATTGGCGTCGTCTGTGGGAAACGTAGAAGAAAGAAGACAAGATGCCACCAAAGAAGACCAGTTTCTCAGGGTACTGGAGTACTAGCAACACGGAGAGTACCGCCCAGGGGTCGGAGAACCCCAATCTCACTGCAGCCCAGATAGCTCAACTGGTGGCAGCTACGGTGGAACAGATACTGACGAATCGGCCCGAGGTGCATCCACAGCCCGACCAACAGGCCGAGGAGATCAGGAAGTTACATGAGGAGGTTGCCCGTCTAAGGGAGGAAAGAAGCTCGGACACCTCCTCATCCGCCTTCTCGGGAGGTGCCCTTCTCTGCTGAAGTGTTGGCTGACAAGATGCCACCAAAGAAGACCAGTTTCTCAGGGTACTGGAGTACTAGCAACACGGAGAGTACCGCCCAGGGGTCGGAGAACCCCAATCTCACTGCAGCCCAGATAGCTCAACTGGTGGCAGCTACGGTGGAACAGATACTGACGAATCGGCCCGAGGTGCATCCACAGCCCGACCAACAGGCCGAGGAGATCAGGAAGTTACATGAGGAGGTTGCCCGTCTAAGGGAGGAAAGAAGCTCGGCACCTCCTCATCCGCCTTCTCGGGAGGTGCCCTTCTCTGCTGAAGTGTTGGCTGCTGAGTTACCTCAGCACTTCAAGTTTCCAAATGTAGGAGAATATGACAGGATGAGAGATCCCGAGGAGCACTTATCTCGGTTTGAGAACGCCGCCCTCCTCCACCAATATGCTGATCCTATCAAGTGCAGAGTCTTCCTCACTAACCTTGTCCGATCTGCGCAGCAGTGGTTCAATCTTCTGCCAATAGGAAGTATCAAGAACTTCCAGGATTTCAGTCAGGCCTTCCTGCATCAGTTTGCTAGTAGCAAGAAGCAGCCCATGACGACACTGAATTTCTTCACCGTAAAGCACAAGGAGCAGGAGAGTCTTCGGGAATACATCCGACGTTTCAACAGAACCATTATCGAGATGCCCTCCGCTACTCCAGATATGATAATCGGGGCGTTCACCCAGGGTTTACGAGGGGGCGATTTCTTCAGATCTCTGATCAAGAAGCCTCCGAAAACGTTTGACGAGCTCCTCACAAAGGCGGGGAAGTATAGTCTCGAGGATAAATGAATAGAGAGCACCACCTCGGCAGGGCAATGAGGCTCGGGCATATAAAGCTCCGACGAGGCCACCGAGACAGGAAACCCCCTTTGCTGTTGGGGCAGTTTGCAGATCGGACGACGTTAAAAATAAGCAAGGCTCGGGCCTTAGAGATTTGTGATGAAAGGAAGCTAGTGCAGCGACCTCGGGGGAGTGAGGGCCTCTTGGGAATCCAAGGTCGGATAAGTTTTGTGATTTCCACAAAGATTAGGTCACACCACTGCAGAGTGTTGGCTCTTAGACGAGGAGTTGGAGCGCATCTTCCAGAGTAATCCCGATGTGCGAGTAGCGCTAGTCGAAGATAGGTCGTGTCGCTGGGAGAAGAGGTCTCAGAGAGAAGATAGCGGGCGACACAGTAACAGGGCCTTTGGACGGGATAGAACACATCGGAATCAGGACCATAACCCTCCTCGGGAAGAGCAGCGATCGCCCCAGCCTCGGGGAGTTATCAACATGATATCGGGAGGACCTACAGACGGGATTCTAATCGGGCGAGGAAGGCACGGTACCGTCGGATGGAAAACATGGAAGTCGATACGGGACGCTCGGGACCTACTATCTCATTTGGTCCCAAGGACTTACCAGTGGATGCTGAAGCAAACCATGATGTTCTGGTTATACGGGCAATGATCGCCAACTACGAAGTGACCCGCATTTTTGTGGATTCCGGAAGCTCGGTCAACGTCTTCTTCAAGGGGGCCATAGAGCAGATGGACCTCGGGGAATATCGCATGGATTCAGTGCTAACACCGCTGTTCGGATTCACAGGTCACTCTCTGAGTTGTTCAGTTGCCTCTTTCACTTGGGACAGGAAGCCTGAGGAAGACTAAGGTCGTCGAGTTCACTGTGGTAGACGCGCCCTCTTCATACAATGTTATTCTGAGAAGACCAGCCATGGCCGCCTTCATGGTTGTGGCCTCGGCTCTGCACCAGAAGATTAAGTTCCCGGTGGGAGATGATGTGGGCGAAGTACTGGGAGATCGAAAGATGGCAAGGAAGTTTTACGTGGAAGAAGTGCGGATTGAGCAGAAGGTGGCTAGAGCTCGGAGGTAGGGCTATCCGGAGGTTTAGGAGGATGCGAGCGTCGGGAGCCCGATCTAGGACACGCCACCGCCCGAGCATGGAGGAGAGATACCCTTCCCGACCTAGTCGTCCGCAGTAGTGCTCATACCGTAGGTTTTATTTCCCCTCAGTATGTCTAGACTTTATTATTGGTTGCGAGTTTTATCTAAGTTTTGTTCGTAAGTCCTATTTCATTATCCTCTGTAAGCATTATTTTATGGGATAAAAGATCTTTTTCTCGATTCATGGTTTTCACTATCAAACTCCTCGGGTGGCAACCCCACCTGAGCACATAAGCCTGACCAGCTCGGCAAATAATCCCAATTCCACATTGGCACTTCCTCGCGTAGCTCTTCTACGTGAGTACATAAGCCCGACCAGCTCGGCAAATAAGCCCAATTTCACATTGGCACTTCCTCGCGTAACTCTTCTACGTGAATAAATAAGCCCGAACAGCTCGGAAAATAAGCCCAACTCCGCATTGACACTTCCTCGCGTAGCTCTTCTACGTGAGTACATAAGCCCGACCACTCGGCGAATAAGCCCAATTTCGCATTGGCACTTCCTAGCGTAGCTCTTCTACGTGAGTACATAAGCCGACCAGCTCGGCAAATAAGCCCAATTCCATAGTGACACTTCCTCGCGTAGCTCTTCTACGTGAGTACATAAGCCCGACCAGCTCGGCAGATAAGCCCAATTTCGCATTGGCACTCCCTCGCGCAGCTCTTTTACGTGAGTACATAAGCCCGACCAACTTGGCACCTAAGCCAATCCCGCATTGGCACTTCCTCACATAACTCTTTCACGTGAGTACACAAACCCGACCAGCTCGGCACACTAAGCCCAACTATCGTTGGCACCAACCAGCTCGGCACACTAAGCCCAACTATCGTTGGCATAAACCAGCTTAGCACATAAGCCTAAATCTTGTTAACAACAAGCCCTACTACACTTAAGCAAATCTTGTCGTGAGGTTCGAAGCTACCTCGAGAAAATCTATTCGGCTTTTGTTTAAAGATACGTTCACTTAATTTCAAGTTGTTCGGGACAGTTCATACACAATCATGCTCGAAGTAAAATAGACAAAAGCGAAAGAGAAGTGACTGATTCCATTAACCTCAAAATAAGTACAAATGATTAAAGTACAAGGACATCAGGGACCGGGGGGGGGGGTTTCATCTGAATCCGAGCTATTCTCTTCAGAATCCACGGGCATATCTTCTAAGGCTTGTTCAACGTCGAGGAAAGAGGCCGGGTGTTCTTCTTCGGAATAACCATTAGCCCTGAACTGGCCCAAGCATCCATCGAAACCTTTTTCGAAGAAAATTGAGGCCCTGCCCGAACACAGGCTATCAAACTCCTTTGACTGTAAAAATTTGTCCTTCTCGAGCTGCCAAGAGTTTTCCACCTCTCCTTGAAGCTTCTCCACATTGGTCTGGATGGTCTCGATTTCCTCCTTAAAACGTTTATCTCGGGCCTTGAAAGACTACGCTTGAGCCTTGGCTGACTGGGCTTCAGTTCGGGTCTCCTCTAGCTCGAGCCTCAGCGACTCTTTCTCCCGATCCTCTTGAGCCCTTATTTTCTCAAGCTGCTGCAGTAAGTTGTTATGACGACCGAGCACTCCGTCCATAGAGCGCTTGGTCATGACGACCACGTCCCGATCTTGGGAAAGGCGACACGCTGCCTCTCCAGTCCACACCAAGGCCTGCACAGATATCTTAAGTTAGCAACAACGGTGGAGTAAGAAAGTAAAATCTCGAGCCGATGTGCACCAGCATAAAATGAAGATCGACAACCTCAAGGACCCCGAGGTCGGGAGTCCTCTTCACCTGGTCAAAGTCCTGCTTGGGGACCAAGCGGCGGATGAAATCCAGTGAGACGGACCCCGAGGGTTTGGACACAAAGGAGATAGCGGAGGTATCTAGAAGTACGTAGGGTACTTCAGTCGATTGCTGCTCAGTACCCTTGTTCGCCTTATCTACCGGTTCATCAATCGGATCCTTAGGGATGGTCATCCGAGCAGACTCAGTACCCATCTCTTCATTGTGGCGTTTTTTGCGCCTCTCCTTTTTCTCCGAAGGCGCCTTTCTCTTCTCCTTGCTCGACTTGCGAGAACTGGAGGCCCCTCCAGGGTTGGCTTTCCTTTCCTTCAGGGCTTCCATCATCTAGGCTTTCGTCATTCTGTCGTCTGCAAAGATAAAACACAAGTTAAGAGATCAGATCTCAGAAATAGTGCGGGCAACGCAAAAAAGACGGTGAAGATACCTAAATCCCCCACCAGTTGAACCTTTTTTCCACTAAATCTAAAATGACACAGGAGATCCTCCTCGATCAACTTCTGTGCATCAAAACACTTCCCGCGCACAGCATCTAAGAATTTGGTCAGGTCGGGTCTCTGCTCGGGGGTCGGTGGAGGCAGGCTGTGGGCGTTATCTCGCCACGACATGTCACAATCCCATGGGTTCTCCTGGCTCGAGATACGCTTAATAAAAAAATATCTACTCATCCACCCTTTATGAGATCTCGGGTTACCACCTATAAACCCGAGCTCTTTCTTGTTATAAATGTAAAACTTTCCTGGACCTAACTTCTTAATCTGGAATAGTCTCATCAAGGTATAGGTCGAGATAGAGACTCTATAAAACTTAAGCAAAATCCCTAAGGAGAGCAGGGAGCTAAAAGAATTTGGGGTGAGTTGGCTAGGGCTAACGATATAGTCACAGAAGCTCGTAATAAATTTAGGAATGGGGAACCTAAGACCCCGATCTATTTGGTTTATGTAAAAGGTATAGAAACCGGCAGGGGGACGATGAGCTGGGGCATGGACATGGGGGACTACCACCTCATATAGCTCAGATATCCCTACCTTATCCTTAATTAAAGATTATCCGACTCCCTAAGGATGGAGGCCTTAATCTCATAAAAGGTACATCCTTGGGCAGCTAACCGTGCCTCATCCTGGTCGATCTTAAGAAGCCTAGCCCTGTGGCGTTCTATTGAGCTCGAGATCTCATCTTCCCTATGACTAGCCTCGATAGGGGAGGGACAATCTATGGACTCTGCTACTCTCCTAACAAAGTTACTATCGGGGGAAGACATCTTTTCAAAAGGTTAATGAATGATAAAAACTTACGGAAGGTCGAGAGGCAGTAAACGTAGCTCGGGAGCAGGTAGAAATTTTGGCAGAGTTTCGACACTAAAGAAGAGTAAAGGTGAGCATGAATGGAAAAAGTCGCCCATTTATAGGAAGTTCAGGGAGCTTTTCAACCGTTAGATCCCCATCTTAGTAAACAGCTCAGATCACCTCGGGAACTCTAATCGACTCCTCGAAACCTGAGCTAGAACGCATAATAGCCGTCCGATCGAAACTAATCAAGGGGTGAAAATTACTTCACATGGATCATGGTTTTCTTCAGAAAACACAAAAATTGTCTACAGTCCCAAACTTCATCCGGACCGTTCATGGAGGATCTATCAACGATTGTGATACAATGTCTTATGGATCAGGGATTTTACCTCGGGTCCCGACCTCAGTTACACGGAATCCTATACTTCAATCCTTCGTCTAGGACTCGTGGCGGGGAATACTCCTGATGCCCCTCATAGTCACCTCGGGACCCGAGGATCGAGCAGCGCGCGCCAGACCCGACCAGCGCCACTAAGCTTGGGAGGAAGCCCGAGGACACGCTCCAAGATTGAAAAATTTCCCGAGGATACGTGCTCAGCTCAGGATATTTCCCGAGGACAACGCCATATCTACTAGAATCCAGCCTGGGTACGTCTTTCCTTATTTAAAGAAGTCAGGGATGATACGACTTTTCATATCGGAACGATAAGATCCCGAGGATCGCGGATAAGATCTCCCCCGAGATACCCGGCACCGGCAAATATTCGCCGAGATATTCTCCTTTCCACCGCCTATCCCTTCTATAAATACCATGTATGCTCCCTCATTCTACATACATTCATTCTCATATTCACTTGCTCTCACAGCATATACATTTGCTCTCGTTTTCTCTCCTGCACACTGCCTGACTTAAGCATCGGAGGGGCTTCGTCGGACACACTTCCGGCGTCCTCTGACCTGTGATTTGTGGTTGCAGACATCAAGGAGAAGCCATACCCATCCTCCAGTGCCCGACGCTCGACGACCCAACGCTCGAGATCCCGACGTGGTGGTAACTCTCGGCTGAGATAGTTTGACTACATCAAAATTTCTTCGTCCAAATACAACTTATGTGGATTGGTCTCTGTTGGGTTAAGTTTGAATATGAGAATGGTATTGACATGAATGACTTCCTGGAAAATTGTTGTATGTTAAGCTATCGACGTTGCACCACTTTATCTGATTGGTTAGATGATCATAAAATAATGACGTTAAGATGAGTAATATTTCCTCTGTTGAGAATAGGGCGACCATATGGGAACGTCTAAGACTGATTTCTACGGATGTGAGATATCACCACCGGTTAAATACACAGCTCCTGGTATTCATGGGTCTATCCTTCTAACCATAACACATATAATAAGTAAACTTTATATTATCATATTATAAGAAAATAAAATTGCATGTTTAATAGTATGTAACTAGGGATAAATTTTAATATTTGTCCAAGAAACATTGATTCAATGTGTCATTATCCATCGAATGTTTTATCAAATATAAACAAAAATTAGAAAAAATTAAATGTGCAGATGTAATGCATTTGTAAGGCGAATATAAAATAAAGCAATCATTGTGAAATTTCGGGATCACAATATTCATTTAGGAATTCTTAGTGTTCAGATTAAAATGATTAAATTAAAAGTGAATTATAAAGCACCTAAATAACTAGATTGTGTGAGATCAAACTGTTATGTGTTTTATATTCAACAAATCACGCTATAAACTGTCGAATAATAGTTCACGATAGCAGGTTGATCGAGGCGAGGAGAGTACTCTTTCTGCAAGACGAAATTTCCCGAATATAGTACTCTCGTTCCGAGAATCGTCCCTAAGATATAACGGCCTACGAATTGCTAAGTGTAGCACCACACTGTGTAATTTCGAATAACAAAATAAGTGTTTGAACTTTGTTTCTGAGTCGAGAATTGTATGCAGGGAAAACAGAGGGCAAATACAGTACAGAAGACAACAAGAGAGTGCAGAATAAATTGAATTTCGAATGCCTAATCTGCCTGTATTTATAGGGGTTGGTCGGTTGCCTTGAATTGACACATGCGTTCAAGAAATGCCATTCCGAACAGTTGCACTGCTTCGAACAGTTACGCTGTTTCGAACAGTTGCATTGCTTAGCAATTGCGTGCCATCCAAATGATTGCAGTGTTCCGAACAGCTCGCATCGTTTCAGGCATGAGCAGTTGTACTGTTCCAGAAAAACCGATTCGGTCCGATTGAGTACGCAGATCGGTACGCTTGCCTAGATCAGCTCTGTGCTTCGGACCAGATCGCGTATTGAAACAGCACGGAGCAGATAATCACACAGACCCTCCCTCGAGTACAGGTCATCACAATTTGCGATGGTTGACTCAGCTCGCGATGGTCAACGCAGCTTGCGACCAGTAACAGGATTGAGAAAAGTGAAGTGTATTAAATAGAAAAAAGATTTAATTTGAAGCATTACGAGTTATAACAAAACATTTTGGGCTCCCCTTCAAGTATGAACACTATAACACAATACAAGATAGAGCTTATTTTCTCCATAAATAATTTAATGCCTCTAGATGTATCTCTTCAACAACTACATACTAGTTACTAGATCTCAACTTACCGAATTTCCCAATGAATTGAGGCAAAATAAATATTGTTTCTAACAAAAGGAAAGAAAAGTTAAACCACTACTTTATTGAGGTTCTTGAATCAAGCCATTCAACAATGTCCCCAAGAACAGTCAAAATTCTGTCATCCGGTTCCCCTTCAAGAATGCAGTGAAACCCATCCTCATAAAGCTTTAGAGTTTTATCTTTGCTCGAAGCATTTTCATATAAAAAGTTACTCACAAGAGGATCAGTCACTTTATCAGCAGCCCCGTGAAGAATAAGCAGAGGAGTTTCAACCTGCAGAGACATGCCAAAAACGAACACCCGATCTTCACGAAAACAGCAGAACATACCTTATATGCAACTATCGATGGAGAACTGGCTCGATGCTGACCTTATTCACCTGTGATTCGATATATTTTGTAGCGTTTAGTAGCTCCACAGCAGTCCTGAGTCGAGTTTGATCAGAGTAGCAGATCACATTGTATGGAGCCTAAATACAAATAAACTCTGAATATGTTTTAGTTTGAAATGCAATGTGTTACTATGAAATTTCTCAAACTAACAGTTTGAAATATACCATTTGTTTTTTCTTGGGTTCTCTGAATGCCAGATCCGCCAAATCTTTCTGTGGAACCAGCTTTGCTTTTGGCATAAACTCGGACATTAATATCAGGATTTTCTGCAGCGGAAGAGGGGGTGACATTTCCGTCGAAATCTGATTAAGGAAACTGGCATCAGATTTCATTTAATAGACAGCTTATCCCAATCATATTTCGTCAAGAAAAGTTAGAGATTGCAAGCAAAGTCTGGATTTGTGTTCGATTTATACCCGACAATTTGTAATGCAAAAGCTCTTTCCAAAGTAGAAGAGTAGAAGATATGGCGACTTACTTTACACATTGGAGCTACAAGCACTATGCCATCCCATTCCTTCGGTGCCTTGAGGAGTGCTTTGATCGCAATTGCTCCGCCCATGGACTGACCGAATATGAATCGGGGGAGTCCTCGAATCTCTGGCCTTCCTGTGTATCACACTTACATCATGGTGTCACTTGTCTTAAAGAAGTAAGTATATAAGTCCACCCTAACAAAGAATCAAAGCAGGACTCTTAAATAAACATCCAAAATTGATGCAGTCACACACAGAAATGATGATAATCGAAGTCTTCTTGGTGTTAAATCAAGGAACGCCATAGAGATGGCACTCACTTTTCATTAGCTTGAATTGTTCGTTGACATTATCGACTATCCCATCAAAAGACGGAACATAGCCATGCAATCCTTCAGATAGACCAAAGCCAGGATGGTCGATAGCATAGACTCCATACCCTGACGAAGCGATGTATTTGGCAATGCCTGAAAACTCAAAAGATAAGATACCATTTCAAGACAATCAAATAGTGCAGTTTGTTTATAATTAAGTCATTCGAGCACAAAATCGTATGTATAGAGACGCGTTACGATAGATGAAGTGAAAAACCTTCAAAGAAAAAAGTGCAGGTATCACCATATCCATGGCAGAAACACAAGGCCCCTTTGATTCGTACGCCAGGCTTCGGCAACCAGCTCTTGCAGAAAATTTCTCGCCCTTTTGAGTTGACCTCATACCACTGTACAAATATTTGCAGTCAATATCAAGAATTGGAAGAAATCATATTATCGAGGGTGGCCATACAAAAAACACAAATTCGGATAGACGCTACTGTGCTGCAAATGAAAATGCGGTATATGAATGGATGGGCCGGCGCAACTCTTGCACATACATAAAACAGAAGCTCGCATATTTGATTGCCAGTTTCACCCCAAATTTTTAGTTCTTCAATAAAATTAAAGGCCAAAATCCGAGGAATATACTTACTCTAATATTTTAGCATCCCAAATCAGTCCTCTTGTATCCATAAAAAACAATAAAATATCAAACCAAAATAGCAGAGGTATAGTTTTTCTAAATTCTAAATTTCCACTTGATCCGCCAGTGTCTAAATGAGGATTGATACCAATGATGAGAACAACTTACTTCCTCTGTTCTGATCCCAGCTGGAGCCATCTGCTCATCAAACCAAAATGGAGGGAAATGCTCAATCTTTAGATGTAGATGCATACAAAAAGAAGCTCGTACGGTCAAATTCAAATATGATTAATCATCAAACAATACCTTAAACAATATATGATCAAGCTGCTGCTGAACATTACTGAACGCGGATCGCACCCTTCTGCGGGCCATGACGTGATCCAAATTCTGCGAAGCGATAGAGTTAAGCTGATCACTCACGCCTTCGATTTTCTTCTTATTCTGGGCCATTATGATCACTGTTCGCCTCGTAACTGTAGGTTCTGGACCCAAAGTCCGCCGTAAAGTAAAGGGTCTGTCGGAATTTCGATAAAAGTGCCAACTTTCGGGCGAGAGCGGCCGGGAAGCCGGACACAAAGCAAGAACCATTTGGAATACTTGTTTATTGGTAAAGTGGAAGAATCACTTTCCATTTATATATGTAAACTGTGAGTCCACTTTATTTAATATTTAAAAAGGTAATCTAATCTCCATTGAGGAAAACGTGCATTAACAGGCGAAAAAAGATGCAATAGAAATTGAAATGTGAAATAGTGAATCTGAACTATCAACCGGCCAAGAAAAACACAGAAGAATCTCGGGTTTACTACTTCTTGGGGTCATCGGATCCATTTCGCAGTAATGGTTGATTTTTTATAATATTTTTCTTTTGTAAAATAAGATCCATAGTTTTGAAAAAAAAAAGAAAGGAGTAAAAAAGCATTTTTTATAGAGAAACTTTTGAGTAAAAAGCTTAACCTAGATTCATATACCTATTATCATTAAAACAATATTTATTTACAATTAATATGTAATTAGTATTATTTATTATGTAGTATTTTTCCTATCCAAATAAAAATATTTTACATGAAAATATGTTAAAACCTAAATACAAGTGACAATATATGAGTTTCAAACTTTGCGAAGGATAACGGAGAATCACGAATTTATTAATTAATATAAATTAATAATAATTTCGATGGTGTAGCTCGTTAAACTAACAAAACAAATACACACGTACGAACATGTATATAATTTCATCATGCGGAAGAACTATTTGGTGCTAAACTTGTGTAAGCAGAGATGATTATTCGATCATTTTATGTGTTGTTATATCAATCGTCGGCTAATAGATTTGGTACGTCCGATCAATTTAAAACGTTAGTTAACAACACTCCAAATATTCAACCGATATTTTAAAACATCTGATGTAGCCAAATAGATCAGCCGACGAGCTGCTACCACGCCGAGGACCTCGGGAACGTCGGGCGTCGGGAATTGGAGAACACGCGTGTATTCCTGCAAGCAACGAACACTTGTCAAAGGGCGCCGGAGATGTGTCCGGAGAAGCCCCTCCGATGCTTAAGTCAGCCGTGTACGAGAGTAAAACGAGAATATATGCTGTGTGTAAGAGTATACAATAGAGAGTGAATGAAAAAATTAAAGAGCAAACCTGTGGGGTATTTATAGAGGGGCTAGGCAGATGAATCATCTCGTGGGCACGTTCTGTCGAGACGTGGGTGAGATCGTGCGCACGTCTTCCGTAAAATATGACCCACGTTCTCCGCCTTTTGCGAAAGTACTTTAACACGTCGGGTTGAGGTCCTCGGGAGAGGTCAGACCTACAATGGTGAAGGAACTCACGACCTGCAAGGCATCGTTTTGTAGTCGCCAAGAGGTTTTTCCTGATCGGGATACTGAGGCTCGGGGTTTACTGTGAATTTTGTGTTTTCTGAAGAAAACCATGATCCGTGTATCCATGCTTCTCCACCGTTGATAAGATCTTCATCGAGCGGTCAGGATGGAGGTGTCCTGACACCCGAAGCGATGTCCCTGACACCCGAAGTGACCGTTGCGCCAATCGAGGTGACCGTTGAGCTTCCCAAGACGATCTGGACCGTTGAGGGGCATGCGATCGGACGGTTGAGATCAACCTCCCCATTCCTATAAATACTTCAACTCCCCCCCCTCATTTCTCACTTTCCACTTTCTCAACGTTGTTACTCTGCCCAAATTTTCTCTCGCTTTCAAGTTGCCTCGTCGCTTCCCGACCTCCAACTTTCTCTGTAAGTTTTAGTCATCTTTGCACGATGTCTTCCCCTTCTACTAGCCTAGTGAGTAGTACTGCCGAGTCTATAGATAGTGCCTCCCCCATTATCCAGGCGGGGGAACCCTGGCTTCCCGAGCCAGGGGAGCTCCCGACCACTCCTTGGTACGAGGAGAAAGCCTCTACCTTGAGGCTATCCGATATACCCATCGTCAAGGAAAAGGGGGGAACGATGGGTAAATTCGAGGTAGTTATCCCCCACCCCGACGAGAGGGCTCATCGTCCCCCGCCGGGGTTTCATACTTTTTACATGAACCAAATAGAGATGGGCCTCAGGTTTCCAATCCCGAGGTTCATTGCTGCCTTCTGCCG
>KQ991082.1:33537-65928 GCA_001598015.1 Dorcoceras hygrometricum | reverse complement strand
AAAATAGAAAATAAAACAATTACATAATATATATCTTTAGGATCAATTGTTGGATACAAAAACTGGTACCAGATCGCTCTGATATCACTTGAAGGGGTCCAAAAACTGGGAACGTGAGCTCTCACACAGCTCAGACACCAATTCATGATCGAAAATGCAGATTGCGTGCTTTTAAAAATGGTTTAATATATATATATATATATATATAATGGAAAAAAATAGAAAATAAAACAATTACATAATATATATCTTTAGGATCAATTGTTGGATACAAAAACTGGTACCAGATCGCTCTGATATCACTTGAAGGGGTCCAAAAACTGGGAACGTGAGCTCTCACACAGCTCAGACACCAATTCATGATCGAAAATGCAGATTGCGTGCTTTTAAAAATGGTTTAAAAGAAACATAACAGCATATTTGTGTTTATCAAAATTAAGATCTGATCTGTTACACAGATCCAACACTCTCTCCATTTTTTATTAACACAAAACCTGGATAAAAATAAGTATGAATAAATAGGTTTGAATATTTCTCCCCATTTATTGTGGGAATCCAAAAGGGTTTTGAAGTTTTGTCTCCCCTTTAATAAGTAACATGAAATCTCCCCCTTAACACAGCACAGTGTTTTTTAATGTTTGAAAAGAAAATGTTTTGGAAGGGACGACAATTTTGACGTGTTCGAACGATGAGAGAGAGAAGTTTAGTGGACACAGAGATTGTTGGAGAGATTAGATCATAATTTTGATAAATACGAAACCTGCTGTTATGTTTCTTTTAAACCATTTTTAAAAGCACGCAATCTGTATTTTCGATGCATGGATTGGTGGTGAGCTGTGTGAGAGCTCACGGTCCCAGTTTCGGATCCCTTCAAGTCGTATCAGAGCGATCTGGTACCAGTTTTCGTATCCAACAAGTGGTATAAGAGCAGGTTGTTCTTGAAAGAACATTTTTAAAATTGAAAATTTTTAAAGGTTAGAGACCACTTGTTGGATACGAAAACTGGTATCAGGTCACTCTGATACCACTTGAAGGGGTCCGAAAACTGGGAGCATGAGCTTTCACACAACTCAGACGTCAATTCATGGATCGAAAATGGAGATTGCATTCTTTTAAAAATAGTTTAATTTGTATTTATCAAAATTAAAATCTGATCTATTACATAGATCCAACGTCACATATTTTTTTTTTTAAATGAATCCTAGAACTATGACCGAACCTTAATTGAATTATTATATGTATTGATTATTCTAATCTAAATTGATTCCACCATTCTCGAGTATGGGTAGGCTTGTTGTTTTGGACCTTCTCTGGGCTTCATTAAGGAAAGCAGTCTTGATAAGCTCAGTCTTCCTCTGTAGGGCTTTCTGTATAGCTTTCCTTTCGATGACTATCAATGTGGGCTTTCAGTTTTTAGGAGTTGAGCCCATATTAACTTGTTGGGTCATACGAATGAGCTTAAACTACGACGATCTATTAAATCGACTCAATGCATGCAACATGTGTATATTTGATTTCTTATAATTATAAAATGCCTTTTCTAATATTTATAAGATCGTATGGCATGCTATTTTTTATGTTTTTTATTTAGGTTGTTAAATGTTGTGAAGGAAAAATCCCGAATAAAGTATTTTTAGCGGCCGTAAAAATGCCCGTAATAGAGACGGATTTTTTTCCTGATGCATTAATTCTTTTTTTCCCCCCAAATATCATGCTTAATTCTTATGTGACTACATTTTTAATTCCGTATTTAATATTAAAATTCTTAATTCTATATATACAATTTCTGAAAAAGGGTTTGAGATGTTCTTCCCAATAATTTAATATCTCTCTGTTAAACAATATATAATTTCGTTTCCTTTCCTCCAAAGAATATAGAAATATCTGTATTGGGTTACTTCAAGGGACGACCTAACATAGGTATTATTTTAGAAACAACGTACTAGAACTTGGGAAGTATATTTATTCAGAAAAAAGTTGATAGCATGCTATTCAATGGACAAGAAGTACTTATTTGTTAACATATAATTAATCAGGGTTTGAAGCAATGTAATTAGGTAATTATTTAATTTAACCACCTAAACTAACAACTATATTCAACTAATAGGACACTAGGTCATGATCTCATCTCAAATTTAAAAAAAAAAATTTACGGTTTGATCCCACCTTTGATGTCTTTATAAGCTTACCACTTAGATTGTAACTAAATTTAATGATTCCGCATTAGTATTTTATTAATTAATTCCCGTAACTGACGTTACATGTTTTGTATGTATTATGTTCACTACAAAGATATAAAACAAGTATCGGATTTTACTTAATATTTTATAATACATGATTAAGGTTACTGTTTAGGATAAATTAAATTTCAGTGTCTAGGTGTGCTTTCGTCAGGTTGTGTATATATACTGATATACTTTATTAAATTCTTTATTTGCTGTTAGTGTCTCTTTAGAGTCGAAATGGACGTGGAGTACATCCTATCTTAGTAACAATTAATTATATGAAACTTGAGGTGGGGATTCAAAAAAAATTAATTACGAGCAAAATCATTGCAGGATAAACATAATCAAATTGATAATTTACCTGATTTTAATATTAATTCTGTTTTGTGCAACTGATATGGTTGATCCAGACGGGAAACAACTGAACGATAAGAAAAATAAGAAAATAAATAAATTTTGCCTATGTTTACTAAGACTAATATTAAAATTTATAATTCGTAGAAAAATGTTTGTTATTTATACATCATGTTTTAGAGACACATTCATTCTATCAGACATGACCCGAAATTTTCATGTAGTTATACTTGATGACGAAATTAGTTATAATCTTAATGCATGTATCTTCAATAAAGATTCTAAGGTCGGCCATAAAAAATAAAGCTGTGTCAATTGACATCCTTATTCACAATTATAGAAATATGTTGTTTTAATAATTTTATAATTTTAATTCGAAATGTTTGGAAAAAGATATACATGGCTAACACACGCAAGGCTTCAATGTGATTTGGCAATTTTTGATTTGACCTCGAACGTAGAAAGAAAATGAAATCTGGTACATGCACGAGGAAAGTCAATGTAAATCAAAGTTAGCATTAATTTAAAAAATGGACAATCGTACTAGGAAATTGTAAGAGATGTTTAGAATAATAGAGTTATATAAATCTTGAACGAGGATGTTGAATGAAAAAAATAGAGTATATAGGTGGAGTTAATAAACTCTATTAAATTTCTTTTGAAAAACACTTTGGTTAAGATCAGATAAATTATCGGCTGAACTCACCTCTCGATATGTGTTGATATCTCGAGTTACAAGGAATTATACATAAAGCAGTTCGATCAATGAACTGAAAATGTGTTAAATAAAAAGATATGAGACAAGATATTTGTTCATATAAGTTCGAAATCTAAGTTTTTACGTCTCTCCTTCATCTAATAAAGAAGGATGTTCACTAGAACCTTTAATTTGATTACATGCTTTAACCAAATCCATTCATTTCAGCTCTCTGTAGATCTGAACTCTCAGGACTCTCACATTTAACAAAACAAGTTCTATTAGTTTACAAATAATGCTCTAGCTAGTAATTTTCTATGTAAGGTTAGGCTTGAATTGAATCAATTGAGCTGAATAACTACACACAAGGTGTACCGACGGAGAGTTGGAGCAATATTGATTTTGAACACTTCAAACTTGTTCTTTTAATCAATCGTAAAACAAATCGTATTTTTGTAACTTCAAATCTTCAAATCTCTGCATTTATAGGCTTGAGATCCAACGGTAATAAATATGAATAGTTCTCTCAGCAACTGAATCATCGTACATTTGTACTTGAGCATTTAACGTGCATTTATTGCTATCTATGTAAATGCTCCTCTTGTTATGTTAAGGCAATCATTGTACTCAACATTTCTGACAATATTCTGATTGGTATCTTACTTTATCCAATGAATATAAATGCTCTTTAAGGTCAAAATCTTAACAACTCTTGTTCTCAGCTGGTTTATAGCGTGTTGAACCATTCAAGATATTCCTACTGAGATCTAAGCTAATATTCACTTGTAAAACTTTATAAACTCTTGAACACTGCTCTTGAACTATCCAATCTTGTACCTCGAGTTGCTATTTCCAGTCGAGCTGATTAGTTCCACGACGAATTGATCTGTATAGTTTACCCTGTCTAGTTGAGTTGACTAAGCTGGACATTTTGTTATCACCAAAATATAGTTTAAATTTTATTTAACAATTTTCCGCTTTTTGTTGATGAAAACTAAGACAATAGACTTTGAAAAAGAATGACCTTTTATTGCAAAGTCTATAAATCTTTACACTATACAAGTATTTGCTCAAACAATCTTTACCTATATCTTTATTGTTTTGAGAAATTGTCCGATAACCAATTTGCTCAAATCCTTCATTTTCAATTCTTCTCACGCCCGTTTATTATCTCTTCTTAATTCCTTCTCTCTTTTTGACATCATTGTCTCCTTTCAAACACTGCACATCTCAAATTGTTGAGTGCCAAGAAGTATTTGCTCAACCAATCTTTACCTATATCTTTATTGTTTTGAGAAATTTTCCGAAAACCAATCTGTTCAAATCCTTCATTTTCAGTTCTTCTCACGCCCCCTTTATTATCTCTTCTTAATTCCATCTACTTTTTGACATCATTGTCTCCTTTCAAATACTGCACATCTCAAATTGTTGAGTGCCAAGAGTAGGAATTATGCTATAATTTCAATTCGAAAGCGATCAATTTTAGCGACTAAGTATGCTTGCTAACTGAACTAAGTGCGTCGAACAGCTGCATCAGCTTAGTCTTGCTCTGAAATGGCTTTTATTACAACATCCATTTTCTTACAAATATGTACTTTGAATACTCATAGATCAGCTTTTGAAGATAACCGGTTCGTATGCAGATCTCTAACTATATTCCCTAAATAATAAACAGCTTATCTGAGCGAAGCTATGCATTGATTATTGAAGGAAAGTTCTCGCATAGATTCAACTAGGGATTTGTGATGGACTATAACCAAATAAGTGTCGAGAACGGGATCCAACACCGGGTCTTCTTCTAAAGCATTCTTCAGCAGTGGCTTGAGCTACAATAGCCGCAATCTCAGTAAAATTTACTAAATCTATGTCCTTCAATATAGGATCATCTCTTAGCTCTTCTAGCCATGAAGAGGGAGCCGGCTGCTCCACCGTAATCTCAAAAGATTGAGCCTGATGCTCAGCTATCTTCATCCGCTGCTCTTCTTGATCTGAATCAGCCTACTGCTTTATGAAACATTGATCCGGATGCTCATCTTTACTAGATGGAACATGTTGCTCCTATTTATTGTTTGGAGCCCCGTGCTCCTTAGAACTAAGGAAAAAACATGTGAGGACTGGAAATCGTAAGTTGGTAATTAACGAATTAGTCAAAAATGAATGGTGATTTAGTCCTGAGAGGTATCTCGTGCTGAATAAGCTGTTAAGGAGCTTTGGATTTGACTTAGAAGTGAATTGGGTGTGTATCGTTGAGTGAAGGGAGAGAGTAAGCGCTGGGCAGATTTGGTGCATCAGGAGCAGCTGGAGTTCAGATTTGGAGAATACCCTGCGCGAGTGAACTAGAGGCGCTGTGAGGATCGGTTTGGTTCGCGGTTTGAGTAGACCGATTCTTTATTTTTCAGATTTGGGTAAGATCTGGGTGTCCAGATCTGATCTCGTGTGATTGAGTGGGTTGCCTTGAGAGGGAGACGAAACGATGTCGTTTTGGGTTACCCGGGTACACGCGGTGTAATGCCCAGATATTTTAGAGGCCACAATTAGAAAGTTATGAGATTTGAGGGATTACAATGCTATTCTATTTAACTCTTGATTTAATCGAGTTTTAGATTTCAGTTATGTACTGTTTAGCTTTCTTCTTTTAAAAGCTAAATTTCAGATTTCATAAATGCGTGAATTCAGATTTCATGTTTACGCAATTATCAGCCTTCATTATGTTTTGGGTTGATATCCAGATGTTAGAATGCAATAACAGTAGATGTCTAGTCGATTTCTGCAAGCCAATTGAATCCTTTGTTTTAACTAAAATCGTTCGGTTTCCTTATGCACCATTTTTATTTTAAAACAGAGCACGCTTTTAGAAGGCTTCGACATATTGAATTAAATGTGTTTCTTCAGGCATTTTAAAATAATATATATATATATATATATATATAGGATGTTAGCTGCTTCATGCATCATTATCTTCAAATCAAATAATTTTGAAGCGGGGTGCTCTCTCTGAAGAAGCCGAGCAAAATCCTTTCAAAGTTTTTAAAGGAAACAGGCGGTGCGTAAGAACTTTACTGGATTTTCCGCTGTTGTTGTGTTGCAGAATTCAGGCAAGTAAACTCTGTTTCTTGCTCACTCAGTGAAAGCATATATTTAGTTCTGTTTGCATGTTTATATGAGATTTTAAAGTATGGAATAAAACTTCGGTTGTTCTTCAGAAAACCAGAAGTTCATGCTCTGTTTTTATGAAAGTTGCGTTTTACTGTATTTTGATCCAGAAATATTTAGAAAATGGTTTGGTGATGTTCATCCAGTAGTTTCTTGAGTTTTCTTCAGAAATTCCATCGAAGTAGCTTACAAGTAGATTATTAGATCATTTTCCAGAAATTTCTTGAGATATTTTGGATTCGTCAGACGAAGATAACCATTGTAGTTCATGTTCTTCCATACGGTTAAGTCTGAAATCTGGTTCTTATACCACGACTGATATTTATTTGTTGAAAATATTCCAAGTGTTGTACTCAGCTGTTGGCATGGTTTATGTTCATCAGCTGTTGTATAGTTCATGACCAGCTGTTGACTTTGTTTGTTGTCAGCTGATGTATTAATTCATATTCAGCTGTTGGTTTTGTTCATCAGCTGTTGGGATATTGTTCAGCTGTTGGTTTGTTCAACGACTGAAAGTCCTTGTTTAAGTTGCTTTGACTTGCGTTGACGTCTGTTGTAGCCTAATTCGTTTCTTCTTTGTTGAGACTCTTACGTCTAATTCATATTTCATCCTCTGTGTCTTCAATACTTCTTCAATTGATACAGAAAGCACAGATTTGAATTCCTTATTCATTTCCGCTTCAATTCAAAAGATTCAATCATTTCAATTGATTAGATTTGAGAGCTTTTATTCAGTTTTCGTCTTCGCAAAATTACAGAGAATTTTCGAAATGTTCTAGAACATAATTAGACAAAAGAAAAACCAGTAATTCGTACAAGAGAGAAAGAAAACAGATTTTAAGAAAGAAAAGAAAGAGCAGAACGTTATTTTAGAAAATGTTTTAAGTTATGAAAACAAAGAGGGTCCCCAGAGGAAGGGTGAGTGTGCGGCTGACGAACCGTGTGCCCTTTCAACAGAGGAAGGATCAGGTGTATAGGTCGACGGATCTGTATATCCCTTCAACCATGAGCCATAGTGCTAAGAGACTGATATCAGGAGTTTGATCAAACGAATTGGACCAAATGTTTAAAGTGTTGTCATAATTTCAGAAAATGAAAGAAGAGCGCAAGTGTGATTTTAATCACAGCTCTGGAGAATGTTTAAAGAAAATGTTTTCAGAATTGATTATGTTTTATGCTTTCAGTTTCTTCCAGATCCCTCAGTTATGTATTGCGCTTGTTCATTCTAAAGCGTATTCAGATTCCAGATTCCATTGATTTCGTTCCTCAGATTTTACCTGCTGAGCCTTTGGCTCACTAGTTTTCACTGAGTGCAGGTAATGAGCAGTAGGAAGCTGGATGGGGAGTAGCTGATCGGATGATGTGTTTATCGTGGACATCTTCCGTTGTTCCTTTCAGATTTTGATGTACAGAACCTTAGTTATAGTTTTGTATGTTAACAGATTTCTAGTTCCTTATTTTTTTGTAGAAATCTGTATGAACTTCTGGTGTAAAGATATATTCAAGTTCATTCGTATCACTATCAGATGTTGTATCACTTCTGCGTATGTTATTACGTTCAGCTGGTGTTTTAGTTCCGTGTCTTTCTACTCTCTTACATCTGATTTTCTTCATTTGTCATGAAAAGTGTTTACCAGATTTTGGTTCTACTTCCGCTCACGTCATTGTTTCGTTCATTTCGTCATTTCTAGCAGTCATGGCAAGTTCATTCGTATCACTATCAGATGTTGTATCACTTCTGCGTATGTTATTACGTTCAGCTGGTGTTTTAGTTCCGTGTCTTTCTACTCTCTTACATCTGATTTTCTTCATTTGTCATGAAAAGTGTTTACCAGATTTTGGTTCTACTTCCGCTCACGTCATTGTTTCGTTCATTTCGCATTTCAGCAGTCATGAATTGTGTTTATTCGCAATTTAGTCCAGAAAGTTAGTAACGGCTGGTTATGTCATCAAGATCAAAATTTTTTGGTCTTTCAATTTGAACCCTAATCTTCTTGATTTCTTTTAAGAAAAGTCCGGTCGTTACACGCGGGTTGAGAGTAAGCGATGCGATATCGTTTGGCGTATACCATATTTGACGCTGGCTGAGTGTGATAGATGCGACGTCGTTTAGCGAGCATCAGATTTGATGAGAGCTGGACTCCGGTGCGATGTCGTTTGGTGGTAGCAAGCATGCATAGTGTAGCGTGGTGTAGTGCTAAGCTCTGAGCTGAGTTGACTTCTACTGTAGCGTTGACTGGGAGATATATATACATGTCGATCAACACTTAGATGATTTCAAGACCCGATATTTCCTATCTTCTTCCCCAGAGAGCTCTTGTCTTATATCTGTTCTTCAAAACCTTACTGTTCATCCGAACACGAATTTCCCGATTGACGTTTATTTACACCGTCGTTTAGAGCAAGGCTAGAGCAAGGCTGGTGGTGCTGAGTTCGTCTCTCCAAGACCTTTCTTTTGGTACCACTTTGGAGTCTTGGATCAACTTGTCGAGAGGGAGCTATGTGGTTGAAGTGTTCGAATACGTTCGCGATTTCCTGCCGATAGCTCTTCTGTTCTGTTTGAGCTTTTGGGTAAGCGTTAGTTATTGTTCTATGCTTCGTTTAGAACTTTTTATCGTATTTGAGGAGTTGATTTGATTTGGGTGAGTTGGTAGCTCCTAGCTCTGTTCTGTCGAAGTAATCCCTGAGCTGTTTAAGTATGGCTTAACAGGTTTTAGCACTGTGGTTGATTGAGCAGCTTCTATTGAGTTCACCGTGAGCTGATAAGGCAGCAGACTTGCACGAGCTGTTGGAGCTATGTTCTTGTCCTCGTGCTATCTGTTGAGGTAGTAGCTGTGAGGATTGAGGTACGAATTGAGCTTATGTTATCACTTTAATATCAGCCTGAGAATATTTCATTCGTGTGTGAGCTGCTGTGAATTATGTGTTAGGTGATTCTGTGTGATCTGGTTGTTTTACGATGATGGTTTGTATGCTTAATTGCTTATGTGTTTGAATAATATTTATTGTCGTGAGCATGATACTGCTTGGCATTCACGCATAGCATATTAAGCCTATATTCTTTGAGACCTGTTATCGCTGAGTCGCGATTTGTCGGCTGAGTCGCCATGCACAGAACCCAATGTTGTCACTGAGTCGTGATAGCCAACTGAGTCGCTGTGATTTGGGATTCTGTTGATTTATTGAGATTTGATAGCATAGCTGAGTCGTTGTGTCTTGCCTACCGATGATTTTTGGTAGCCCTCATGCATTGCACGTTTGAAATATTACATGTCTGATATGAGTGATGCTATATTTGTGCTCTTCGTACTGAGGTTTGACCTTGTTTATTTTTCCTCGTTTTGGGCTGCTTTGGCATGTGTTGGCCTTTGCAGGGTCTTTAGGTAATCCAGTTGGACCGAGTGGAGCGTCAGCTGATAGATCCCCGTTTTGAGTCTAAGTTATACATTATGTATTGTATTATAAACCAGGGGATGCCCTGCGTGGATATTGTATTTGGGGATCTGTATTTATTGCATAACTGGTTATGATTTGCTGTTTTTGGATTTTTGAGTCAAAATCCATATTTTGAGTACAATTATATTTTAAGAGTTAATTGTAGTTCAGGCCCAAAACAAAAATTTTTAGCCCATATTTTTTTTGCATCCGTGTATATTATGATTAATTGAGTAATTAATCCATGTTTAAGCGCACCAGGACTGAAAAAACACCCTTTTCGATTTTATATATGACCGAGAGCTGCTTCAGCCGCCTTGAGTGGCTCCCCAGAAAGCTTAGCTTCAGTTAGGATGGAGGGCTCGGTAGCAACATAGGTTAAGAGGACTTCAGCAAGCTCTGCCTTCGGCATCCTAAAAGTTAAGAGGTCTAGGGCTAAGGTTAGGATTTACTCATCAAAATTCTTCCTTCTCTTGCGCGAAAAGGTACCGTAGCCTATTCACTTTGGCATCAACCAGTGACCTTCTGGTTAATGCTTGAGACAACTTGTCAATCTCAATCCATTTTTTGTTCTTCAAGAGTGGCCATTTCTTGAATGGGTTTCATCGACTTAATCGTTCAGCCGCACATTGGTCCGGAATTTTATCCAAGAATTAAAATTTGCCAAACGTGCTTAAAAATTGCACTACTTATTCCACTACAAGCCAGAATGTCTCTTGGATCATATTAGGTTTGGCTTGTTCTAGGATCAATGGCCGGTTGCACCAGCTTTGGTCGCTTCGAACTAGTTTGTTTTACTGGTACAAAGACCAACTCCAAATTGATGTTGTCCTCTGGATCAGTCTGGTCTGAATCATATGACATTAAACATACCTTTCTTTTATGTGCTGCCTTGACACCCTTTTTCAGCATCCTTCTCCCCCACTATATTAACAATCTTTATTGCTAGTCATCAGCAACAGTTGAAACCTTTGATGGATTATTTAGCCTGTCAGTTGTGCTGTTGAGAGGTACTTCTTCCATTACAGGAGCTCCAACACCAACCTCACAATCAACTGTTGCTGTTGTAGATGAATTTGCATCGCCTCCTCACCCGCAACAATTAGAGAATAGGTGCTATCTTTACCACCCGTATCACTTCCTCAGAACTATCTTCAATATCAACACCGTCGCCTGAGCAGACTTCTTCTTTGTCTCAATTCCTCCACCACATCCTCCAGGGGTGGCCACCGTCGTGTAAAAATCCCAAAGAGCACATTGACCAGTTGATCTGGACATTAGTGTTGTTGGCCACCATAATCTCAAACCTCTCGGTGGTCACTGCAACAATCGATCCATCTTGGCTATGAGAGACATAGACTTTGATACCACTTATTGGTTTCAGATATGATACTTGAGATAGAAATATGAAATATTTGAAGAGTAAAAATGGATACCATATTTTACATGAAAAAAACCCAAAAAATTATTAGGGTAAAAATTATGGAAAGTGAAAATATTTCAGTATAATAGTTTAGAGATTTTCTCACTTTATTTTCAAAGGGACACGAGAAACTTATTTCAAATATATTATAAAACATACTCGAATATATTTACAAATTATAGAAAGAATGTATAATAGAATAGTTTACACTAAACCTGAGGAGCTCTATCGGACAAATTGCAAGCAAATGGGAGGAAATAATTTGAATGCATTGATTAGTTCCTGCCAGCTACCCTACATAAACTTATTATGTTAAATATTAAATATTGACTACCTGAAAATCAATGATCGAAACAGACCCAACTTATTTTCCTAAAATCGTTTACACCTAAATGTTGCATATTGATTTTGTTGAGCGTTCGTACCTGCACACACTAGAAGTTGGGCAGAAACCGAACACTCAAGATAAGCCCTGGTATCAAATCTGAAAAACACTGTAACCGAAACCGGTACAGAAACGAAACAGCCCAGATATATAGAGATAATAGCTTAAAGCGTAACAGCTCGGATCTAGAGAGATCAAAGCTGTAGGTATAAACAGCTCGGACCTAGAAAGGTCAAAGCTGCTGGCTCAGGAATTGAGACACAGAGAATCTCACTAGAAGCACAAAGCTTCACAGATCACAGTATAGGACATCGAAGGGGAGCAAACTCGCTCAAAAGAGATACCCAAGCCCACTGCTGAACCAACAGATCAGACAGTCAACCTAGCAGCCCACTGTTGTACCAGTAGCGCACACACAAAGCCAGTCTCTCGATAATAGGTCCTTCACAGAACTGAGCCAATTACTCAGACAAGAAGGAACCGAAGTTCTCTCACAGATATGACACCCAAAAGCCTCCAAGAGAACATAAAATTCCTCCAAGAGAACAAAAAAGTCAAAGAATGAGACGTGAGAAAGAAAGAAGGGAGAGAAAAGACAAGGCGGCTAGGTTACACACACCAAGAGATACACGCACAGGTGTATATATTAAGTAGGGCTTGGGTGAAAAGTGGGCTTGGGCTAGCAAAAACAGAATTGGGCCATCAAGGAACTTGGGCCACACATTCACATTCTCCATCTTGATCCAAGTACCATGATCAAAAGAAGCTTACTGTTGGGATTCACACTCAGTTTCATCATAGCCATAGTAGGGGCACATATTCTCACTGAAAGAGAAGCAAGCAGTCTCAGCTGGTTCAGATTACAGCACACAGCCCACAACCAGAACCTCCACCTTACTTTGCACACAGTAAATGAAGCCTGAAAAATTCAATGAACACAACAAGTCAGTACACATATACACAAGAGTCACAGAAAGACACATAGGATAATTTATCATTACCAAAACAACCTTGTTTATGTAAAATTTCTAGTCCTTTAGAACTCATGCGTCCTAATCTTTTATGCTACAAATCAGTCATATCAGATTGCACAGAATTCACACAGATCTTATCACAAACAGATTTGGCATGACAAACATACAAGTTATTTAATTTTTCAACTTTAAATAACACGAGTGACCCCTTCACTATTCTCATGAAACCATTTCCCCATCTACCCTCAAGCCCATCCTTCTCTAATGCAGCACAGGAAATGAGGTTATTGCACAAAGCAGGAACATGTCGAACATTTTTCAGTGTCAGCACATAGTTATTATCAAATTTTAAGCAAACATCCCCAACACCCGCAATCTTACACTGTTTTTCATTAGCAAGAGAGACATATCCATTTTCAATGCTAGTGTATGTAGAGAAAATGTGTTTCAGAGGTGTCATGTGATAGGTGCAACCAGAATCAAGCAACCATTCAGTTTCATTCACAGAAGGTAATTTCACAGAATTGACAAAAGAATCACCATAGTCTCGCACCATGAGCGCATCACCATAGTTTTCTATGAAAGCAGTAGCATTGTTAATTTGTTCAGTTGACGATGTGTTATCCCTTTTAAACTTGTCCTCCTTAGGATGAGAACAATTAGCCTTGTAGTGACCTTTTTCACCATAATTATAACAAATTATGTTCCCTTTATACTTTGATTTTGATTTGCTGCTACTCTCATCTTCTCTGTGACCTGAGGAACTCCCATGCCTACTTTGTGATCTACCCCTGACATGCATAACCTCCCCACTAGGTGATTTAGTTCATGTATGGTTTTTAGGTCTAGTTCTTACTCTTTAATCCAGTTATAACAGTATCAAGAGTTATGACATCTCTACCATACTTAATGGCAGACCTCACATCTACATATGTATCAGGGATATCATTCAAAAGTACAATAGGAGTGTAACATCTATGTGTTTATCACCCGTTAGTTTGATATGTTGTATTAATTTGGTAAACACATCAAAATTCTCATCAAGATCTTTATTTAAATCCAATTTAAATCTGAAAAATTTTTCAAGCAAAAGCATTTTACTGGGCAAAGAGGTTTCAGTGTAAAGTTCTTGCAATTTTTCCCAAAGAAGCTTAGCAGAATCAAGTTTACCACATTTTCTTAACACAGCATCAGACATATTCAAGATAATCGAAGAGTAAGCAAATTCATCATCTTCCTTTCTTTTTAAAGCAGTAACATCTTCGGCATAAGAATCAGTGTCAATAGCCTTAAAAACTTTTTGTTGTATTAAAATCCCTTTCATTTTTGTTGCCATATCGAAAAATCAGATTTACCATTAAATGGTTCTAAGCTGTAAGCAGTCACAGTAGCCATAGATACTCACAAAGAAATCACAAGAAGGAAAACAAGGCACACACAAGCAGATAAGTCAGCGGAAGCAGCACAGGATAGCTACGATCACAACAGCAGGTAAATCAGATATAACACAAAGCAACACACAACAACAGACGATAATACAACACTTAGGATAGAGAAAACAAAACAGGAATACTGTTCAGTCGACAGTACCCTCCAAGCACACAAAAGGACCGGGAATACTTACAACCCAGAGGCCAACGCTTTGGGGTTATGGTTCCCGAGAACTGGTATTCAGCCTCACTGCGAACAGCGTCGCAGCAACAATAGATCGGATACCAGATCTGAACTAGACTCTGATACCACTATTGAGCGTTTGTACCTGCACCACACTAGAAGTTGGGCAGAAACAGAACACTCAAGATAAGCCTTGGTACCAAATCTGAAAAACACTAACTGAAATCGGTACAGATGAAACAGCCCAGATCTATAGAGATAAGAGCTTAAGGCGTAACAGCTCGGATCTAGAGAGATCAAAGCTGTAGGTATAAACAGCTCAGACCTAGAAAGGTCAAAGCTGCTGGCTCAGGAACTGAGACACAGATAATCCCACTAGAAGCACAAAGCTTCACAGATCACAGTATAGAACACCGAAGGGGAGCAAACTCGCTCAAAGGAGATACCCCATGGCCACTGCTGAACCAACAGATCACACAGTCAACATAGCAGCCCACTGTTGTACCAGTAGCACACACACAAAGCCAGTCTCTCGAGAATAGGTCATTCATAGAACTGAGCCAATTACTCAGACAAGAAGGAACCGAAGTTCTCTCACAGATATGACACCCAAAAGCCTCCAAGAGAACACAAAAGTCAAAGAATGAGATGTGAGAAAGAAAGAAGGGAGAGAAAAGGCAAGGCGGCTAGGTGACACAGACCAAGAGATACATGCACATGTGTATATATTAAGTAGGGCTTGGGTTAAATAGGGAAACTGGGCTTGGGCTAGCAAAAAAGAATCGGGCCATCAAGAAACTTGGGCCACACATTCACGTATTTTAAGAAAACTTTGAAAGAATATTGTTGAAAGTTGGAATCTAAAGAAAACTGAGCATGTTGTCATGCGTCCATGTATGACCATAATATCGCAAATGTATGCCAAGATAAAGAATTTCATTTTTAAAAACCGTTATCTTACTGATAAGTATATAACTTATAAATATTGATGATGCCGGCTATGATAATTTTCTCAAATAATAAGATTATAATGCTAATAAGGACAAGTCTTTGTTCACCAAAGTCCTAAATGGAGGTTCCCTTTTATTTCCTTTATGATTTGAAAATCTTGCATTTTGATAGGGTTATGCTTTGGATTCTATTCTTGTCCTTTTAAATTCTCTTTATGACTTTAAGTTATCTTGTTTAATAAATTAATCTTCTCGAAGTACATTTATATTTTAAAAGTTGTACGTTAATACTTGATCGAAATCGACCTCCAACAATGGGTCAAATTCAATAGCATTTGATGTTATACGTACCATCCAATACATAAACTAGATGCTCATTTGCTCATTAAGTGTAATTCTAATAGTAGCTAATTATAAATCTTCTATGGGTCATGTTATTTAGGTGATGTGGTAAATGGTACATGAGAAATAAAACAAAAAATCAACGAATAAGTCTCCTGTGAGATCTTCTCATGTGTTATATTCGTAAGATGTTTTGACCAAGTTCATATGATAATACTTTTAATATGAAAATTAATATCTTTGATATAAAATATAATATTTTTCATATGTTGAGTCAATTTGGTGGTAGAGTAGACAAAATTAATATGTGTTAGTATAAAAAGTAATGCTAGGGTATGTTCATTCTCACAAATATGACCTATAAAACAATCTTACATTGATGTTTTTGAAATCAACGTTCACCAAATGTCGCTATCTTAATCTTTTGTTAAAAACATAGTCAATTATTCGTGCTACCGGTGATGTTGTCATTATCTATAAGATCATCCATGCTTCATATCTTTGAATGTTGATTTTCATTATTTGAAAGAGGAAAAGTAAATAGTAATGATTATGGATCACCTGATTCCAAAGAGGGATGAACTAGGCCATTATGAGAGGAAGGAAATTTTAAATATTTATCAGGAAGGTAGAAGATTAACAATTAGATAACTATGTTTAATGTCATTTTTTTTTTCTTGCGAATAATCCCTACAATTCGATATGACGAATACTAGGTTCCTCAATCTTTTGACTTTTAGTTAGAGCCGATTTACAAATAGAGAAGCTTGCGAGAAATATTGAGATTCTCAAAACTAATATTATCTAAATTGATTAGTAAAATTTGGGGAACCAAAGAACCTAGGGTGATAATGTGTCCAGTCTCATAGAAGTAATTAAATAAGTGAATGTAAATAAATTGGAAGAAATGAGCGTAATCTTTGAAAACAAAAGTGACTATTGAATATTATAAGTGGCACGTAGTATTTGAGAATAAGTGATATTAAGTTATTATAGTACTAACTTTTCTCATAATCACTTTTAGAAGTAGTAACTGTTTCTCCTTGTTTTTGGAGTCTATGACTCCGCTGCCTTGATCCACTTGGCTACATCCATCTATGAACTATGATTTCTATTCGATATAGCCAAATTATCTCAGCCGACGAGCTGATACCATCACGTCGGAAGATCGGGAACGTCGGGTACTGCTTGATGGAGAATGTTTCTTCTTCGAGCCTACAACCACAAATCACTGGTCAGAGGACGCCGAAAGTGTGTCCGACGAAGCCCTCCGATGCTTAAGTCAGGCAGGATGCGAGAGAAAAGAGAGCAAAAGTATATGCTGTGAGAGCAAGTGAATGCTGGAATGTTTGTGAATAATGAGGCATACCTGGTATTTATAGAGGGGCTAGTCGGTGGATGAGAGCATATCCTGGCGAATATTCGCATGCACCGGCTATCGCGAGATATTCTCCACGATCCTCAGGATCTTATTGCTTAAATTAGTAAAGACGTATCATCCCTGGATTCATTTGCATAAGAAAAGACGTACCTGGGCTGGATTCTGGTAGATATGACATGGTTCTCGAGCAATACTCCCGAGCTGAGCATGTGTCCTCGGGTGACCTCTCGATCTTAGACGCATAGGTCGGGAGGCGGGACGTGTTCGATCCTCGGGACCCGAGGTGGCAACCGAGGGCATCACGATTCTATAATCACAAGGAACATCGCGGGATTTCTATTGGTTGATTGGCCTTCAAATATACCAAAGCATGGAACTGTACCATGGAGACAGAACCCGAACAAGCGTGACAGACAGCATAGTGCATGAGGTTCCCTCGTTCCACAGGCTTGCAATAAATAAATTTATTTAAAGTTGGAAATAATTTCCCCAACCTAGAAACATAATATGTTTATGGGGCAATGTGACAATACTCCACGCTGAGTGCCGAAGCAACCAATCGGGTTTGGATCTGGGTCGGTGCACGGTGCACCACCATCACTTCAAGATGGTGTGGACCCTAGGCATGATGGTCCCAAGTTGTAGAGACAGAAAGTCGTGGACTTATGGGGGAGAGCATTCATCATCTCAATGTGAGCACGTTTCTAATTTCTTGAAATTATGAACTGAATATATGTGTGGATGCATATATTTATCTTAGGGTTTTTAACCACTAAAAGAATTATTATGATATCTTCCATTATAAAGTAAGATTTATTTATTAAGTGATTATTAACTTTTGACTTACGCTCATTGCGTTTTCCAAATACTTGTTTGCCTTCGGAAAAAAATCTAGTGCAATAATATGGAAAATAATTGGTGCAGTAATCACTTGACACTTAACTTTCAAACAATATCAACTTCTGATTTTAAACTTCTCACTTTTGTTTTTGTGGAAGTGTGGCCCAAGTACAAGCCGATCCCATTCTATTCCCAGACCAAGCCCAATCATACTTTTCATCCCAGCCGACCAATTCCTGGCGCAAATCTTGACCACCCATTTTTTATATACACCCCCTATCTCTATATCAATGACTCATAGCCTCTTGAGCTCTCTCTCTCTTTCAAAACCCTAACTTCCGCCGCTTCTCTTCTTCCTCTCGAGTATCTCTGTGAGAGACCCTGGTTGCTTCTTGTCTGAGCTCTTGTCTCAGTTCTATGAGGGATGGGTCTCTAGATATAGGGGGTTAGCGTTGTTGTGAGCTGTCGTGCTACCTCAGTGCGTAGCTGTGCGTCGGGTAGTTGGCTACGCTGTTGTTCTGAGTGAATACCCTCCCGATTGTGTCCTGTTCCGTGCTGGTTGAAGCTTGTGTCAAAAACAGGGTTTTGATGTTTGGTATCTGAGTCAAACCATTTGATATAACCTGATCTGGTTCTCGGTTATTCTTGTGCTTGTTTGTGTTGCAGAGTACTAAACCAGGTTCCTTCGGGTTCTCCTTTGTCTCTGTTTTCTTTTACCTGTCGCAGGCACAGAAACACTACAGTGGTATCACAACTTTGGTTCAGACCTGTACTAGATCTGTCAGTGCTGAGGCGTTCTGTTCGTAGGGAGGCTGAATACCTGCTCACGGGAACCTAAGCCCATAGCGTTGGCCTCTGGGTTGTAAGTATCTCTCGGTCTTTTGTGTGCTTGTAGTGTACTGTGATCTGAACAGTACCTAAACCGGGTATTGTGTGTAGTAGTACCACCGGGTAGATAACCTGAGCCTATCTCACATTATCCCCCACAGGGCTAGGTAGGGCGTTCCGTATAAAGGCAGCTTGACCGTACGCCGTGAGCGTGCTTGGAATCCTGTGTGCCTGGAACCCCCTGCCCAGTTTCTACTTTGTGCACTTAACCCTAAGCTTCGTATTATTGCCTATTCTGTGTATGCTGCCTCTTTGCTGTCTCTGAGTTACGTGCTGGTGTACGGTTTTCAATTGCTGATTCTGCTGTGCGTTTGACTTTGTGTGTCATATCTGTCCTATGTACTCTGTGTGATACGATGACTGCTGTGACCTCGTATAGCTTAGAACCTTTCAATGGTAAATCTGATTTTTCAATTTGGCAACAAAAAATGAAAGGGATTTTAATACAACAAAAGGTATTTAAAGCAATCGATACTGATGCTTATGCTGAGGATGTTCCTGCATCTAAAAGAAAAGAGATGATGAATTTGCTTATTCTTCTATAATTATGAACCTGTCTGACGCTGTGCTAAGAAAATGTAGTAAACTTGACACTGCTAAGCTTCTCTAGGAAAAATCGCAAGAACTGTATACAGAAACCTCGCTGCCCAGTAAAATGTTTTTGCTTGAAAACTTAGATTCAAACTAGACTTAAATAAGTACATTGATGGGAATCTAGATGTGTTTACCAAACTGATACAAGACATTAAATTAACAGGTGATAAAAATATAGATGTTTACGCTCCTATTGTTTTGTTAAATGCCATCTCTGATGATTATGGTGACGTAAGGTCGGCTATTAAATATGGTAGAGACGTAATCACTATTGACACTGTAATCAGTGGTCTAAAGAGTAAAGAACTAGATCTTAAGGCCTACAAAGGAACCAAACCAAATGGGAGGAAAGTTATGCATGTCAGGGGTACGTCTAAGACTAGGCACGGGAATCACATGGGGCATAAAAGGGATAATAGCCGGAGTAGGTCAAGACCTAAGTACAAGGGAAACCGAATCTACTATAACTGTGGTGAGAAGGGTCATTACAAGGCTGAGTGCCCCCACCCTAAAAGGGACAAATTTAAGAAAAACAACACACCCCAGAATGAACAAGTAAATAACGCAACTGATTCTGTGGAAAACTATGGTGATGTTCTTATGGTGAATGACTGCGGTGATGCTTCTGTTAACTCTGTGAAACCACACTATGTGAATGAAGCTGATTGGCTGTTTGATTTGGATGCTCTTATCACATGACACCTTTAAGAAATGTTTTCTCTATTTATACAAACGTTAACAACGGCTTTGTGTCACTCGCTAATGAGAAACAGTGTAAAATTGCTGGTATTGGAGATGTCTGTTTAAAGTTTGATACTGGTTAAGTTCTGACGTTAAAAGAATGTTAGACATGTTTCTGCTTTGTGTAACATTCTTATTTCATGTGCTGCACTAGAAGATGATGGGTTAGAGGCAGATGGGGGGATGGGTGCATGAGGATAATAAATGGGTCATTGGTGTTGTTTAAGGCTTTAATGTGCTGCACTAGAAGATGATGGGTTAGAGGCAGATGGGGGGATGGGTGCATGAGGATAATAAATGGGTCATTGGTGTTGTTTAAGGCTTTAAATTAATAACTTGTATGTTTGTCATGCCAATTCTGTTTGTGATAAAATCAGTGTGAATTCTATGATAACTTACATGACTGATTTATGACACAAAATATTAGGACACATGAGTTCGAAAGGGTTAGAAATATTGCAAAAACAAGGTTGTTTTGGTGATGACAAACTGTCTTATGTTCCTTTCTGCGATTCATGCATATATGGTAAACACCATAGGGTTAAATTTCCTGTTGTCCCTAAACCTAAACTATCTGCTTGCACTGAAATACTCGAATATATACATGCTGATGTTTATGGTCCCTCTAGTGAACCCACTCAAGGGTGCATTAGGTATTTTCTTTCTGTTATTGATGATTTCTCTTGAAAACTCTGGGTTTTTCTGCTAAAGAATAAGTCTATTATTTTCGATAAATTCAGAACTTGGAAAACCATGATTGAAAACCAAACCGGTAATAAAACTAAAATACTTAGGGCTGTAATGAGCTTGAATTCTGTAACTCACTTTTTGTTGAGCTATGTGAACAATTTGGAATTAAAAGGCATAAAACTAACCCCTATACCCCACAACAAAATGGAGTTGTAGAAAGAATGAACAGAACCTTACTTGAAAGGGTGAGGAGTGTGCTTGTTTCCTCTGGACTTTCAGAAAGGTTTTTGGGTGAATGCGTTTTGACTGTTGCCTATTTAATTAACAGATCTCCTTCTGTGTCTTTAAATGGAAAATGTCCTGAACACGTATGTTCGGGTAAAGAAATTGACTACTCTTATTTAAAAACGTTTGGGTGTGCTGCTTTTGTGCATAAGAAGAGTGATAAACTTGAAGCTAGGGCTGTGAAATGTGTGTTTTTAGGTTATCCTGAGGGTGTTAAAGAGTATAGGCTCTGAGTTACGGGTGAACCTGGTTTTAAAACTATAATCAATAGGGATGTCACCTTTAATGAATCTGAATTTCCCTACTTAACTTCCCTTGCCCCTAACAGTGAGCCCACACTGATAAGGTGGAGACACTAAACATAATGCCTACTGCCTTGCATGATCCAGAACCCTCACAAATTGAACAAATTAATCATAATCAAACTGACCATCTTAATATTGCTAAAATCTTGCATGATAATCTAGAAGTAACAAATGACAACACGCAATGACTATCTGTTAGCTAGGGATAGGGATAAGAGACATATAGGACAGCCTGCTAGGCTCCAATACTTCCACTTAACATCCCATGCTTTCAATGTATTTGAAGAAATCGACAGTAATGAATTAAAAACTTACATCGAAGCCCTAAAATCTAACAAATCTTCTGAGTGGTTGGCTGTCATGCATGAAGAAATGAACTCCCTGCATGTGAACAATACCTATGAACTTGTTCCTAAACCTATAAACTGTTTTGTTGTGGACTGTAAATGGTTATTTAAAGTCAAGAGTGAAGGTGACACTGTTAGATACTTAGATATAAGGCTAGGCTAGTAGCTAAGGGTTTCACCCAAAAATAAGGGGTTGATTACATTGGAATCTTTGCCCATATCGTAAAATTCACTACTGTCAGAATTATGCTTGCTTTGTGTGCACAATTCGATTGAGAATTGAAACAAATGGGTTTTAAAATAGCCTTGCTGCATGGTGACTTAGATGAACTGATATATATGAAACAACCAGATGGCTTCATTGACAAATCTAAGCCTGACCACGTGTGCCTGCTAAAGAAATCCTTGTATGGCTTAAAGTAATCTCCTAGACAGTGGAATAAGAAGTTTGATTAATGCATGCTATCTTTGAAATTTAAAAGAAGTTCATGTGATTCTTGTTTGTATTTCAAAGACACGGAAACAATGTCTATCTTCCTATTGATCTATGTTTATGACATGCTTCTAATCAGCCTTTCTGTGAGGGCAATGAATCATGTTAGGTCATTCCTAAAAATTTGACATGAAACTCTTAGGAGATGCAAAAAGGATTCTAGGCATGAACATTATTAGAAATAGGGGTAACTACCATTTGTTTAAATCAGACTTCCTATATTGAAAAAGTTTTAAACAAATTATGTATGTCTAACGCAAATGTTGTGACTGTTCTCCTTGCTGCTCATTTTATGTTAAGTAAGGATCAGTGCCCTAAATCTGATCTTGATATAAACAGTGTGAGAACTGTGCCCAATTCTAACGCCATCGGTTCCATCATGTACATGATGGTCAGTACTGGACCCGATATAGCATATGTCGTAAGCTGTATAAGTAGGTACATGTCAAATCCTGGTGTAGTAAATTGGAATGCAGTAAAATGGCTACTTAGATACCTACAAACACTCTTTGAACTATGGTCTCATGTTTTCTAAGTGTGACAGAGGCGTTGAACTCACTGGCTATGTAGATTCGAACTATGCTAATGACAAAGACAACAGAAAATCTACTACTTCACATGTGTTTCCTTTGTGTGGTGCATGCGTAAGTTGGAAATCCCAACTCCAGCATATCGTAGCTTTATCTACCAATCAATATGAATATATAGCGATTACAGAGGCTCTGAAAGAAGCTATATGGCTTAAGGATCTATTAAACGAAATCAGTATGCTGACATGTAAAGTCACTATTTTTTCAGATAGCCAATCTGGTATTCAACTGTGTAAGAATCCTATGTTCCATGATAGAACTAATCACATAGATGTTAGGTTTCATTTTATCAGATATTATTGTTAGAGTAGGTGCCCAAATAGCCAACTTGTGGCGTGTGAGTTCTTGTTGACTCTTTGTAAAATGATCTTTATTTATGAAATTCGTATTCTCTTAAGGCATTCTTTATCTTCATTATTTTATAATGTTAACAATTTTGTTGGATAAAGGCATAGAATGCACCATAGTGTATGTTAGATGTGATAGTGGATATGATGGCTATCATGAAACACATCTAATAGTCACTGTGTGTTCTAAACTCGTTCCTAGTCGATTGGACCGTCAAAATGAGGATAAGGCCGCCCGAGTTTGAGAATTGCATCTGCGATGTGAAGTACCACGTTTCATTGGTAGGGAACATTGTGATGTTCTGAGCATGCAGATGAATAGTGATCTGGTGATCTATCGAACTACCCTCGTTCGGACTTTCCAAGTGGTTACCATTTGTCGAGTGGATTAAGTCCGAGGTCTTGGTTGTACAGATTAGCCCTTATTACTCGAAACATCATTGAGACTCTACATGATAGGTGCCTCACTTTGACCGGTTTACCGACTCAGTTGGGGTCATCAGGTGGCGGGGTTGGGTGAGGTCCCGATGCATGTAGGAGTCGATGCTTCGTTGTCGAGGATTCACCGCTCGCCTTTGTGCGTGGATATCCTATGCTATATGAGGAGATAATAGTATGAAAAATCTCTGGCCAGAGTACTTGATGTGTTTTAGGTAAATGGGTTTACCTAGTAACACATGCGATGTCACTATTTGATCTCCAAGATATATGCATGGTTGTTGGATCTCTAGCGACTCTCGATCTACCAATGGTCGTTGATCTGATCGGGATATTTGTGTTGAAAGGACCGTACTGTACGCTAACCATGACCGACTGGTTCTTGCAGGCACTATCAGTGATACCTAGGGGATCATGGGGCGATGTTGCTAGACGCTTTACCATGATCCGATGGGTTAGTCCGAAAATGTGGTTTGGAGTCACAAATGTTGTGAGCCCACGGCTAGCTGTATCCCTGAACCATTGAGGGTCACACAAGTACTGGTTTCTCAATTCCCGCATGGAAATTAAGCTCAATTTGTTGAGTATAGGAGGAGGAAGGATGGAAGTGCGACTTGTCACGCCCCGACTGGACGTGAACACCGGCGATGTTTAATAATTATTCATTACAAAATATTAAGCCTCATAGTGCAGCTCAAAACCAGTCTATTACATAATCAAAATGATCGTCTTTACAACTGAAAATCGGAGAAATTGAATAACAGAGTGCGGAAGCGAAAATTACATTAACAAAGAAAAGCAGAGTCTTCACTAGCCCAAAACAGATCTTGTTCCTCTTCTTCAACATGTTCTTCATTCTTATCTGGGTGGAGAAGTAAGGGGTGAGTGTTTGGGGAAACACTCAGCAAGTGCGGGATACCATTCGAGCATAACAAATATTCATATACATATACTGAATAACAAATCTCATAACAGAGCATAATAGAGCATAACAGAGCATAACAGAGTTTAACAGAGCATGTCAGAACTTAACAGAACGAGTAGCAGAAAAGCACTGATAATTACTTCGTGTCTATGGTTTACTGATCAGTCCCTAATTTTTACTCCTCTAAGGGGTTGAGGCAATGTGGTTAACCAAGTAACCCAGAGTGCGGAATATTCCGTAGACCCATATTACGACAGCAAAATCAGTGCAAAAACAGAGTTTGAACGAGACAAAAATCTGACTTGAAATAGTGCTCGAATAGTAGGTTCAAAACTGAAACTTTAACGAGAATAATATATATAATATCAATCGAATATATTACTTAGCAAAAACCCACTTACTTGATTACTGCTCAAAACATGAGAAACATGGTGGCAATGCTTGATTTCTTATCTGGTTGCTACTTGAAGTGGATCACGAATGTAGAGATCTTCAGACGTTGCATACTTATGAAAACCACCGACATTTCATAAGCGTCTTCGATATACGGAACTGTCGGATTAGGTCCAAAGTTGGTTGTCTTGTTCACAAAAGGAGAAAAATAAATTGTGAACGGAAAAGATCAGATTTGTAAGCCATTTGAATCCATATCGGGATGGTGAATCGAAGCTATAGTTTTGTCGTTAATAGTCGGTACAGTAGAATTGAAAAGAAATTTTAGGAAAACCTAAACTTTGGATCAGGATGAAATTTGAACATCATATATGAAACATGATGAAATAACTTTTGAAAGGTCAAGATCGTTTTTAGAGGAAATTTGCAGCCGTTTCTAAGTGATGGACAAGAGCTGCAGATTTCTCGTATGGAATATGTACATAATATGTACAAAAATCTAGCCGTTGGATTAGAATGAAATTTGGACACCATATCAAGACATAACGAAGTAACATCTGCACGGTGGCGATCAGAAATAGAGGCCGTTTGAAATCAATTTAGGAAGATAAACAGAAGCTGCAGTTTCCTCACATGTAATCTATGCAACATTCTTGCGAATTTGATTTGCGGAAATTTAACCGTTGGATCAGAATGAAATTTTACGTAGTATTCGAAACCTGGAGAAGAAGATTCTGGATGGTGGAGATCGGATTCTAACAAACGGAGAAGTGGCAATAGGTTCCGGACAGTAGGCCTTCAGATTGTTGCTGGAATGCTCAAAACTTCAACCTCTTGTTTTTTAAATGGGACAGCCTCTTGCACGATTTTTGACAGGATTCTTGATGTTTTAAGGGTCACCTTTTATGACAATTAATCACCAATATTTATGGTCATAAGTAGACATTATTAGGCTAAATGATGGCTACTAATGGCTACTTATGGTGAGACTTAATTTAGAATTTAAGACCTTGATTATTCATGGAGAATAGAAATATATGATAAGCTAAGAATTCAATTGAATAGCATTTTGAAATTTTTGGGTTATTTCACGACTTCCTAAAATTAAATAGGGTCAAAATGAAATTTCCCTAAAGTTTGGGCTTGTTTGACTATCCTTGAAAATTGCAGGGGCCAAACTGCTATTTTGGATTAGGTGTTCCGAAAAATTGTTTTCACATCATAATGCTCAGTTTTGTAAATTGTGTAGATCGGTCCGATCTGATCGTCGATCGGGATTATGATGGAGCCACAGTGATGGACTTGTAACCAATGTTCACCATGGGCGTGGGCCCAACCCAAGCCCATTAATCTGGTTCAAGCCCATGGAAAATCTATAAATAGAGGCCCTGGGGTATTAATTTAAAAGATACCAAAAGCTCCTCAACTATATTCTCCCTTCCTCTCCTCTCCTCCCCACGCCGCCGCCGCCTCGCCGTCGCCGCCCGTCGCCGACGGACTTGTTTGGACCGTTCCGGCGAGGAGATTCCGTCAGTGAAATCTTTGTCGTGTTTTCTAGTGCAGACCGACGAAGGAAGTTGGGATTCCGGTCGTGGACCGGATTAGGAGGCTGACACAGCAAACCGTTGAAGTGCCGATTTTCTCGTGAAATTGGTCGGAGCCAGGCTCCTAGACGCCAGCAAGGTACTGATCTAAACATCCTATGTATGTTTATATACTGATTTGCAGGTGTATTGACCGTTCCCGGGCTCAAAATTTTAAATCTTCCGCTGCGCCCCGGGAGCGGGATCTGGATCCGCCGCTGCGCCAACAATTGTCTCCAAAGGGTTGATCTTTCTTGAAAAGATACCCTCTGAAACTGCAGAGACGGGTACCAAATGTCTGTCTGTCAGTAAGTTCATGTCATGTTTAAAATCCTAAAATTTTATAAATGCGACTAACTCCTTGTCTTGCAGATACAATGTGATCCCTTTGCTGTAGGCAAATCGGAGCTGCTGGTCCTGGTTGTAACATTCTGCTACAACCTCCTCTGAGAGGTTTTGTGTTTTGAGAACACACCTCTCTTGGCTGTGATGAAACCATGGGTGGCCCCTTGCACTGTAAGCTTCATTAGAGCACGGTACTTGGACCAAGGTGGAGAAATGTGGAAGTGTGGCCCAAGTACAAGCTGGCCCGATCCCATTCTGTTCCCTGCCCAAGCCCAACCATACTTTCCATCCCAGCCGCCCAATTCCTGGCTCAAATCTTGGCCACCCATTTTTTATATACACCCCTATCTCTATATCGATGACGCATGACCTCTTGAGCTCTCTCTCTCTCTCTCTCGAAACCCTAACTTCCATCACCTCTCTTCTTCCTCTCTGTGAGTATCTCTCTATGATATCTCTGTGAGAGACCCTGGTTGCTTCTTGTCTGAGCTCTTGTCTCAGTTCTGTGAGGGATCAGGTCTCTAGAGATAGTGGGTTAGCGTTGTTGTGAGCTTCCGTGATACCTCAGTGCGTAGCTGTGCGTCGGGTAGTTGGCTGGGTTGTTGTTCTGAGTGAATACCCTCCCGATTGTGTCATGTTCCGTGCTGGTTGAAGCTTGTGTCAAAAACAAGAATCTGATGTTTGGTATCTGTGCCAAACCATTCGATCTAACCTGATCTGGTTCTCGATTATTCTTGTACTTTTTTGTGTTGCAGGGTACTAAACCAGGTCTTCTTCGGGTGCTCCTTTGTCTCTGTTTTATTTTACCTGCTGCAGGTACAGAAACATTACAGTTTTCAAACACTGTCTACTTCTTATTTTTTTCTAAAACTTATAATAACTATTTAACCATGTATCGAAAAGGAAGAATCTTTACAAATACTCCCTTAATGAAGAAATCTTATAATCTTTGATAGAGTTTGCAAATACTACCTAAACTTGTGTCAATAACTAATAACAAATGTTTCTCGTGGGTGCATCTTAGTTACAAAATGTAGTAGTTAATGACGTTTGCTGCAAAGAGACGAAGCCAAAAAATCCGTTTAGAGGGATGAAAATAAATTTTCAAATAAGTTATTACAAAACAAATAAATGAATACGTGACGCATGTAATGTAAAGGAAACTATCATGATTATATTTGCATAAATATTTTGTAACAAAAATGTGATTTAAAAAAAAAATTATTTTACTTTTGTAGTGAAAAAATAAAACTTGAGTTTAAATAGTTTATCTATAAAGGGGATATAAGGTTTAGTTAATATTTTGGAGACTTTGGCCAAAAAATATTTCTTTGAGGCAATGAACGATCCTCTTTCCGCAAGACAGAGTTGCTCGTATAGTGCTCTATGTTTGAGACAATTGTCTCCAAGATATAATGATTTTGAATATATAGGAAGTAGGACACCAACCTCGGTATGTCAGCGAACAAAAGTACGTAGAAATTTCAAGTAATAAGGTGGAAGAAGAGGAAGATGTAATGAGTTATGTATGTAGTGTTTCTAGAGAAAAGTGAACTAATAATCTAAATTGAGGGATTTACTTATAGATGCACACTTCAACAAGTACAACATTTCGTGAATTTAATCATTCATGAATAGTGTAACCTTTCGTGAATGAGTGTAACCATTAAAGAAGTGGTGTAACCTTTCATGAATGAGTGTAACACTTCATGTAATGGTGCAACTTTTCATATATATATATATAATATGTATTATTAATACATCAGTCAATCCCCCACATGAATGAAATTAATGTATCTATACATACTCACTTGAAAGTCTTGTAAATCATTGTTGTATCGAGATAGCTAGCTTCTGGCTTTGAACCTTCCTTCGTAATATACTATCGAATTTACTAGTTGTTTAGTAATATGATGTCTTGAACTAGACAACCGTTTGTGTGAACCAAGTCAATGGTATATACAAAACGATATTTCTAACATATCATGTTCTCATGTTGTGTCCACATCGGCCTTGGACCATATCTCAGATTCGTAAGTGTTCGTATTGAAGAGACCACTACTTCGCACTTACATAGGTGATCTTCTAATTAGCGTATCCTAATATACCATACCGTTTAGATATAAGAATCATTAAAAGTTGGCTTATCCTCACCACTTATTGCAGGTATTCTTTTTACTTTGACGCTTGAGGAATGAGCATACAATAATTCCAAGTATTCAACCCAATATTTGTAACTTAATTGTCCTATTGAACCAATGTCTTGAGATCTCCAATTTACTAGTTCAGGTTACCACTATAAAAAGTTTTATTTTGTGAATTTTAAACTTATTCCTCTTACTAGCTTGTACATTTGATCACTATCTATGTCTTTAGTAAACGAATCTGCTAGATTATTCTTTGACTTCACATATTCAACAGTAATAACCCCATTTGAGATCATTGTCTTAAAGTATTATGTTTTCGACGAATATTTGAGATTTACCATTGTGCATTTTACTTGTGCTCTCCTTATTATCGATTAACTATCACGATGAATAATAATAGGATGCACAGGCTTATTCCGACAAGGAATGTCTTCTAAGAAATCTCTTAGTCATTCGACTTCCTCAGCAGCTGTCTAAAGCAATGAGCTCGGATTCCATAGTGGAACGAGCTATACATGTTTGTATAGAAGACTTCTCCTCCACCCATTATGAATACATATCCGCTAGTGGGCTTTGAGTCATTTGTGTCGAATATCCAATTGGCATCATAATATCTTTCCAAAACCGTTGGATATTTTGTATATATCAATCCATAGTTTGATGTATATTTTAGGTAACCAAGTACTCTTGTTAAGGCTTTCCAATGATTATTACTTTTGAACCTACTCAACTTATTGACGGTTATGCAAGGTCTGGACGATTACAGTTAGTCAAGAACATGAAACTCCCTATTATCTTTGCATATTCTAGTTGCGATACAGGTCCACCATGATTTTTGGCTAAATGAATGCCTAAATCTATAAGTGTCCTAGCCGGGCGACTATTTAGGTACTAAACTTTTCAATTATCTTCTCAATATAGCGAGTATATGATAAAAAAAAGTCCTTCAGGTGTCTTAGAGACTTTGATCCCTAAGATAATAACATAACCCTAAATATTTCATATCGAAATGTTGTTTCAACATTTTCTTAGTTTTCATGATCAACTCATGCTTACTTCCCATGATCAACATATCATCTACATACATGCAGACAATTAGAGGAGTTTGCAGTACTTTTTATATAGACACATTTGTTACATTCATTTATCTTGAAACCATTTGGCATCATCACACTGCCAAATATTCACTGTCAAATTTTCCATTTCATTATTTAGGCGTTTGTTTGAGTCCGTACAATGACTTGACAAGTTTGAATTCCTTTTTCTCTTGTTCGGTATGCTGACTCCATCGAGTATCGAGTTGTTCCATATTCCTCTTCTAATTGTCCATTCAAAAATGTGGTTTTTACATCCATTTGGTGATCTCAAGGTTATGCAATGCAGCAATGGCGATGAGAACATGAATAGATGTAATTCTAGTAACCAAAGAGTATGTATCGAAGAAGTCGTACCCTTCCTTTTATTTGAATTGACCTCGGTTGTCCGATTATCTTTCTCAATACAAATTCTCACAATCAAGTCTTCAAGTTTCAGCTCTTTGCGCCTGTGCTTGAGGTAGTTCTTGAAGTCTTTCTACATTAGAGGCAACTTCTCGATGATCGCAGCCACTTGGAATGGTTCATTCAAAATCAGCCTTCCACCAACAAGTCGTGAAGAATGATTTGAATATCGTGCATCTGACAAATAACATGTTTTGAATCATTCATATTATAATCCAAAAATGTACCAACAACGAATTTTTTATTTCAGCATCTTCAGTTTTATATTTCTTCTCAAGTGATTCCCACAATTCCTTTGCAGTCTTTACAGAGGAGTAGAAGTTGTAAAGTGTATTAATGAGACCATTTAGGATGTAATTCCTATAGTGGAAATCATTATAGTTCCATGCATCAAGCACAATCATTCGTTGGTTGTCACTGTCGCCTTCAGTGATGATAGGGAGATCTTCATTTAAGAACCGTGTTATGATCGATTTGGGGGGTTATTCATGAGCTCTGCCACAACTCACATAGGCTCTCACTCAACCCAAACCCCAACCACGTGAGTTACATGCATTTTAAAGTTTTAAGAGTTGAAAGCAGCACACAACTATGAACCAGATCAGCGTGAAGCTGGACCAACAGCTTTGGGAGCTGGTCCGGATAACCAGCAGCTCTGCGAGCTGGTTTAACACAGACAGTCTGGTTCATTATTGAGCTGCAATAGCTCAATGTTCTTGAAAGTTTGTGCACCGAGATACAGATTGAGTAATGAATTAAAATCATACGGAAACAACTCAAACTGAACTCTTATATTCGAAAACTCATTTACGGTTTTATGCGTAGTAAACAAATGTGCAATGCGTGAAAGCTGTAAAGAAATATGCTGCGATTTGTTTATGAAAGTTCGGAGCAGAATTTCCTATGTCTCCCCTTCTTCCGCAATCGAGAAGGATCCACTAGAAGACTTTGATGCAGCGACCCTCGCTACAACCCACTCCTATGACCAGCAGCCGCAAGTACTCCTAGCAACCACCACTGCACACCAGTCCGCAAGCTGCGTGTGTCTAACTTCACTTCTTTCACGCCTCAGTGAGAAAGACTGTGACGCCCCAGTTTTAACGACTGTCCCCACTGTACCAACAGTATTTTTCCAGCGTGTTTTGTCCTCACTCGCACGCACCATGAGAAACTTTCCAGGGGATAACCCATCCCAAAATTGTCCCAAGTCAAGCACGCTTTGTTGGTCCCTGTTTTCGAAAGGAAACTCAGCAGGCGCTGGTTAAATGAGGTTTAAAAATTTTGCGCTCTGCTATGGAGCTGCAATAGCTCAATGTTCTTGAACATCTAAAATAAACAGAGCACCGGAGACAGATCTGGTATGATTTAAAAATCATGCGGAAAATGCCAGAACTGAATCCTTGCATTTTAAAACGATTCAAACAGATTTATGTGCAACATAAATCTGTTCGAAACTGTGCAAGTGCTTGTGTGCTGAACTGTATGCGTGAAAGCTGAACGTAAAATGCAGGTGCTGAATGCAAGTGCTGAATTATGTTTCACGTGCTGAAATAAGCGTGAGTGCTGAAATCTGTTAAGGCGTGCGAATGCTAAAGTAAATATGCAGGTGCTGAAAGCTTAAAGAAATACGATACGCAGCAGGTTTGTTTCTGGAAGTTCGGACCTCAATGTCCTACATCTCCCCTTCTTCCACCTCGGAAGGATCCACTACTAGAAGACTTTGATCTATACAACACGTACAGACCCAATCCCACAACCAGAAGCTGCGAGAACTCCTAGACTCCACAAATGCACATCAGCCGCAACTGTGTGACTAACTACATACACATGAGATTAACGTCATTGTGCTTGGACGGGAACTGTTTGAAACGTTTTGATATTCATTCACCAAAGTATGTGAATGAATCTCTGTGTGTGAGATTGTTACAATGAAGCTCTAAACTCTCTGTTTCTCACACACTAGGGAAATTCTCTACACAAGCTAATTAAAACTCAGCAATCGACTCTC
>KQ991081.1:23964-34666 GCA_001598015.1 Dorcoceras hygrometricum | reverse complement strand
CGAGTCGAGTCGTGAGGACTAATCAGTACAACCAAGACCTCGGACTTATCCACTCGACAAATGGTAACCACTTGGACGAACGAGGTCCCAGTCCAGTCTCGAACTCGGGCGGCCTTATCCTCATTTTGACGGCCCAATCGACTAGGAACATGTTCAGAATACAACTATTAGATGTGTTTCATGATAGCCGTCATACCCACTATTACATCTAACATACGCTTTAGTGTAATCTAGGTCTTTACTACCAATGAAACATGGTACTTCGCATCGCAGATACCAGTCTCGAACTCGGGCGGCCTTATCCTCATTTTGACGGCCCAATCGACTAGGAACATGTTCAGAATACACAGCGACTATTAGATGTGTTTCATGATAGCCGTCATACCCACTATCACATCTAACATACGCTTTAGTGCATTCTAGGTCTTTACTCAACGCAATTGTAAATCATTACACACATAATGAAAGTAAAGAACGCCATATAAGTAAATGCGAATATCATATATAAAGACTGTTTGTACAAGAGTCTATAAAACCCACACGCCACAAGTTGGCTAGTTGGGCATCTACTCTAACAATCTGTGCTTCAACCATTTTGTTCTTCACTCTACTGCGCTTGATCTTCGTGCTGCTCCTGCTCCAAGCTTGGTGAACCAGCTTGGTGTTCCCTGCACTCTGGAAGTAAACTGCTGAATCAGCTTGGGCATCCCCTTACTGTTCCAACTAGATATCTTCGACCAGTTCAGCTCAGGCGTCCCCTTACTATTCCAGTTTGGATATATTCAGGTCTACTCCAGTCTTAGCAAGCTGCACATGTCACGTAGAGCGTTAGTACAATTATAACAGAATTCGTGTGAATCAAAACTTAGATTCTGATCTATAAGAACAGATCCAACAGATATGGACTGAAGTCCCGATCTGGTTTATTAGCAAGCTTTCAGTTTCATCTAACTTCCTTTAAATATTGTATCATGCTCAGTTATGCTTGGGTTCTATGATCTTTTTATCCTAGTTTTACTTGCTCAGCCTCTAGGTTCACTAGTTTTCCTGTTGTAGGTGAGGCAGTTCAGGGGCAGGCGGAGGTGCGAGCTGAACCAGCTTGGGTGCTGCGTGTGTTTGTCAAAGGCTTGCGTTTCCGCGATGTCATCGTTGGTGTTTTTGATCTTTTTGTAACTGTATTAAGATCCATTGCAACAATGAAGGATTCACATAGAATTCGATAGTCGTAATATCCATGTTGTAATCGAACTCAATTTTTGGTATTCCGAGCTGGTTTATTCGTTAATCATGTTTACTGTTCCATACTTCGATCTCACTGGAAGGAAATACAGCTTCCTAATTTATTGTTTTAGTCCTTTCTTTTCCGAATTTCATCTTTTTTACTACAATCCATTGACTGGGTTTGGGCGTCACAACTTGGTATCAGAGCCAAGTTCCTGAGATAAACACACAGTTCTCGCCCACCATTCTACTGATCCATGAGTTTTATTGTTATGTTAAGAGTCATTTTTCTTTTGAGTTTCTGATGTTCTTTTATGGTGTATTGCGGGCTATAGATTAAGATGTCAGGCAGAGGAATAGGTAGAAGAAGTATCCCTGTAGAGGAGCCAAACCCAGACAGCAACACACGTATTACCCAACTCTTAGAACTACTAGTAGAACAGACAGACATAGTCAGTGGCCAATCTTCTAGAAGTAGGGAACCAAATCATAATGATCCCCCGGAGAAGTTTCGAAGACAGAAGCCAAAGGAGTTTAGTGGTACAATAGATCCGCTTGTTGCAGAGAGCTGGATCAAGTCGATGGAGGTTATTTGAGAGTACCTCCAAATTCCAGATCTGGATAGGCCCAGGTGTGCCATTTTCATGTTAAGAGATGATGCGATGATCTAGTGGGAGGGAGCCAAACTGTCAGTGGATCTGGCAACTCTCTCCTGGGATGAATTCAAGCTAGTATTCTTTGAGCAGTACTTCACAGCAGACAAGAGGTCTGAGATGAAGCAAGAGTTCCTGACTTTGAAACAGGGGAGCATGACAGTACATGAGTATGTTCGTAGTTTGAGATGGGATGTTATTTTGTACCTCTCATTGGAAGAGATCCCGAGGAGAAGTTGAGACACATTGTGGAAGGGCTGAAGTCTACATTCAAGCTGAATGTTAGGCTAGCTGCGCCAAAACTTACAGGGAAGTAGTGGATAAGGCCCTGCGAGTCGAGAAAGATTGGAAGGATGTCGAGGATGAATGACAACAGAAGAGGCAGGACTTACAAAAAAAGATCAGAGGCCATTCAAGAAGCAGAACAAGAACTAGCAACAACCTTAAGAACAGAAGCCTATACCAGCCCAGCCAATCAACGGAGTACCAGCTGGAGAAAACAAGCCAGTTTGCCCCAAGTGCCAAAATAATCATTCTGGGCACTGTAGAGCTGGCCAGAGCGGCTGTTACAAGTGTGGTGCTCAAGACCACATTTCTAGGTACTGCCCGAAGTCGAAGCAGCTGGTGCCTAGCTGAGCGTATGTAATGACGGCTGAGCAAGCCAACCCCGATTCTACCGTAGTTACGCGTAAGGTTTTGATTGCTGTTATGCCTTCATTTGCCCTGTTAGATTCGGGTGAGACTCATTCCTTTATAGCTGAAGATTTTGCTAGGAAGTTACCTTGTAAGACAGAACGATTTTCCATAGGCTATTGTGTGACAGTACCTTCGGGAGAAGAGCTAGTATCCCATGGGTTATATCGTGACTTAGAGCTCAAGCTTCAAGGACATTTAGTTACTGCCAACCTAATTGTTCAACCCATGCCTGAATTCGATTTGATTTTGGGAATAGACTGGTTATTTATTTATGGGGTAATAATTGATTTTAAGCTCAGGACAGTAGCTGTCAAGCCACCCAAGGAACCCAGATTTCATTCGAAGCTAACCAGCTTAGGCGAGTTCCTCGCATTATTTCAGCCTTAAAGGCCCAGAGTTATTTGAGTAAAGGTGGATTAGAATTCTTGGCTAACTTATCATCCCTAGCTGCTTCTAGTAAACCCGAGTTGGCTGATGTTGAGGTAGTAAATGAATTTCCAGAAGTTTTTCAAGATGACATCAGTGGACTACCTTCCGACAGAGAGCTAGAATTTTCCATCGATTTAGTACCAGGAGCAGCTCCTGTTTCCAGACCGTCCTATAGGCTTGCTCCTACAGAGATGAGAGAGCTAAAAGAACAAATCCAAGACCTGTTGGATAAGGGATTCATACGACCCGGCACATCACCATGGGGAGCCCCTGTTTTGTTCGTGAAAAATAAAGATGAGAGCTTAAGGTTGTGTATAGATTATCGCGAGTTGAATAAAATTACCATTAAGAATATTATCCCCTGCCTAGGATTGAGGATTTGTTCGATCAGTTGAAGGGAGCAACAGTGTTTTCCAAGATAGAACTGCGGTCTGATTATCACCAGCTTAGGATCAAAGAAGCCGATATCTACAAGACAGCTTTCAGGACGCGTTATGGTCATTATGAGGTTTTACTAATGCCTTTTGGACTGACCAACGTACCTTCAGCCTTTATGGATTTGATGAATAGAGTTTTCCAGCCATTTTTAGATCAGTTTTTTTATCGTATTTATAGACGATATCCTAGTATATTCGAATACCGGCTCAGAGCACGCCAAGCAGCTTAGGACAGTGCTACAAGTTTTGAAGGACAAGAAACTATTTGCTGAGTTCAGCAAATGTGAATTTTGGCTGAAGAAGGTTGCATTTCTAGGCCGCATCAATTCTAAGGATGGATTAGAAATCGACCTACATAAGTTCGAAGCAGTGCGAGACTGTCCTGTGCTCCGATCGATTACAGAGGTGAGGAGCTTTTTAGGACTTGCTGGATATTATAGGCGTTTCATCAAGGGATTCTCGAAGACAGCGGTTCCATTATCCTCATTGACTAGGAAGCAAGTCAAGTTTGAATGGACTCATAGTTGCCAGCAGAGCTTTGAGGAGTTGAAGCAAGAATTAATTGAAGCTCCAGTGCTAACCATGCCTTCTGGTCAAGGGAATTTTGTTATCTACATAGACGCATCCAAGCTGGGTTTAGGTGCTGTGTTGATGCAAGACAGAAGGGTAATCGCATAAGCTTCCAGGCAGCTGAATAACCATAAAAAGAACTATCCTACACATGACCTGGAGCTAGCAGCAGTGGTGTTTGCCCTGAAGATTTGAGGCATTATCTATATGGTGAGAAGTACGAGATATTCACAGACCATAAGAGTTTAAAGTACTTCTTCACCCAGAAAGAGTTGAACATGAGACAGAGGAGGTGGTTAGAGCTGGTCAAAGATTATGATTGCACCATTAGATACCACCCAGGGAAAGCCAATGTAGTTGCAGATGCTCTTAGCAGGAAGTCGATAGGATTAACCCAGCTCACAATTTAGAGGCCCTTAGCTTATGAGATTGAGAATTTTGGGCTAGAAATGGTGCCCCATCACAGTACTGCAGCCCTGGATATTCTCACAATCCAATCAACATTGATAGACCAGATTAGAGAAGGGCAGCTAAGAGATGAACAGCTGAGGAAGTGGGTAAAACAAGACGAAGGGAGAGGAGGTAATCTCTACACATCAGCTGGAGGAATTGTTAGATATCAAGGCATACTATGGGTTCCCAGTGTGGATACCTTGAGAGTTGATCTCATGGCCGAAGCTCATATAGCCCCGTACTCAGTGCTTCCAAGGAGTACCAAGATGTACAAAGATTTTCAGAAATTGTATTGGTGGCCAGGCATGAAACTCTACATTTCTAATTTGTTTCAGAGTGCCTAACCAGTCAGCTAGTCAAAGCAGAACATCAGCGACCAGATGGGATGCTGAAGTCCCTGTCGATATCAGAATGGAAGTGGGAGAGTGTTGAGATGAATTTTGTAGTTGGTTTACCCAAAACTTTCAAAGGATACAATTCAATTTGGGTTATAGTAGATCGACTCACAAAATCAGCTCACTTCCTACCAGTCAAGACAACTTACGATGTGAGCAAATACGCCGAGCTGTATATGAAAGAGACAGTGAGATTAAATGGTATTCCAGTTTCGATCGTATCCGACAGTGATCCAAGATTTAATTCAGCTTTCTGGAAGAGCTTACACATAGCTTTGGGTATTAGGCTGACCTTTAGAACGGCCTTTCACCCCCAGATCGATGGTCAATCAGAAAGGATGATTCAAGTGGTGGAAGATCTACTCAGAGCTTGTATCATAGATTTTTCAGAGATCTGGGATTCAAAGCTACCGTTGGTAGAATTCACGTACAAAAATAGCTTCCATGCTTCAATCCAGATGGCCCCTTACAAAGCTCTCTACGGTAGAAAGTGCATGACACCCATTCATTGGGATGAGATAGGAGAGCGAGCTGGTTTGAGACCAGACATTGTAGAGCAGACAACTGAAGCTATTAACAAGGTAAGGGATCGATTGAGAACAGCTCAGAGCAGGCAAAAGACCTATGCTGATAGCAGACACTGAGAACTGAGCTTTGAAGCTGGAGATCATGTGTTCTTAAAAGTAGCTCCAATGAAATGCATAATGAGATTCGGGAAAAAGGGTAAGCTCAGCCCAATGTTCATTGGTCCATACTAGATTTTGGACAAATTAGGAATGCTGGATTACAGATTAGCATTGCCCCTGCATCTATCTTCAGTTCACAATGTATTTCCCCTGCATCTATCTTCAGTTCACAATGTGTTCCACGTATCAACTTTGAGGAAATATATTCCCAACACATCGCATGTGTTAAGCTATTAACTAATCCAGCTTGCACCCGATATGAGGTACGAAGAAAGACCAGAGATGATCTTTATAGAGAGAATAGAAAGTTGAGGAATCGTAGCATCCCAATGGTTAAAGTGCAGTGGTCTAACCAACCAGAACGTGAAGCAACATGGGAAACAGAAGATGATATGCGTAGTCTCTATCCAAGAGTTGTTTGGTAAGTTGATAGGATCATTGGAATCGAAAAAGTGTTTAAAATATGCGTAGGAGTGAAACATACTAAACCTCTAAAAAATTTTTTTTTTTTTTTTAAATCAGATGTGGAATAACTAAGCGGTCATGGGGTAACAGCCGCAGCGGAGCATCAGACGTCCTCACCGTCGGTCGGAGTAATATCATCAACATTATCATGCTCACCTGCACCATATAAACCTAGTGAGCCTAAAGGCCCAACATGCTATATCCGCTAATAGCAAGGTACATATAGTAAAACCACATACAAGCACATAAGTGTATGAACATATTTTTCATGACATGCGTGCATTAAAAGGCTTTAAAACGTTAAATCATGTTGTAGTCGTACATAAATCATCGTAACATATATGTTAAGGCATAGCATAATACATAACATAACTTAAAAGAACTTGCGAGTCGTATCCATGAAGTGAGAGCCGTTAAATTCGATTGATCAATCTATAAACCAACGTACGTGGCGGTGTGGTTCACCCGACCTTACCTCGGGATCCCTATATGTCACACCTCTATGCTTGCCACTTCACCATGTCGTGATCACATGGATCCATAAGCTCATAATCGTTATACATTAACAGGGGATCCCCGGGCCCGGATACCCGGCTAACTCCCATCGTTACTTTGCCCCATAACACTTCAATTTCTCAAAATATTTTCATTCATGCCTTAACACTCTTTAAACTTTCATGATGCATGCGTTTCATAAAAATCATGCGACTTAAAATCTTGGCCCATCAATATATATTTAGTTTCCTTAAAACATTTCATACTTATTAATACATAAATAATTAAATATATATTCATGGGCCTATGCATTATTTTTTTCCTCGGCCCGATCAAGGACTGGCTCAAGTGACTGGCCCGCTAACTCTAAGCCCAAAGCCTCAACTAGACTTAAAATAAATTCTAGGTCCAACTCAAAATGGCCCAAAAACTAAGGATGACCCTCTTTAAAATCAATTAAAGCGCTCGGCCCAATATCGTTAAAAACAGACTTAAAATTCATTAAAGTAATTATCGGCCCAAAATCCATTAATTTGGCAACAATCCTAATTTAATAAAAATTCCAGCAACTTAAAAGAATAGAATTTGACTAAAAATCGTTGACCCAAAAATAATTTTGACTCGAACTAATTTTTAACTTAAAAGTTGACTTGACCCGGTAAAAACGACCCGGAGTTTAAAAATAAAATAACCCGGCCCAAAAATAAAATAATTCGGACCCGACTTAAAATATTCGACTCGAGACTCGATGAACCGCCTCGATCCACTTGAACCAGCCGGTTCAACCGAACCAAACCGGCCCAAAACCCTAACTCAAACAAAACACACACTGGACGGTGTGCGACAGACACACCGCCGAAAAACAGTTCGTACGCCCTGCTCCGGCCACCACTGGCCGGATCCCCGCCGCCTGGACCACCCCCAGGTCCAGGCGGTTCTAACCTGACCGGTCTTGGCCTCAGCCATGGCCCCTACTGGACGCACGAAGGTTAGCAACCGGACGCACAAAACACGCACAAACACGCACAAACACACACTGCGCGGTGTGCGACATCAAGCCATTGGTTCGACCACAATTACACCACTTCGAACCACGACCAGCCACTCCTAGGACCACCATGAACCACTTAACCATGAGACAAGACCCCTCAAGCAGCCCATGAACCGAAGCCATGCAAAAAGGATCAAAACCGTGAGGTGCACATATGAGTACATGCATGATCATGAACATAAACCTTGAGATCTGAAACATTCACATAAAATTCATGCATAATCTTTGTAAAAACAGTATATTATGATTTATATGGTGAGAAAAGAAAGAATATAACATGCCTTGGTTGATAGAGAAGCAAAAATACGTGATACCGGGGCGGAGGACAATGGAGACGACCACACCTTGAGTTCCAATGGAGAAACTTGCAATTTTCAGCCACCAAGGAGAGTATGGAGTCTGAAGTTGGCTGATGAGATGAGGGCTAGGGCAAATTTTCGAGTTTAGGTGGAGGGTGTGTGAAAAAATGGGCTAAAAAGCCCTTCCACCTTGTTTTATTTAAAAAAAATATAAGCCCGTCATTATACTAGCCCATCCCTTAATTAAAAAGGCTTAAAAACATTTAAATATCAGCCCCCAAGCCTTTCATTTTCGTAACATAAGGCCTCTCAATTTTAAAAGTGTCATAAAAGTCATAAAAATGGTCCGTATAGGCGAAAAACGGGTCCTCCTCGGTAACCGTGCATAAAATCTCATTTTCTTGGAGATTGTGCATAAAATAAAAATATTTTGCTTTAAAATATGTCTAAGTGCTAAAACATTAAAATATTTTCGATTTGGTCGACTCCGGACTCGTCCCCGCTTATCGGTCTCAAATCGTACCGTAAAGCGATAAGCACACGTAGAGCATAAAATCATCACATAAACACATATATGACATGCAAATCATATAATCATAAGGTTTTCCTCCTATTCATGCATTCAATTCACGTAATTAGGATTTCCGGGCGTTACAACTCTCCCCCCCTTATAGAAATTTCGTCCCCGAAATTGAGTTACGTACCGAAAAGCTCTGGGTAGCGCGTCCGCATATCGGCCTCGGTCTCCCAGGTAGCCTCATCTGCTGAGTGATTCTGCCACCGGACCTTGATCATCGGAATCCTCTGCGCTCTAAGCCTGCGCTCCTCTCGCGCTAAGATCTGAACTGGTCGCTCCTCGAAAGATAAGTCTGGCGCCAACTGAAGCGGCTCAAAGTCCAGCACATGAGAAGGGTTCGGGACGTACTTCCGTAACATCGAGATATGGAACACGTTATCCGCTGCTGACAGACTGGATGGTAGTGCTACACGATATGCTAACGTACCGACCCTCTCCAAGATCTCAAACGGTCCAATGAATCTCGGACTAAGCTTGTCTCTCCGGCCGAAGCGCATCACGCCCTTCATAGGCAATATCCTCACAAATACATGGTCCCATACTGCCAACTCCAGATCTCATCGTCTACGATCGGCATAACTCTTTTGACGACTCTGAGCTGTCCTCATCCGATCTCGTATCCTGGTCACAATATCAGCTGTCTGTTGTACCATCTCTGGCCCAGTCAAAATCCTCTCGCCAACCTCATCCCAATGCACGGGAGACCTACACCTCCTCCCGTACAAAGCCTCATAAGGAGCCATCCCAATCGACGCCTGAAAACTGTTATTGTACGTGAATTCTACCAAGGGCAACCTAGAATCCCATGCACTCTGGAAATCTATCACGCAGGCTCTCAGTAAATCCTCAAGAATCTGGATGACTCTCTCCGACTGACCGTCTGTCTGCGGGTGAAAAGCCGTACTAAATGATAGCTTGGTCCCCAATGCAGCATGCAAGCTCCTCCAAAACGCAGAAGTAAACCTGGAATCCCTATCTGACACAATAGAGACTGGTATGCCATGCATCCTGACAATCTCCCTAATGTATAGCTCTGCATACTGCGCCAATGTGAAAGTGGTCTTCACCGATAGAAAGTGTGCGGACTTGGTGAGTCGATCCACAATCACCCAAATCTCCGTAAAGCCTCTGGGACTCCTGGGTAAACCAACCACAAAATCCATCGTGATGTTCTCCCATTTCCACTCAGGGATATGGAGTGGCTGTAGTAACCCTGCTGGTCTCTGGTGCTCTGCCTTGACCTGCTGACAAGTCAAACACTCTGATACAAATCGTCCGATATCCCTCTTCATCCCTGGTCACCAGTAAAGTGCCTGCAAATCCCTGTACATCTTTGTACTCCCTGGATGAATGGAATACGTCGATTCATGGGCATCTGATAAGATCTCAGCTCTCAAATGCTCAGTGCTGGGTACCCACATGCGACCCCTGAAACGGACTATCCCATCCTCAACTGTGTACAAACTCCGTCCTCTAGCCTCATCTCTCTGTCTCCACTGCTGTAACTGCTCATCTGCAGCCTGGCCTTCCCTAATCCGATCTCGAAGAGTCGGCTGAACTGTGAGTGCTGCGAGGCTAGGCGCACGTCCTACTGAATAAAACTCCAACCCAAATCTCTGAATCTCAGTCTGTAGTGGTCGCTCAACTGATAAACACGACACCACTGAAGTCTTCCGGCTCAAAGCATCTGCTACCACATTAGCTTTACCCGGATGGTAGCTAATGTCACAGTCATAGTCCTTCACCAACTCTAGCCATCTGCGCTGCCTCATATTCAGCTCCTTCTGGGTGAAGAAGTACTTGAGGCTCTTATGGTCGGTGAAAATCTGACACTTCTCGCCGTACAGATAGTGTCTCCAAATTTTCAGTGCGAACACTACTGCTGCAAGCTCCAGATCATGCGTCGGATAGTTCTGCTCATAACTCTTCAGTTGTCTCGACGCATAAGCAATAACCTTACCACCCTGCATCAGAACTGCACCCAAACCTCTCAAAGAAGCATCTGTATAAACCACGAACTCCTCGTTGTCCACTGGCATAGCTAACACTGGTGATGAAGTAAGGGCCTCCTTCAGCTGATCAAAGCTCCTCTGACACTCGGCGCTCCACACATACTTCGCATTCTTCTTGGTCAAGGCTGTCAAGGGCACTGAAATAGAAGAGAAGCCCTTGATAAATTTGCGATAGTAATCCAAGAAACTGCGAATCTCCACTGCATTCCTTGGAATCCCCCAGTTCTGCACTGCCTCCACCTTCGATGGGTCCACAGAAATCC
>KQ991081.1:6682-19804 GCA_001598015.1 Dorcoceras hygrometricum | reverse complement strand
GTGAAAGGAAAGGGGGGGGGGGGTTGAATGAACTCATTCGATTTTGATTTTTCGAAACCTTAAAACAATTTTTACAAGCCTCGCTTAACTCAGATCTGAGTGACCAGATCTGAGGCTGTCAGTACAAATCTGTTTTCTTGGTTAACAAATATTGTGCAGAAAGAAACGATTAAACAGTGAACAGTTAACAGTACATATGATGCAATAAATAAAAGATAGGGTTCAGAGTTTGTTTCTGGAAGTTCGGATCTGAAAATCCTACGTATCCCCTTCTTCCTTTTCAGGAAGGTTCCACTAGAATAATTTGATGTTTACAGCTTCTGTAGACACCCGATCACTTGAGCCTCGCCCACAGAGAACTCCTAGCAATCTCTATACACGCAAATTACACTGCCGAAAACAAACAATATAGTTTTTTGAACTGCTTCACACAGCAAGTTTGTTATAGACTCAAATCTGATTTTACAATAGACACGTAACAAATGAGTTCTGTAAATCTTCTGGTTCTTTGAACAATCAAGAACATTTACTAAGGTAAACCAGAATATATCTTGAAGGTTGTATCTATGAAAGATCTAAACTAGAGTGTTCTTCGAGATAATGAAGGCCGAGACTCAAAATATTTTGCGATGTGTAAATCTCATAGTGCGAGAGAACTTGTTAATGGCTGAGAGCTTTTTCAAATCGTTCAGAGAGATCAAAATTACAGAGGGCTTCTTCGTTTGAATTCTTGAGCTATATATACTCCTCCATCCTCAACGATCAATAAATGAGCCAGTAGACACAAACTTTGTTTGCATATCTTCATCGTGTCAACGCATTAAATGCTCCATTAATGCTATGCAAAAGTCTGTCTGCGGTTGTCAGAGCTGAGTTAACTTATACCCAAAATAGGTAAACATTGATTTGTACCACTCTGCGTACTGTGCAACTATACTCGAAGTAGCTCTGAACTGTGTCTCTTTCATCCACTTTGTCTAACAGGCTTTATTCACTGTAATCTCAATCGTTGATTCCTCTGGAATATATAACTGATATAATCTGATGATCAAGTCTATTTTGACGCTGAAACCTGAAATCTGCTCTCAAATATACAAACTGTACTTCCACCCTTTAACACAACTAAAGCTGTCAGATCTGATTTCTCTCCTTTACGAAATATCCCCCTTTTTGTCTTCTCAAAATAGAAATATCGTCAAATCTGAATTCTTGAAAAAATTGAATATCTGAAATACTCTGTTCTGATATGAATTACGTTCCCAAAATCTGAAAAATAATATCTGAGAATATTCTGTAATAGATTCTATGTCCAAATCTGAGTCTGTTCCCATCTGATAAGCTCTGATATGAAACTGGCATACTTGACCTGATAACTGAAATAACCCGATTACCCAAATCTGATAAGCTCTTTAATTGATACAATCAAATCGGGGTTGCTCTCATCTGATTTGCTCGGATCTGTTCTAGATCTTACTGTTCCCAAAAACTCTCGGATCTGAAAAACTATCTTTCTTGCTAAGTACCATTACTTACTGTCCAGATCTGATTCTTAACATTCAGTTCTTATCTTGTTTTTGTTATCACCAAAACTTATAAATTTTATCTTAACAATTTCCCCCTTTTTGGTGATGACAAAACTTAGCAGCCTTGACTTAAAAGAGACAAAAATAAATTGCTCAAAGTCATGATATATAATCAATATGAAAACGCTAAGTACAAAAGGTTTGTACAAGAACTGAAATATCAAAATCTGCTCAGCTTCCCCCAAGCCAATATCTGAATCCTCTTGAACTAGAACTTCCTTTTCCTAGACGGTTCGCTGCTGCTACCTCTGCCTCTTCCACCATCTCCTGATCCAGGTCTGTTTCTATCATAAGGTGGAGGCTGCGGACCTCGGCTGCTGCTAACTTCCCCCTTTTTTCCATCACGACCTCTATTTAAATAGGTCATGATTTCAGACAACTGAGTAGTGAGGGTAGCAATGCCGGTTTGAGTTTCCTGGCGGAAAGCATTCAGATCAGCCTTTAGAGTTTTGACTTCCTCTTGGACCTCACGAATGAAATGTCTAAAGATGTGTCCATGATGAGTAGAATCATTTTGAACCGATCTCTCAAGATGTGACATCCTCGAAGTAAGAACAGCTTTGAGATCGTCTATATCCCCTAGTGTCTGCACTTGCTTTAAATGAATCTTATCCACAGTAGCTCGAAGCTGTGCAAACTCTTCTGTATAATAATGTGAAGAGACAATAGAAATAGGCATTGAAATCTGAACAGCATGTGTCTCGACATCTGGAAAAATAGCATCAGAGGGATGGTTCTCAGGAAGATCATCAGCAGTTAAGAGCATTCGAGAACCACTGGAGGAACGAGAACTGGAAGAACTCGGATTCTCAGAACGTGAAGAACTAGAACTTGAAGAATTCGGATTTGCAGCTGGATATGGCACTCAGATAGAATCTACAATTCGTATACACTGGTAAACATTATTAACAATTCTCCTCGAAACTCCACTCTTATCCACGACGGGTCCTACTGGAACTATATTTGTACAAAGGTTGTAATAACCAACCGACTGTAGATGACCAAAAAGAGAAAACTGTATGATATCTGTACAAACTCGAGCCCAGCCCCATGTCTTAATGAGAGGCAGTTGAGAGCCATAATCTTGAACTGGCTTAACAAATATACAAATCGGGGCAAGAGTCTCCATGTAAATCCTTCGAGGCAACAGCTCCCACTTTTGAGAAATGGGTTCCTTGCGCTTGCGAACCCACCGATCAAATCCCTCTACAACTGTCCACGATCCGTCAATTAAAACCATTTGCCTAATCCAGCAGATAGACCTGATTTTTGTATTAGATCTGGCATAAATCGCACCACGCTGTCTGTTAGCTCCTTCAAACAATCTTGAGCTGTACGACCGTGTCCACTCAAGTCTATGCTCCCTCATCTGCTTCAGTAATTTCTCCAAAGAAAGGCGATGAGCGTCGGATAGCATATCCAGAACTTGAAGATCTATGGCTGTTGTGGGCGTGCCGGAATCAAAATTGTGCACCGTGCCTCCAAAAATTTTCTCAACAACATCTCCCGATACTTAGCTATTATGTACATCCGCCTCTGAACAGCTGTCTGTAACGAATCTGTTTCAGCCCACTGTAACATCTGTTCTTCCTTGGCTACCATATCCGAAACTGATTCCAACACTGCTAAGCGGCGTAAACTGAAAGAATGAAAGAATGAAACAATTTCTTCTATAACCTTCTCCCTAATCTGTACAAGAAAATCAATGTCAGCGCAAATCAAAGTAAACATCTCTCGGGCCGAATACCCTTTAACTGTATCTGTCTCTACAAGGGGCGCCTTCCCCTTGTCAGCTGCATCAATTTGAGGAAGACTAGCCTTGTACAAGTCTCCTTCCTGGACTCCCTTGATCTCAATACCAAGTCCAAACTTGATCCTTGTGGGCTCTGCAGCAGTAGTAGATGGTAACATCATATCTTTGGAATCTGTGCCAGAAGATCATCAATAGATAACGACTCCTAATAAGACGTAGATGTCGTAGCGGTCAGCTCCAGAACCTTGCTCAAGGGCTCTGTGTCCTCAGAGTCAATAATCTTCTCAATGCTCATTCCCTCATCAGCCAGTGGCTTTATATCCTTCTCCTTCTCCTTCGCTTTCTCTTTCTCCGTCTCAACCAAAGATCCTTCTTCATTATTAGTGATAGCTGAAACATCTATCCTGCTCTTCGTCGCAACAGGATCTGTTCTAGCTGTCTCCATCACTACTGGTTCCTTGAAATCTGTTTCCCCTGTCTCAATCTGGGATGTCTCTGTAATCACCTGGTGAATAATATTATCAACAATTTCATCATCAGACTCCCCTCTCAACACCAATTTCCTCTTAGGTGCTTTGCGTTGTTGAGCACGAGGGGTCACAACTGGTACAACAGATATAGGTTCTGGATTTTGAACCACTGGGACCATCGCAAAGTTCTTGTTGGCGGGAGCAGCTCTCCCCACGGTTGTCCTCTTCTTCTTGGCGGCAGCCTCAACAACAGCAGGAGCTGGTCTCCTATTTGTTGCAGCTATCCCCACGGTTGTCCTCTTCTTCTTGGCGGCAGCCTCAACAACAGCAGGAGCTTGTCTCCTATTTGTTGTAGCCTTCTTCACCACTCTATCCTGTGGCATTTCCAACACCTCTTCAGCAGCTATGTTCTTGTTCTTGGAAATGTAAGTGCCAACAATTTTAGCAGTAAGAATTTTCAGAGGTGGGAAGGCCTTTGACTCGCCCAATTCCAAGTCTGGTCTGGTTCCCCCTTCAAAAGAATACAAATCTGCACCGCAAACCCTCGGGCTTGCTTCGAAGCAGGAGTCATCATGTCCTTAAAGATGTTGAACAACAGTCTGCCTCAATTGATTTTGACTCCTCCATGAATCGAGGCCATCAACAGAAACCGCTCATGGGTAACAGCATCAAAGGATCCTACCTTGACTATCACAGTCTTGGCCAATTTGTTCGAAACTCAAACTTCATTTCCATCTTCTTGCAAGAGGTCTTGAGCTGTTCACCACTCATGGAAAATGCACTCCTTGCATCAAACACCAAATCCTTTGGTACTTCAGTCATTTCTGTCAAACCTTCTGTCGGTAGCTCAAAAGTTCCAGCAAACAACTCCTCAGAAATCTCAACAGACTTACCCTGAACGGCACCGACAACTTTGTCATCCCTCACTGAAGCGTTGTGAAAGAATTCCACCAAAGAAGCTTCGTAGATGGAAGAGGAGCATCCCAAGAACCCACGGAGTCCAGATGACTCTAGGGCTTTGAACATCTGTACCATTCATGCATCTACCATTCCGAATACGGAGTCGAAGTAGATTTGGATAGCGTTGTTAATCAAAGCAGAGGCCATTTCTGAAGGTTGATTCGAAATAAGAAAAGAGCTGGAAAGATACGTAATATGCAATAAGAACACACTGAAAGCAAGATAGCACGAGGGTAATTTTCGCAAGGTAAAAGATTAGAGATAATAAAAAAGGAGTATATAAGAGAAAGAATATGAAACGGTACGTATGTACAGTGTTGATGTGACGTTTTGCATGATGACAACACACGTGTCAATCATCCGATGGCACGATCAGATTTTGAACTTTAACCACAAAGGTGAAAAAGCAAGGGCGCCATTTTAATTACGTCACAGCTGTTTATTGTATCAGCTTGGGTAGTGTCAGATCTGATCACATATAAGCATCAACTGTATATACGCAAAATCTGAATAGATTCAGATCTCACGCATTCAGCGGACTCATCACTTACTAATTCAGATATGTTTTCACCCTAAAGCTGAGGTTCTCCCAACGCGATAGTTTACCAAATCTGAAGTACTCCTCGTTCCCCCTGAACAGAAGACCCAGAGTAAAAGAAAGTTGTTCAACCTGCAAATTGTTAGCACAATCATAGATTAAGGCAGTTCTAAGAGACCAAGAATATTTCGAAAATACAAAAACTTAGCGTTCGGTAGGGGTTTCGTGAAGATATCAGCAACTTGCTGATCTGTAGGCACATATTCCAGCCGGACGTCCTTCTTGAGCACGTGATCTCTTATGAAATGATGCCGAATATCTATGTGCTTTGTTCTTGATTGCAGCATAGGATTCTGGGTGATTGCGATGGCACTGGTATTGTCACAGAGAATAGGTTCTTCAGAAGCATCAATGCCGTAGTCCTTCAGCTGGTGTTGAATACATAAGATCTGAGCACAGCAGCTTCCAGCCGCTAGATACTCTGCTTCAGCTGTGGATGTGGCAATCGAAGTCTGCTTCTTACTAAACTAGGAAATCAATCGATCTCCCAAGAATCAACGAGTCCCACTTGTGCTACGCCTAGACCTGGCCACGGGCCGGGTTAGCCCGTGGCCCGACCCGGAATCGGCCCGGAGTCAACGGGTTTTGAACCGGAACAGTCCCGGAACCGTGGGAGGACGGGCCGGTTCCGATTTATCAATTTGGTAACCCGTGGACCTACCGGGTTTGACTCGAAATCGGCCGGGCGGGTCGTTGCTTTTGAAAAATAATAATTTTGTTGCAATGCAGAATCGAACCCAGGGCAACTACTTGAGATACCAGGATACCTACCACTGTGCCAACTCATTGTTACTTCAAACAGAACTAATTTTTTTTATATATTATAACTGCTTCATTTATCATAAAATTGTGAAGATTTGATTAATTTATACTATCTGAAAATATCTAAACACCTCATTTAATTATATTAATTATTATTTATATTTACCCAATCATTTTTTCAAATATTTAACAAGTAAAGTTTTCAAATATTAACAAATAAAGTGCAATAATATAATAACTTATTCAAAAACTTCTCATGTCATTTTCTCAATATATTACTATCATAACCATATACTAATAATTTTTTATAAACTAGTTTCATTTATCATTGAATTGAGAACATTTGATTAATTTGTATGATCTTAAAATGTCTAAACACTTTAGGATTATTGATTATTAGATGCAAATGCCATATTTTCAACTTGTGTGACCAAAATTATCTTAAAAGTTTAGAACTTTATATAAGACCAATTAGATCTACAATTCATTATATGTGGACACATCCCCAAGTTATGAAACAATGTGATACTTTTGTAAAAGAAATGACATGATGCCGAAAAGATTCTTCTGGAACAACAACTGGAGGACAAAGACACCGAGGGCACTTGTGGAACAACAACTGGAGGAATCACTAGTGATTAGATGAATTTCTCCATTTAATTCGTCTTTAAATTGTATTATAATTTTAAATCTTTTGTATTGTTATTCAATTATATTTATTTTTTGAAATTATTTACACTTCAAATTTTCAAAATCAAATCCCAATTGTTATTCTTTTAAATTTAAATTCGAATTCAAACACAAATTATGATTCGAACTCAAAATTCAAGTTTTAACATTCAAAATAAAATTCAAATTAATTGACAAAATACAAAATTCAAATTCTATTCAAAATTCAACTTCAAATTCTAGTTTGAAATTCGAAATTTGTAATTCAAAATTCAAGATTAAAGATATCGAAATTTAATTATAAAATTACCTTTTTAAAAAAAACCGAAAGTTAATTTAAAATAAAAAATTCAAGTTAAATTCTAAATTAATATTCAAATTAAAATTTAAATTTTAACATTCAAAATAAAATTCAAATTAATTTATAAATACAAAATTCAAATTCTATTCAAAATTCAACTTCAAATTCTAGTTTGAAATTCGAAATTTGTAATTCAAAAAAAAAAAAAAAAAAAACCTGTTCAGGCCCTGAACCGGCCCGGAACCGCCGATTCCCCGACCCAGACCGGAACCGGTTCTCATGGTTCCGATCGCGATTCCAGGTTTCTCCGACCCGGAACCGGTGGGTCGGACCCGAAACCGGCCCGTGGCCGGGTCTAGTTACGCCTATCAATCCTGCATCCCGCGTAATCTGCATCACTGTAACCAATTAATTGAAAACTGGAGTCTTTTGGATACCAAAGACCCACATTGGAAGTTTCTTTTAAATATTTTAAAATCCGTTTCACTGCTATGTAATGAGATTGTTTGGGCTCTGCTTGAAATCTAGCACACATACAGACAGCAAACATGATGTCTGGTCTGCTAGCAGTTAAGTATAGCAATGATCCAATTATACCGCGATACAAAGATACCTCTATGGCTGTTCCAACTTCATCTTTGTCCAACTTGATTGAAGCACTCATCGAGGTAGCTGCTGCTGAGAATTGTCCATGCAAAATTTCTTCAGCAGTTCTTTCATGTATTTAGATTGGTTGATGAAAATTCCATTCTCAAGCTGTCTGATTTGTAAGCCTAGAAAGAACGTCAGCTCTCCCATCATGCTCATCTCAAACTTGTCCTGCATCAACTTAGAAAACTTTTGGCATAATTTGGGGTTAGTTGACCCAAAGATAATCGACATAAATCTGTACCAACAGGACATGATCATTCTTAACAAATTTAAACAAAGTCTTATCGACAGTGCCTATTACAAAATCATGCTCAATCAAACTTAGATAGTGTGTCATACCAAGCTCTGGGTGCTTGCTTCAACCCCATATAGATCTTTATCCATTTTATATACGTGATCTGGATATGTATGATTCATGAAGCCAGGAGGTTGTGCAACATACACTTCCTCAGTTAAGATGCCATTAATAAAGGCACTCTTCACATCCATTTGAAAGACCTTGAAGTCTTTATATGCGGCATATGCAAGAAACATGTGGATGGCTTCTAATCTGGCTACTGGTGCAAAGATCTCATCGAAATCTATTCCTTCTAGTCGTCTAAAATATTGAGCTACCAGTCTAGCCTTGTTTCTAATTACTACACCATCCTCATTCAGCTTGTTCCTAAAGACCCATTTAGTTCCTATCACTGAATGGTTAGTAGGTCGAGGAACTAATTGCCATACATTATTTCTCTTAAATTGGCTAAGTTATTCTTGCATATCATCTATCCAGCTTGGGTTTGCTAAGGCTTCTTCTATCAGCTTTGGTTCCATATGAGATATGAATGCTGAATTGAAATACTCATGGGTAAGCTGGCCTCGTGTGCGTCCAGGAGAGTGAATGTTACCTATAATCTGCTCGGGTGGATGATTTCTATTCCACCGAAGATCAGATCCGATTGGATAAGCGTCTTGTTCTGCTTGGATGCTTGGCTGGATTGCTTAATCTGGATTTCCTGATACCAATTGATGTGATTGTTGTTCCAGATTTGGATCAGATGCCAATGGATAGTTTGAATCTTCTTGTGCACCATCTTGTGCAACGGTTGCTCCATTCCCCGCAGTTGGCACACTAGTTGAGATCTGTTCCGGTTCAAGGTCAACATTAGTCAAATCAATGACTACTGGGTTATCATGGTTATTATCAATCATCGATCTGTTTTGAGTGTACCAGGCTGTGTTAACTGCTTCTGCCCAAAATTTTTGTGAAGTACCATAATAAGCAATCATAGATCGAGCAACTTGTTTTAAAGTACGGTTTCTCCTCTCAGCTAACCTGTTCTGCTGAGGAGTTCTAGCTGCTGAAATCTCATGCTTAATTCCAATGTCTTCTAGCTTATGATTTAAAAACTCGGTACCTCTATCAGATCTTATACGGTTGACAGTACAAGATTTTTCATTTTGCAACGTTTTAAAAGCTTGATCAGCTGGTCAACGGTTTGATCCTTTGATTTTAAAAACAACACCATGTAAATTTTGTAAAATCATCAACAACAACCAGGGTGTAATTTGTTCCCCCTAAGCTCGTTACGGGTATATGACCAAAAAGATCCATATGTAAAAGCTCTAAGCTTCGGGAAGAACGAATACCACTTTTCTTTTTAAAATTTGAACGAATATGTTTTCCCAGCTGACATGCTGCACAAATCTTGTCTTTTGAAAAATTTATTTTGGTCATACCAGAAACCAATTCAAGCTTACTCAATTTGATAAGTGTTTTGAAGTTCAGATGGTTCATCCTATGGTGCCACACCCATCTCTTAGAAGAGTCAGCTGCTAGGCAAATCTGTTTAGATCCCAGCTGCTCTGATATCTTGTCTTTGAAAATTTATTTTGGTCATACCAGAAACCAATTCAAGCTTACTCAATTTGATAAGTGTTTTGAAGTTCAGATGGTTCATCCTATGGTGCCACACCCATCTCTTAGAAGAGTCAGCTGCTAGGCAAATCTGTTTAGATCCCAGCTGCTCTGACCAATTGACAACGTAGGTATTCCCTGATCTTTTTCCTACCAATACAGTCAGACCATCTGGACTCTGAACTGTGCATGTGTGCTTTTGAAAGTTAACTGTGTAACCATTGTCACACAGCTGACTTATACTAATCAAATTATAGAACAAATTCTTAACAACAAGAATATCATTAATAGACAGATTACCATGGGTAAGCTTACCCTTACCCACAGTGTTACCGTGAGAATTATCACCAAAAATAATTTTGGCTCCTTTGTGTTGCATCAAATCTGTCAGCAGCTTTGGATTTCCCATCATGTGCCTCGCCATCCGCTATCCAGATACCAAATGATAGATTCTTCTGAAGCTCTGTACCTGTTATCCTGCAATCATGAAAAATAAAATTTTGGTACCCAATTTTACTTGGGGCCAGATAGGATTACCCCTTTCGGGACCCATACTTGAATTACCTTGACAGCTGATTTAATGAGGTAACCCCCACTATTGGAGCAGAGGAAGAATCTGTATGCAAGGGGTACCCGATCAGTCTCCATAGAGCTAAGCTGGTATGAAAAGGATGCGAGCTGGATAAGCACATTGTAACAACTTTGCATTGATCCACAAGAACTCCGATGCGGACCAGCTTAGAGAACAGCTCAAGAAAAGAATATGTACAGATATAGGGGGCAGATTAAAACCAAGCTGGTTAAGGACAAATCAGCTTGGTGGCAGCAGTGGACGAAGAGCTGCTCAAGAGCAGATGACAAGAGCAAATTAGAAGAGTTGCTCAAGAGAGGTTGCAAACGAGAGGAGAAGAAGAGAGCTTTGAACAGCTCAATGAAGAAACCAGCTCGAAGAAAAGACCAGCTCAGTGCAAACCAGAATGGAGATAAGCTGGAAGACGGGTTAAGGTCAAACCAGCTCAGATAAGCATGACAAATGCTATCAAATCTACGAGCAAAGAAATTTGATTACAAGACTATACGACAAATTTTGTTCAGTATTCAAATCGACTTGCTTGTATTGTCTTCTCAAAGTACAGTGCTCACGTGCCTATAGTGAAGAAAAGCCTGCGATGTATTTAAAGGACGCAAAGTACAATTATGTCAGAAGACTTTTCAAACGACTACAACTTTGTTTCCAACGGATATAATTCCGCATCAGTCTATATATAGAGAACAACACAAGAAGATGAAAGAAGAGAGTGCGGAGAAGAGCGAAGTCGGAAAGTGTTGTGCGAACCAAAATGTAAAAGAAGAAAGCACAACCCTGGGAAGACATCGAAGAACCAGATCGGACAGGAGCACTTCCCAGTGTGTGAGATTTTATCTTCAAGAGAACGTACACTATAAATCTCACACACGATTCACTCATATATTTGAGAGAGCTGATTAGATTAGCTGAGTGAATCAAAAACAAAAACGACTTACATTGTAGTCTTTGGACAGAGACGTGAAAAAATTTGTGGTCTTTTGCACTGAGACGTTAAAGAACTGTGTGTAGCCTTTCTCACTGAGGCAGTAAAGAAGTGAAGTTAGACACACAACTTGCGGGCTGGTGTGCAGTGGTTTCTAGGAGTTATTGTGGCTGCTGGTCGTAGGAGTGGGTTGCAGCGAGGGTCGTTGTAATCAAAGTCTTCTAGTGGATCCTTCCTGATTGCGGAAGAAGGGGAGACGTAGGAGATTCAGCTCCAAAATTTCATAAACAAATCACAGCGTATTTGTTTACAGCTTTCTGCATTTACATTCACGCATAGCATGTTTGTTTACTACGCTTAAAAATGTTGACTGGCTTTCGATTATAAGAGTTCAGTTTGAGTTGTTTTCGCATGATTTTAACTCATAACTCAATCTGTATCTCGGTGCACTGACATTCAAGAACACTGAGCTATTGCAGCTCAAGATTTAAGGAACCAGATTGTTTGTGTTAAACCAGCTCACAGAGCTGCTGGTAATCCGGACCAGCTCGTAGAGCTGTTGGTCCAGCTTCAAGCCTATCTGGTTTCGTAGTTGTCAGGCCCCGTGCTAATTACTAACAATTAACACATAATAAGCGCATAGACACGGAAGCTTAAAATTTGGGCTTAAAAATTTTTCAAATACAATGGGCCTGAACTTCAAATCATACATTCAAAATAGCGATAATTAAAATATGAGTTGACTCAAACTCCAATACCCAGGTAACAACATAAACTCAATCAAGTACAAATACCCAATACATGATAACACGAGGCATCCCCCGATTCAATACATATCATATATAGACTGGGACTTAGGGACGCGGGGATCGACCAGCTGAACTTCCACTCGGTCCAGCTTGATTACCTGATGTTACTGCAAATGGGCAACACAGACCCAAACAAAACAAAAGCAGGAAACAAGTACGAGGTCAAGCCTCAGTATGAAGAGCTATCAAAGCAGATAAACATGCAGCATGCTATAAATCAATGCTATGAATGCATGAGGCTGTACAAAGGAATCAGTCAGCTAGACCGGTGCTAGGGCACAACCAAACAGTCGGCCAGTCACAACGTGGCACCCAAATCAGGTTATCAAATCAAATCTGTAAATCAGGCTCAAGATGTATGCATGAATGCCATTCAATATCCATGCTCAATACATAATATGCCTAAACGTAAAACAGTCTACACATTAAATCAAAAACAGTAACTGGTTCACGTAAGCACATATCAGTCCAGCCACAGATTTCACAACATCGAATTATAGATATGTTCACGCTCAAGCTGCTAAGGGCCGCTCAATCGTACCTTTCTTCTTCAAATTACCTAACAGATTTCTCCTGGCTCAAATCACGCAGTAGGAACTTCCTGGAAGCTGAAATCTGTTACAACATAGCTAATATCTTAGCTCAATTCAGCTACACATTCGCGTTAATCCTACGGCCAGAAGCATACTTCGATCCTACACTTCTACGCAGGCATTAACTACTAAAAACCGAACTCAAACTACAAGAAATGCTCACCCAAAAGCTCAAAAGAAACAACTGCAGAATCTGCTCAACGAAACCAGCAATTCACGAACGAGCAGGGCCTACGGGATTTCTCAACTCGTCGCTCCTAGCTTCCAAACTAGTATCAATGGAAAGAGCAAGTCTCAAGGAGTCCAGCGCCACCAAGAACATCAAAAACAAAGGATGGATGCGATGGAAATCGGCGGTGGAAAGTCACGGTGAACAGTAGCTCGACGAGGGTTTGGGGAAGAGGAGATAAGAAATATCTGGCTCAAAATAATTCTAAGTGTCGATCAACACTTCTATAAATACCTCTTAAAGCCTCGCCTGCTGATTCATTAAAATCAATCGAAGTGACCAGCAGAAGTCTATCAGCAGCAACCCTCTTTCCTTTCGTTAAATTCAGCAGCA
>KQ991080.1:28841-48911 GCA_001598015.1 Dorcoceras hygrometricum | reverse complement strand
AACCGGGATTTGACTCTATTGAGGGACAAAACGGTCATTTTGCTATTTAGGGTTTGATAATCTGAAAAATTGTTTTTCACATCATAACATTCAGTTTTGGAAACTGAATCGATCGGTCCGATCTGATCGGCGATCGGAGTTACGATGAAGTCGCAGCGATTAATATCGTCACTTGGACCCGGGCCCGTTGGACCGGCCCAAGTCCACCTTAAGTCTATTTAATGTTGATTATTGGACTTAATGAATAGATTGACCTCATAAACTCTACACTAAACCTAACCCTAGCGTGAGCCTCCGCCTCCCCTCTCCTCTCTCGCCGCCGCCACCGCCGCCGCCGTCGCCGCCGCCCAACTTCGCCGGAATTTTGTTCCGGCCTAGTTTTTCGAGGAGAATCCAATCGTGCTGATCTCGTCAGGACTTCTAGTGCAGTCTGACGAAGGAGTCTCGGATCTGGTCGTGGACCGGATTGGCGTATCTACCGCAATCTACCGAGAAGCGCCGGGTTCTTGAAACACCGGTTGGAGCCAGGCACAAGTGCCAGCGAGGTAACACGTCTGAAACACCCTATGTATGTCGATACATGTCGTTTTGATTATCGTATTGATCGCCTCCCGGTTTCTATATTTTGTTCTTCCGCTGCCTGACCGGGGGGGCGGATCCGGATCCCCAACATCTCACTCGACCAGCTGCTCCATATACCTCAACAATTACATAGAAAGCTTAAAAACTATGGCTAGGAACAAGGTCTCACCGAAAACTAGAACGTAGCTCTACCAAATCGACGCAACACTCGAACTGCAGCAACTTCGTGTTCCTCGACTAGCCAATTACAGCTTCTAAAACTGTTATGAATTGGAAGAGCATCTCAAGAGGAGTCCAACGCTACCTCGCACGAGCAAAACAACCACCAGAAACGACGGGAAATCGCCGGAAAGCTCACGGCTGAACAATGTTCTAGGGTTCGAAAGATAAGGAACGAAAGGCTGGAAATATTTGCTAAGTATGGAATTGATACCACAATTCGAAGACCAAGTCTTCCTATAAATAGCACTTGCAACGACTTGAAATCAATACCAATAATTGTCCACCGACAAAACCAGTCGACACCAACAATTTCTCAAACCAGCAGACGCAAGAACCAACAGCTGATTCCTCCAACGATCGATAAAATAACTAACGGCTGGTTCTCAAAACGGCGTCGCACCAACTTACTCAAACGACGTCGCATACTATACCAACAGCTGAGTGTCCAGTCGCAAGAACAAAACAACGCAACGCTTCTCTCTGCTGATTCCAGTCGCAACCTCAAAACGCAGCGTTGCAACTAATTCAAACGACGTCGCTCCACTGACGTCATCTAGTCGCTAGCTCTCGTGAAAATACCAGCAGCAAGCAACAGCGGCGAAACTCACTTGCAGCTGGACTCCCAGTCGCAACAACGAAACGACGATGTTTCCTCTTCGTGCTACAGGAAAGGTTGACTCGCGTTGACATCTAAATCTGCTGAACAACCAGCAGACACACATACACAATCTACCAGCTGGTACCAGACGCAACATCCAAACAACGTCGCGCAAACTAATCTAAACGCAGTCGTTTAGTCCTCAACGCAACTATGCTAAAGCATCTGCTGATCACAACAAACGCAACCAGACTTCACGCAAACGACGGCGTTTCAGGAATCTCGCGCTAAAACGCGCTTCTGCTGGATTCACCACCGACCAGCTGCTAGCTCACAAAACCAGCTGACACGTCACCCAGCAGGTACCTCAAGTATGCGAAAATACAAAATCTCCAGAATTATTCACAAACTTGCTGTTTCATCTTCAGTTAACACTGAAACAGACTCTTCAACTCGATGTTCAGACTTCTCTACTTCTTCTAACTTTACATTCAGATTCTCTTTACGTCAACATGCTACTATCTTCATTTTTCTATACGCTATACTTTGATTTCTTCTTTGCATCTTCCAGATTTCTCTTCCAACTTTGTCTTTGAATAACTCTTCGCACGGTATCTGTTGACAGCAACTTCAACAGGGATCTTCTTCTTCTAACGAGAACGCTTCATCAGATTTCTCCTATTCATTACTTTTATCAGATTTCTCCTATTCATTACTGTAAAAAGACCTTGCAGCTGGTTTCTTTAAGCAATACTCATGAACAGTAGAAATCTATTTTGTTTCCAAATACTGTTCCATTTTGTTGCGTCTGATTTCATTTCAGTGATGCGTCTCTTATAGTTGAATTAGATGCTCAGATAGGAACCTATTTAAGCAGACTTAACTTATTAAGCAGTTCTAGTAAAGATTCTTTCAAGAGAAAACCGTAAGTTATGGAATAGAACTATCCCTATGATTAAGACGCAGTGGGTAAATCACACTGAAAGAGAAATTATGTGGGAAAGTGAGTCTGATATGTAGAAAAGCTACCCAGATCTCTTCAAGTAAAAAATTTCGATGACGAAATTTTTTAAGGGGGGTAGATTGCAATGCCCAGATATTTTAGAGGCCACAAATTAGAAAGTTATGAGATTGAGGGATTACAATGCTATTCTATTTAACTATTGATTTAATCGAGTTTCAGATTGCAGATGTTAAAATGTGATTGCAGCAGCTGTTTAGCCGATTATAGCAATTCGATCGAATCCTTTTGTTTTAACTAAAATTGTTCTGTTTCCATGTGCATCATTTTATTTTTAAAACGGAGTACGCTTTTAGAAGATTTTGGCATATTGATTTAAATGCGTGTCTTCTCTAGGCATCTACAAATCGTATATATATAGGATGTTAGCTGCTTCATGCATCATTATCTTCAAATTAAATTACTTTTAAGCGGTGCTCTCTCTCAAGAAACCAAACAAAAGACTTTTAAAGTTTTTCGAAGGAGACGATCGGAGTTTTAGTGGTTGGCTGGATTTCTACTGCGGTTGTGTTCAAGAATTCAGGCAAGTAAACTCTGTTTCTTGCTCACTCAGTGAAAGCATATATTCAGTTCTATTTGCATGTTTATATGTGATTTTATAGAAAGGAAGATGGCTTCGGCTGTTCTTCAAAAGTTCAGAAAAGTTCATGCTCTGTTTTTATGAAAGTTGCGTTTTACTGTATTTTGATCCAGAAATGTTTTAGAAAATGATTTGGTGATGTTCATCCAGTAGATTCTTGAGTTTTCTTCAGAAATTCCATCGAAGTAGCTTACAAGTAGCTTATTCGATCATTTCCAGAAATTTCTTCAGATATTTTGAATTCTTCAGACAAAGAAAAACTATCGTCATTCACCAGGTTAAGTCTGAAATCTGGTTCTTATACCACGACTGATATTTCTTTGTTGAAAATATTCTAAGTATAGATTTCAGCTGTCGCATTGTTTGCGTTCAGTAGTTGCGATCAACAGTCGCACTATTTCATATTCAGCTGTTGGTTTTGTTCATCAGCTGTTGAGATATTGTTCAGCTGTTGGTTTGTTCAACAACTGAAATTCTTTATTTAAGTTGCTTTGACTCCGACATTGACCAACAGATAGTTACTGTTCATTTCTTCAACAGATAGTTACTGTTCATTTCTTCAACAGATAGTTACTGTTCATTTCTTCAACAGATAACGAAATTCCAGAATTTGATTCCTTATTCATTTTCGCTTCAATTTGAAAGAATTATTTGATTCGATTGATTAGATTTGAGAACTTTATTCAGTTTTCATCTTCGCAAGTTTTACAGAGAAATTCCTTGAAGTTCCAGAACATCATTGAACATAGAAAACCAGTAATTCGTACAAGATAGAAAGAAAACAGATTTTATGAAAGAAAAGAAAGAGCAGAATGATGTTTTATAAAATTTTTTAAGTTATGACAACAAATAGGGTCCCCAGAGGAAGGGTGAGTACGCGGCTGACGAACCGTGTGCCCTTTCAACAGAGGAAGGATCAGGTGTATAGGTCGACGGATCTGTATATCCCTTCACCATGAGCCATAGTTCTAGAGACTGATATCAGGAGTTTGATCAAACGAATTGGACCAAAATGTTTAAAGTGTTGTCATAATTTCAGAAAATAGAAAAAAGAGCGCAAGTGTGATTTTAATCACAGCTCTAGAGTATGTTTAAAGAAAATGTTTTCGGAACTCATATATGTTTTATGCTTTCAGTTTCTTCCAGATTTCTTAGATATGTTATTGTGCTTTTTCATTCTAAAGCGTATTCAGACATCAGTTATGTATTCAGATTTCAGATTCCAGTTACAGTATCAGCTTCTATTGCATGATTTTGTTATTCCAGATTTTACCTGCCGAGCCTTTCTAAAATAAGAAAACTTAGTGTCTAGTAGAGGCTTTGTGAAGATTTCAGCAACTTGCCGATCAGTCGACACATAATCCAGCCGGACGTCCTTCTTTAGCACATGGTCCCTTATGAAATGATGCCTGATGTCGATGTTGGGGAACTGTGGCGGATCCGGATCCCGTCTCCCGACGAGGCAGCGGAAGAATAAAATTAGGCCAGGAAACGTTCAATACAATTCAAATCTACTGCAAACTATGAACCAATCATAGGGAGTTTAGTCAGTTACCTTGCTGGCGACTTGCGCCTGGCTCCAACCGGAATTACAAGAAGACCGGCTCTTCACGGTAGGCGGCTGTAGATTCGTCAATCAGGTCCATGACCGGAAGGGAGACTCCTTCGTCAGCCTGCACTAGAAGGCCTGACGAGATCAGCGCGGACGAATTCTCCACGAAAAACTGATCGGATCAAGTCCGATCAATTAGCGGCGGTGGGAGCGACGGCGGCGGCTTTGGGGAGAGAGGGGGGTGGGGCGGCCGAGAGAGAGAGCTCTAGGGTTAGGTTTTTGTTGGTGTGTTATGAATTAAGCCCTAATCACATATTAGTATATATTAAATATACTTGGGCTTGAACCGGCCCATTGGACTTGGGTCAGACACAAGCCCATACATGAACATTCGGTTCGTTTAATTCATTGCGGTTTCATCATAACTCCGATCGACGATCAGATCGGACCGATCGACGATCAGATCGGACCGATCGACTCAGTTTCCAAAACTGAATATTATGATCTGAAAAACCATTTTTCAGAACCCCAGTGCAAAATGACCGTTTTGTCCCTCAACAGCGGGAAATCACGATTTGACCCCTGTTGACTTTTAGGAAGTCGCACTCCCTAAAATACTCCTTCTATGCTCAACACATTGAGCTCAGTATCCATGTGGGAATCTCGAATCCAGTACTTGTGTGATCCTCAATGGTTCAGGGATACAGCTAGCCGTGGGCCCACAACCATTATGGTTCCGGAATCACAATTCCGAACTTGCCCATCGGATCATGATAAGAGCGTCTAGCAACATCACCCCATGATCCCCTAGGTATCACTGATAGTGCCTGCAAGAACCAGTTGGTCGTGGTTATCGAATTCAGAATACACAGTGACTATTAGATGTGTTTCATGATAGCCGTCATACCCACTATCACATCTAACATACACTATAGTGCATTCTAGGTCTTTACTCAACGCAATTGTTAATCATCATACAACACAATGAAAGTAAAGAATGCCATAAATAAATGCGAATATCATATATAAAGATCGTTTCATACAAGAGTCTATGAACCCACACGTCACAAGTTGGCTAGTTGGACATCTACTCTAACAGTCTCCCACTTGCCCTAAAGCCAACTACTCATCAGACGCAGTCCCATTGTTTCACGATGTTTTTCAAACAACGGTCCTGGCAAGGGCTTCGTAAGTGGATCAGCAACGTTGTCCGCAGAGGCGACTCTCTCAACTGCTATGTCACCTCTAGCCACAATATCCCGGATTATGTGGTATTTCCTCAGTATATGTTTGGATTTTTGGTGAGACCTAGGCTCCTTTGCTTGTGCAACGGCACCCGTGTTGTCGCAGTACACCGGGACTGGACCAACTCCATTAGGAATGACGCCCAACTCTTGGACGAAATTCCTTATCCAAACCGCCTCCTTAGCAGCAGCTAATGCTGCGATTTACTCAGCCTCAGTGGTTGAATCCACGATGGTGTCTTGCTTGGAACTCTTCCAAGAGACAGCACCACCATTGAGCATGAATACAAATCCAGAGGCTGACTTCGAATCATCCACGTCACACTGGAAGCTAGAATCAGTGTAGCCTTTCAATCTCAGTTCACCACCCCCATAGACCATGAACATATTCTTAGTCCTTCGCAAGTACTTAAGAATATCCTTCACAGCCTTCCAATGTAATTGGCCGGGGTTGGCCTGGTAGCGGCTCGTGACACTCAGAGCATATGCGACATCCGGTCTAGTCGAGATCATGCCATACATAATGCTACCTATTACCGAGGCATATGGCACACGTGTCATACTCTCTATCTCCTCATCAGTCTTCGGACACATAGACTTAGATAGAGTGACCCCGTGGCACATAGGTAGGTGTCCTCTCTTGGACTCTTCCATAGAGAACCTCTTAAGTATGGTATCAATGTAGGTGGCCTGGGTGAGTCCGAGCATCCGCTTCGATCTATCCCGATAGATCTGTATTCAAAGAATATAGGATGCTTCACCCATGTCCTTCATCGAAAATCTACTAGACAACCAGACTTTAGTTGATTGCAGCATTCCTACATCATTCCCAATGAGTAGAATGTCATCAACATAAAGTACTAGGAATGTCACAGTGCTTTTAACTACCTTCTTAAATACACATGGCTCCTCGGGATTCTTGATGAAACCAAATTCCTTAATTGTTTCATCGAATCTCAGGTTCCAACTCCTCGATGCTTTTTTGAGACCGTAGATCGATCTCTGAATCTTGCATACCTTATGCTCGCTTCCAACAGATGTGAAACCCTCAGTGCAATGACCAGATCATTTAGAAGTCCACAATTAGAAAGATATGAGATTGAGGGATTACATTGCTATTACAATTCGATTCTTGAATATTCCTGTCTATGCCATGATCAATCTTTATTTTTATGGATTGATATTCAAATGATAGAATGCAAGTAAAGTAGATGTTTAGTGACTTCTGCAAACCAAGTGGATCCTTTATTTAACTAAAATTCTCTGTTTCCATGCACATCTTTTGTTTTAAAAATAGAGCACGCTTCTTTCAGAATTTTGCATATTGATATAACGTATTTGCTTTCCTTAGTCATCGTAAATCATATAAATAGGATCTTAAGCTGCTTCATGCATCATTACTTTTAAATCAAATCATATTAAGCGGTGCTCGCTCTCAAGAAGCCGAACAAAATACTTTCAAAGTGTTTTAAAGGAAACAGGCGGTGCGCAAGAAGTATACTGGATTTTCTGCTGTTTTTGTGTTAAAGATACCAGGAAAGTAAACTCTGTTTCTTGCTCACTCAATAGAAAGCATATATTCAATTCTGTTTTTATGATTATGTATGGTTTTAAAGAAAAGGGAGATGGCCTCGGCTGTTCTTCAACAAAACCGTAAAGTTCATGCTCTGTTTTTTTGAAAGAAGGTGAGTTACTGTATTTTGGGTTAAAGATGATTTAGAAAAGGTTTGGATGATGTTCTTCTAATGAATTCCTGAGTTTTTCAGTGATTCATTCGTCGAAGTAGTTTACAAGTAGCTTACTCGATTTTTTCCAGAAGTTCATAAGATATGTCGAAGTCTTTAGAGGAAGGTAACCTTCGTAGTTCATGGTTATCTGTATATTAAGAACAAGAGCTGGTTCTTATACCACTGCTGATATTGCTTTGTCGAAAATATTCTAAGTATGAAATCAGCAGTTTCACTTCTTTGTTGAAAACCAGCAGATGCATATTTCAGCAGATGCAATGCTTTATGAAACGATGTCGTTAGCACATAAACCAGTCACTACAACCAGCCTCTACAACCAGTCGCTACAACCAGTCGCTACAACCAGCTGCTACAACCAGCTGCTACAACCAGCTGCTACTGGTTTTATGGAACCAACGCTACTGCTGAATATCAAAATGAAATGTATCTGCTGAATTATGAAAGACGACGCAACTGCTGAATTCTAAACAATTAAATACAAGCTGCTGAAAAAGACCTCGTGACTGGATTCAGTTCTTGCGACTGATTCCTATTCGTTGCGACTGGTACTGTTATCCAGCAGATGTAATTCACTTCATTATTTCAGCAGTTGCTTTACTTCTTTCTAAGTACTGTTCATTCAGCTGGTATTAGTCTTGCGACTGGTACTTTTCAACCCAGATAGTTAGTAGCGATCCATTCTCCGATGTTTATAACTTTTGATTTCGTTCAATTGAACCCCAAAACTTATGATTATTCCGTCAAGAAAATGAGGGTCGTTACAGTTGGTATCAGAGCATGGTCCTTGAGATAAACACACTTCCAGTCTGAGCAAATCTCTCCAGCCTCTGCGAAATTTGTAAGTTTCACGTTCATGTTTTAGCATAGAGTAATCTCTCATATAGAATTTTGGTGGATTTGGACTACCCTTTTTCAGATATGTCAGGAAGAGGTAGAGGCAGAAGGAGTTTTGTTGAAGGAGATAGTGAATCAGAAGGCATAACTCCAGTCCTTGCCAAAATGGCTCAACTTTTAGAACGTTTAGTTGATCAGACCTCTAGTGGAAATGGTCATTCTTCGAGTAGAATGATCAACAGAGAAGATCCTCAATAGAAATTTAGGAGGCAGCGACCTCAAGAATTTTCTGGCACTACTGATCCCCTGGTGGCAGAAAGTTGGATAAAATTCATGGAGGTGATATTCGATTATCTTCATCTGACAGAATTAGAGAGACCTTGTTGTGCAATTTATATGTTGCGGGGCGACACCATGATGTGGTGGGAAGGAGCCAAGTTAACTGTAGACTTGGAAATTCTCACATGGGAAGAGTTTAAGAGAGTCTTCTTCGAGCAATACTTCACTGTGGATGTTAGAAAATAGTTGTAGAGTGAATTCCTAACTCTGAAACAAGAAGGATTGACGATGCGGGATTACATCCGCAAGTTTGAAAGAGGATGTTACTTCGTTCCACTGATAGGGACAAACGCAGATGCCAAACTTCGCCATTTTATTAATGGGTTGAAGCCCATGATCAAGCATGATGTTAGACTGGCCGAACCAGTAGACTACAAAGCAGCGGTAAACAAAGCTTTGAGGGCAGAGCAAGACTGGAAAGCGATTGACGAGGAAAGACAATTAAAGAGGCAAGCTTTCCAGCTAAATGATAAAAGAAAATTTAAGAAGCAGAATAACAACAACCAGCAAGGGTCAGCAGGGAAGGGACCTATTGCTGCTCAGCCAATATCTTCGGTTCCTCACACAGATAATAGGCCTCCATGCCCCAATTGCAAGAAGAAACATAAGGGACAGTGTCTTCAAGGACAGAACGTGTGCTATACTTGTGGTAAACCAGGCCACATGTCGAGAAGTTGTCCCCAGAAGCAACAGCAGCAGCCGCAACAGCAACTCGTTGCCAGCAGGGCTTATGTGATGACTGCTGCTGAAGCACCAGCAGATACACTTTGGTGACGGGTAAAATTTCTGTTGATAACTTGCCTACCGTAGCATTGTTAGATTCTGGTGCAACGCATTCTTTTGTATCAGATAGATTTTCTGAGAAATTACCTATTAAACCAGTGGAAATAGAAGTAGGATACTGTGTTCAAACTCCTACAGGAGAAAATATAGTAACCAATCGAATGCTTCGAAATGTAGAACTTGAATTGCAGGGTAATATTGTTTATGCAGATCTTATAGTATTACCTATGTTCGAATTTGACTTTATATTGGGAATAGACTGGTTAGTGAAACACGAAGCTGTTATAAATTTTAAGCAAAGATCTGTCTTTATTAAGAAACCCGATGGAAATTCATTCTCATTTAAAGCTGGTAATTATGTGAAGACCCTTAAGCTAATATCAGCGATGAAAGCCCAGAAATGTTTAAGAAATGGTTGTCAGGGATTTCTGGTAAATGTTATATCATTAGAATCTGAAAAGAAAAAGAAACTAGAACAAGTACCTGTGGTAAGGGAATTTCCAGATGTTTTTCCAGAAGATGTTTTGGGTTTACCTCCCATTCGAGAATTAGAATTTACTATTGATTTAGTACCAGAAGCTGCTCCAATTTCAAAGCCTTCCTATAGACTTGCTCCTAAGGAAATGAAAGAACTAAAAGATCAGATTCAAGAACTACTTGATAAAGGTTTTATTAGACCCAGTACTTCACCTTGGGGTGCACCAGTGCTGTTTGTAAAGAAGAAAGATGGGAGTATGCGCCTATGCATTGATTATAGGGAATTGAACAAACTAACGATTAAGAATAAGTATCCTCTCCATAGAATCGACGATTTATTTGATCAGTTGAGAGGAGCTACTGTATTTTCGAAGATAGACCTGAGATCAGGGTATCACCAGTTGCGTGTAAAGGAAACAGATGTTTATAAAACTGCTTTTAGAACAAGATATGGCCATTATGAATTTCTAGTTATGCCTTTTGGGGTAACGAATGCGCCATCCGTATTTATGGACTTAAGGAATCGAGTATTACAACCTTATTTAGACAGATTTGTCATTGTGTTCATAGATGATATTTTGATTTACTCGAAGAGCAGTGAAGAACATGAAGAACACCTTAGAGAAATCTTGCAAATTTTACGAGATAAGCAGTTATTTGCAAAGTTTAGTAAGTGTGAATTCTGGATTGATAAAGTAGTATTCTTGGGTCACATTATTTCAAAGAATGGAATAGAAGTAGATCCTTCAAATGTAGAATCTGTTCGAGACTGGCCTGTACCTAAGAATGTCACGGAAATTCGAAGTTTCCTAGGACTTGCAGGATATTATAGAAGATTCATAGAAGGATTTTCGAAGATTGCTGTTCCATTAACGGCCTTAACTAAAAAGAATGTGAAGTATGATTGGACTCCAAAATGCCAATCCAGTTTTGAGAATTTGAAATATGCATTAGTTGAAGCCCCTGTTTAAACGTTACCAACAGAGAAAGGGAATTTTGTGATTTACACTGATGCATCGAAGACAGGGTTGGGAGCTGTCTTAATGCAAGAAAGAAAAGTAATTGCTTACGCTTCTAGGCAATTGAAGATTCACGAGAAGAATTATCCTACGCATGACCTGGAGTTAGCAGCAGTGGTTTTCGCTTTAAAAATTTGTAGACACTATCTTTACGGTGAGAAGTGCTAAATCTTTACAGACCATAAAAGCCTTAAGTATTTCTTTACTCAGAAGGAATTCAACATGCGACAGAGAAGATGGCTTGAATTGGTTAAAGATTACGATTGCGTAATTAGCTATCATCCGGGAAAAGCTAACGTAGTAGCAGATGCGTTAAGTAGAAGAAGCGTGGGGTTAGCGCAAATCTCAGTTCAGATTCCCCTGGCGTTAGAGATCAACCGATTTGAACTTGAGATAATTCGAAAGGAAAGTGCTGCTAAGTTATCAGTTCTCACGATCCAATCAACGCTTAAAGATAGGATCAAAGAAGGGCAAACTAAGAATGATCAACTCCAGAAATGGAAGCAGCAGGATGAAAACAGAGGATCAAATTTGTATACAGTGGAGGAAGGAATTGTTAAATATCAAGGTAGATTGTGGGTACCATTCTCAGATAATTTGCGCAATGAGATTATGAATGAAGCCCACAATTCACCATATTCAATTCATCCAGGAGGAACGAAAATGTTCAAGGATTTGCAAGCTCTGTTTTGGTGGCCAGGAATGAAACGTGACATTTGTAGATTTGTTGCGGAATGTTTAACCTGCCAGCAAGTTAAAGCAGAACACCAGAGACCAGCAGGAATGTTAAAACCACTTCCTATACCTGTTTGGAAATGGGATAATATAGCAATGGATTTCGTGGTCGGATTACCCAGGACAGTTTCAGGTTGTAACGCAATTTGCGTAATAGTTGACAGATTAACTAAGTCTGCTCATATCTTTCCTGTAAAGACAACTGATGGTTTGAATAAGTATGCAGAGTTGTATATCAAGGAAATTGTCAGACTTCACGGGATTCCAAGTTCTATTGTATCAGATAGAGATCCCAGATTCACTTCGAGATTCTGGAAAAGTTTACACCAAGCCTTAGGCACAAATTTAACTTTCAGTACAGCGTTCCATCCTCAAACCGATGGGCAATCAGAAAGAGTAATTCAAATACTGGAAGATTTGTTAAGGGCACGTGTTCTATATTTTTCAGAAATCTGGGAATCTAAGTTACCATTGATTGAAGAATGAAGACTGCTCAAAGTAGGCAGAAAAGTTATGCAGACATTCATCGCAGAGATGTGAGCTTTGCGGTGGGAGATCACGTGTTTCTCAAAATCTCACCATTGAGAGGTGTTTTGAGATTTGGAAAGAAAGGGAAGTTAAGTCCCAGATATGTTGGCCATTTCAAATCTTAGAACGAATTGGAACGTTAGCATATCGTTTAGCACTACCTCCACAAATGTCCTATGTTCACAACGTGTTCCATGTATCAGCACTTCGAAGATACATTGCGAATACATCGCATGTTCTTAGACATGAACCAGTGCAATTTGAACCAGACTTGACTTACGAAGAAACTCCAGAAAAGATTTTAGCAAAGGAAAATCGTAAGTTAAGAAACAGAACTATCCCAATGATCAAGATTCAGTGGACGAATCACTCAGAAAGGGAGCAACGTGGGAAGTAGAATCTGATATGCAAGGAAGTTATCCAGATTTCTTCAAGTAAGTGAATTTCGGGGACGAAATTCTTTTAAGGGGGGTAGAATGTAACGACCAGATCTTTTAGAAGTCCACAATTTAGAAAGATATGAGATTGAGGGATTACATTGCTATTACAATTCGATTCTTGAATATTTCTGTCTATGCCATGATCAATCTTTATTTTTTTATGGATTTATATTCAAATGATAGAATGCAAGTACAGTAGATGTTTAGTGACTTCTGCAAACCAAGTGGATCCTTTATTTAACTAAAATTCTCGGTTTCCATGCACATCTTTTGTTTTAAAAACAGAGCACGCTTCTTTCAGAATTTTGCATATTGATATAACGTATTTGCTTTTCTTAGTCATCGTAAATCATATAAATAGGATCTTAAGCTACTTCATGCATCATTACTTTTAAATCAAATCATATTAAGCGGTGCTCGCTCTCAAGAAGCCGAACAAAATACTTTCAAAGTGTTTTAAAGGAAACAGGCGGTGCGCAAGAAGTATACTGGATTTTCTGCTGTTTTTGTGTTAAAGATACCAGGCAAGTAAACTCTGTTTCTTGCTCACTCAATAGAAAGCATATATTCAATTATGTTTTTATGATTATGTATGGTTTTAAAGAAAAGGGAGATGGCCTCGGCTGTTCTTCAAGAAAACCGTAAAGTTCATGCTCTGTTTTTTTGAAAGAAGTTGAGTTACTGTATTTTGGATTAAAGATGATTTAGAAAAGGTTTGGATGATGTTCTTCTAATGAATTCCTGAGTTTTTCAGTGATTCATTCGTCGAAGTAGCTTACAAGTAGCTTACTCGATCTTTTCCAGAAGTTCATAAGATATGTCGAAGTCGTTAGAGGAAGGTAACCTTCGTAGTTCATGGTTATCTGTATGTTAAGAACAAGAGCTGGTTCTTATACCACTACTGATATTTCTTTGTTGAAAATATTCTAAGTATGAAATCAGCAGTTTCACTTCTTTGTTGAAAACCAGCAGATGCATATTTCAGCAGATGCAATGCTTTCGTAACATTCAGCAGCTGTATTACTTTGTTAGAATTCAGCAGTTGCGTCGTCTTTCAAAATTCAACAGATATATTTCATTTTGATATTCAGATGTTGCGTTGGTTCCATAAAACCAGTAGCAGCTGGTTGTAGCAGCTGGTTGTAGCAGCTGGTTGTAGCGACTGGTTGTAGCGACTGGTTGTAGCGGCTGGTTGTAGCGGCTGGTTGTAGTGACTGGTTTATGTGCTAACGACATCCTTTCACTTTATATTTAATTAAAAGACCTCGTGACTGGATTCTAGTCTTGCGACTGATTCCTATTCGTTGCGACTGGTACTGTTATCCAGCTGGTATTAGTCTTGCGACTGGTACTATTCACTTCAGCTGGTTACTGTTAATTCTTCGTTTTCATCAGCAGATAACGAAATTTCAGAATTTGATTCTCTTTTCAATTCTGAATCAGTTCAAATGAATCTTTCGAATTCTTCGACAGATTCAACTAGCTAAGTTATTCAGTTTTCATCTTCGCAAGCTTTATAAGGGAATTCTTTACAGTTCCAGAATATCATTTGATAAACAAAAACCAGTAACTCGAACAAAAGAAAGAAAATAGTTTTTCACGAGAGAAAGACAGAGCAGAACAATGTTTTATGAAATGTTTTAAGTTATGACAATGAAAAGGGTCCCTAATGAAAAGGTGAGTGCGCGGCTGACGAACCGTGTGCCCTTTTAACCAGGAAGGATTAGGATTACAGTTCCACGGAGCTGTATACCCCTTCAACCATGAGCCATAGTGCTAAGACTGATATCAGGAGTTTGATCAAACGAAATGGACCAAATGTTTAAAGTGTTGTCAAAATTTTCCAGAAAATGAATGAAGAGCACAAGTGTGATGTCAATCGCAGCTCTTAAGAATGTTTAAAGAAAATGTTTTCAGAATTGACTCATGTTTTATGCTTTCATACTTGATTCAAATTTCATACTTATGTTTACGCTTGTTTATTCATAAGTATGATTCCGATTCAGACTCAAGTATGTATTAGTTCATGGACGATTGTACGTTTTGCTTTCGTTATTCCAGATTTTACCTGCTGGGCCTTTGGCTCACTAGTTTTCATTGAGTGTAGGTAATACAGAGTAGGAGCTGGAGGGAGATGAACAGAATGGAAGGAATGTGTTTATCGTGGACAACAGATTTCTTATTTCCTTTTGTTCCAGAGTTCATAGTGTCGTTTTGGAAACACTTTTGTATCGTATTAAAATGTTTTGTTACGAAGTTGTATCCAAACAGAATTCGAAATTTGCTATGCTATAAGTATTTGTACCAGACGTTATCACACTACGAGATGCATTATTTAAATATGCTATATCAGCTTTCTTCATTTCCGCACCTTTGCATGAGTTATCCTTGATTTCTCATCTTCGAATGTGAATAATTTCATCATTCTTATTTCCACCCCGATAGTTAGTATCGATCCATTCTCCGATGATTATAACTTTTGATTTCATTCAATTGAACCCCAAAACTTATGATTATTTCGTCAAGAAAATGAGGGTCGTTACAAAATGATATCAGAGCCGACCTCTCTTAGTACGGTGTGGTTAGGGGACGAACCAAGCGGAAGCTGGTGGGCATGTGAGGTCCGGGGCTCAAAGAGGGCGGGGAGTGATCGCCGGTGCCAGAGGTTGCACGGATAATGAGCGGCTCCTGGCAGGCTTCTAGAGGCAAAGGAGCACATGAATGAACCTATCCCACACCGGAATGAGAGGGATTACGAGAATGGGAAGTTATAGATGTAATGAAGGTTAGTTGAGGAAGGCTTATCAGATTTAATTGGTACTACTCATACCAACAAGGTGCATCTTCTTTTCGGGAGCTCATCACTTAAGAACTCCAAAGTTAAGCGTGCTTGACTTGGGACAATTTTGGGATGGGTGACCCTCTGGAAGTTTCTCAGGGTGCGTGCGAGTGAGGACAAAACTTGCTGAAAAGATCATTGTTGGTACATTGGGGGTAGTCGTTAAATAAATATGCTATATCAGCTTTCTTCATTTCCGCACCTTTGCATGAGTTATCCTTGATTTCTCATCTTCGAATGTGAATAATTTCATCATTCTTATTTCCACCCCGATAGTTAGTAGCGATCCATTCTCCGATGTTTATAACTTTTGATTTCGTTCAATTGAACCCCAAAACTTATGATTATTCCGTCAAGAAAATGAGGGTCGTTACACTCAGGCTGCGTCATATAGATCTCTTCCTTAATGTTTCCATTAAGGAACGCAGTTTTCACATCCATTTGCCATATCTCATAGTCGTACCATGCGGCTATGGCAAGTAAGATTCTAATTGACTTGAACATTGAGACTGGCGAGAAGGTTTCATCATAGTCAACACCTTGCCTTTGAGTGTAACCTTTCGCGACCAGTCATGCCTTATAGGTCATTACCTTACCATCAGGTCCAAGTTTCCTCTTGTATACCCATTTACACCCAATGGGAACAATTCCTTCGGCAGGGTTAACAAGAGTCCAAACTTGGTTCGCATGCATTGAGTCAAACTCAGACTGCATTGCTTCAAGCCACAAATTAGAATCTGCATCGGAAAGTGCCTCCTTGAAAGTTCTTGGATCAGATCCAACAACTTTATCATCTTGATCATCTTCAAGGAGAAAACCATATCTCTCAGGAGCCCTAGGAACCCTTTCGGATCTCCTAGGTGCGACCATTTCTGGTACTGGTTCTGGAGGTGCAGGAGATTCACCTGGTACTTCAGTTGGTTCTCGAACCTCTTCGAGTTCTACTATTTTGCCCTTTCTATCAAGTAGAAATTCCCTTTCCATAAAGGTGGCATTTCTAGAAACAAACACTTTTGTTTCACTTGGATAGTAGAAGTAGTATCCAATGGAATTCTTTGGATACCCAATGAAGTAGCATAAGATGGATCTTGTGAGGCTCTCTGCTCACAATTAAATCTAATATCAATCAGTGGGTTATTAATTTTAACTAAACGAGGTTAGTAATTATAATCTGGTTCATATATAAGTTCTAAAAAAAATTTTTTTCTAACCAGCAGAAGCGTATTCAATCCAGCAGAATCATAAAGAATTCAGCTTGTTGCGTAAATACTATTCATTTATACAAATACTTCATGATTCACGGTAGTTACAAGCTAAGTTTACTAGTACACACTTGGTTCTTATATACAAAACCAGACTTGAGCAACCTAAGACCCCTGTCCACACACAAAATAGTCTATCAGCTGGTGTTTTGTTCTTCCTGCTGCTGATCCAGCTGCTAGGTAGTTATCTATTGCTACCCTCGGTTGCTCCCCACTAGTTCCTTCTTCCTGTTGTCATGCACACACACAAAACAAAACAATAGCCGGATAAGCTCCGGTGAGAATCATCTCAGTATAATCAGCAGGTACGCATAATAACAACAAAATGCACAACAGTTTATCAACTGTAAAATAAATGCAATGTAATGAAATGATTCTAGTTCTCTTCTTCAATTCCAGAATTGATTCCATATCAGTTCGACGCCATCAATATTCGTATCCGATCTTGACATGAATATTCATCTATCGAAACCATCTCCGGCTTCGAAAATCAGGACAACTCAGTCCTGGGCATTAGAATCAATTCAATTCTCTTCAATATGCAATCTCATGCAAATATAAAAGATCCACTACCTGTGATGGATCAACACACACGTAACACAAGTTCTAAATCAAGAACAGTAATCAAAAATGTATGTGATTTCAACGGGATACTCAAGAAATATCATTCTCGAGTAATCTAATCCCTGACTCTTCTGTCAGATTATACCTTCGTTCCTCTGTTTTCAAAATACTTCAGTCAGTGTTCTTACGCTCTGTTCCTCACTTCGTGAGATACTCACAAGATCACAAATCCGATAGCTGTAGTCAATACGTTCTCAGTATTTCGAATTCACTCTTATTTATAGACAATGATCTCTGTGTTTCTGCAGCATTTCCAATGTGTTCAATTCGAGTTCCACGTGTCATGCTGAGTATTCAAATAGGATATACTCTCACCGCTTCGAAAGTGGATAAGGTAAATAGATTCCTCAGTTGCTGTTCGACTACCTTTCTATTGTTATTCAGAAGAAGCGACAACCAACAGTAACAACCAGTCGCAACAAGAAGCTAGTCGCAACACTTCGACAATTAAAACGATATCGTTATAACTAATTCCAACGACGTCGTAACATGTTATCAGCTGGTATCACCTCTATCTAAAAAAACCAGCAGCTGGTCGATCTAATAATTCAACTACTGATTTCGCAACATTATTCGAAACGGCATCGTATCACGAGTTCCTGTTCCATAATCCAAACGGTGTCGCATTAGTCCCTCAGCTGAGTAACCAGCAGATACAACAAACCATCAGCTGATTTCCAATTCCCCGCCTGGTTGCTAATTCATGCAAAACGACATCGTATCGAGATTCCTAGTCATAAGTCAGCTAACCTTATTGGAAGAGATAAGGGAATCGTTGTTTCATATCATCTTCCACTTCCCACGTTGCTTCTTCAACGCCATGTCGATTCCATTGAATCTTCACCAATGGAATCACCTTCGTTCGAAGTTGTTTTTCTTTACGATCAAGAATCTGAATTGGTTGTTCAAAATAACTCAGAGTTTCATCCAACTCAGCTTCTTCAGCAGGAATAATATGAGAAGCATCAGGCATATACTTTCTCAGCATAGATACATGAAAAACATCATGTATACCCGAAAGAGATGGAGGTAAGGCCAGTCGATACGCAAGATCACCTATCTTTTCCAGAATTTCATAAGGACCAATGAATCTAGGAGACAATTTTCCACGCTTTCCAAATCTGATGGTACCCTTGAAAGGAGAAATTTTCAAGAATACTCTGTTCCCTGTTTCGAAACTCAAAGGTCTTCGTCTGGTATTCGCATATTTCGTTTGTCTATGTTGTGCTGTTCGCATTCTTTGCTGAATCAACTTCACTCTTTCAGTCATTTTTCTAACCAAATCTGGTCCCAACTCAAGCACTTCTGAAACATCATCCCAGTATAATGGTGAACGACACTTCCTTCCATACAACGCTTCAAACGGAGCCATTTCAATACTGGTTTGATAGCTGTTGTTGTATGAAAATTATACCAGCGGTAATGAATCTTGCCATGACATACCAAAATCTAGTACTACTGCTCTAAGCATATCCTCAAGAGTTTGAATTGTTTCAGATTGTCCATCAGTTTGAGGATGATAAGCAGTGCTTAGATGTAGTTTCGTACCTAGCGCTTGCTGTAAACTACTCCAAAAATGAGAAGTAAATCTAGGATCTCTATCAGAAACAATTGATTTTGGTATTCCATGCAATCTTACCACTTCTCGAACATAAAGATCTGCCATTTGATCATGTCGATAGGTCATTCGATAAGGAATAAAACACGTAGATTTTGTCAACCTATCGATAATCACCCAAATTGCATCATAACCTCGGGATGATTTTGGCAATTTTGTTACAAATTCCATGGAAATATGATCCCATTTCCATTCAGGAACTGATAGACTCTATAATAAACCAGCGGGTTTCTTTCTTTCCGCTTTCACCTGTTGGCAGTTCAAACACTTTGAAACAAATTTAGTTACATCAACCTTCATTTGTTTCCACCAGTATTGTTTCTTCAAATCATTATACATCTTCCTGCCACCAGGGTGAATGCTGAATTTGCTTCGATGGGCTTCACCCAAAATCTGGTCTTTCAATTCCTTAATATCTGGAATAACAAGTCTGCTATTTACATACAATACCTCATCAGTACTGATTTCATATTCAGATTGATGTCCAGACTTCACTAGTTCAATCGATTTCTGGATATTCAAATCTCTCTTTTGTGCTTCTTTAATTCGAATCAGCAGTTCAGGTTCAGCACTGATAGCACAAATTCTCATTGGTTTTCGTTCTGTTTCAAATACATATCCAGAAATGCAGCGCGTTTCTATCAAATGAGACACCCCGATCGTAGTCAAAGATAAAGCACAAATCTTCCTACTCAGAGCATCAGCTGCTGCATTCGATTTCCCTGGATAATACTTGATCTCACAATCAAAATCTTTCAATAAATCCAGCCATCTACGTTGTCTCATATTTAATTCGGACTGCGAAAATAAATACTTCAAACTCTTATGGTCAGAAAAGATTTCAAATCTCTCACCATACAGATAATGTCGCCAGATTTTCAATGCAAATACAATGGCTGCCAATTCAAGATCATGAATTGGATATCGAATTTCATGCGGTTTTAACTGTCTTGAGGCGTATGCAATCACATGACCTCGCTGCATCAAAACACACCCCAATCCTTGGTGAGACGCATCACAATACA
>KQ991079.1:127856-147456 GCA_001598015.1 Dorcoceras hygrometricum | reverse complement strand
TAGTAACACTCTCGATGTCACTATTTGATCTCCAAGATGTATGCATAGTTATCGGATCTCTAGCGACTCTCGATTTACCAATGGTCGTTGATCTGATCGGGATATATGTGTTGAAAGGACTGTACTGTACGATAACCACGACCAGCTGGTTCTTGCAGGTACTATCAGTGATACCTAGGGGATCATGGGGAGATGTTGCTAGGCGCTTTGCCATGATCCGTTGGGCAAGTCCGAGATTGTGATTTCGGAGTCACAATGGTTTTGGGCCCACGGCTAGCTGTATCCCTGAACCATTGAGGGTCACACAAGTACTGGATTCACGATTCCCGCACGGAAACTGAGCTCAATGTGTTGAGCATAGGAGGATGATTTTAGGGAGTGCGACTTCCTAAAAGTCAACAGGGGTCAAATTGCGATTTCCCAAAGTTGAGGGGCTAAACTGTAATTTTGGACTAGGTGGTCTGAAAAATGGTTTTCGCATCATAATGCTCAGTTTTGGAAACTGTGTTGATCGGTCCGATCTGATCGACGATCGGGATTATGATGAAACCACGGTGATTTAAATGAACCGAATGTTCATATGGACATGGGCTTGACCCAAGTCCATTGGGCCAGTTCAAGCCCATGTATGATTTAAATACTAGACTTGGTCTAGGGCTAGATCACAACATAACACATCTCACAACCCTAAAAAGCGCCGCCCCTCCTCTCCATAAGCCTCACGACCGCCGGCCACTTCTTGCGCCGCCGCCGTCCGCCGCCGCACCGCCGCCCGCCATCGGTGATCACGTGATTGGACTTGTTCCGATCAGCATGACGAGGAGATTCTATCCGTGGTGAATTCGTCAAGTCTTCTAGTGCAGACTGGCGAAGGACTCGTGCTTCCGGTCGTGGACCTGATTAAGGAGGATCTACCGCCGCCTACACTTGAAGAGCCAGATTCCCTGTGAATTTGGTTGGAGCCAGGCGCCTAGACGCCAGCAAGGTGACACTCTATAAAATATCCTATGTATGATTTATAGAATATTTTTTATGTATTGTACGTTTTTCGAGGAAATTTTTAAACTTCCGCTGCGCCCCCGGGAAACGGGATCCGGATCCGCCATTGTCGCCAACATAGCATATAGTACGGTCCTTTCAACACATATATCCCGATCAGATCAACGACCATTGGTAAATCGAGAGTCGCTAGAGATCCGATAACTATGCATACATCTTGGAGATCAAATAGTGACATCGCGAGTGTTACTAGGAAAACCCATTTACCTAAAACACATCCAGTACTCTGGCCAGAGATTTATACACTATTATCTCCTCAGATAGTATAGGATATCCACGCATGAAAGCGAGCGGTGAATCCTCGACAACGAAGCATCGACTCCTACATGCATCGGGACCTCACCCAATCCCGCCACCTAATGACCCCAAGTGAGTCGGTAAACGGGTCAAAGTGAGGCGCCTATCATGTAGAGTCTCAATGACGTTACGAGTAGTGAGGACTAATCAGTACAACCAAGACCTCGGACTTATCCACTCGACAAATGGTAACCACTTGGAAAGTCCGAACGAGGATAGTTCGATAGATCACCAGGTCACTATCCATCTACATGCTCAGAACATCACAATGTTCCCTACCAATGAAACATGGTACTTCGCATCGCAGATTCTAGTCTCAATCTCGGGCGGCCTTATCCTCATTTTGACGGCCCAATCGACTAGGAACGAGTTCAGAATACACAGTGACTATTAGATGTGTTTCATGATAGCCATCATATCCACTATCACATCTAACATATACTATGGTGCATTCTAGGTCTTTATCCAACACAATTGTTAATATTATAACATAATGAAAATAAAGAATGCCATAAAAGAAATGCGTATTTCATAAATAAAGATCGTTATACACAAGAGTCAATAAAACCCACACGCCACAAGTTGGCTAGTTGGGCATCTACTCTAACAGACAATCCCTTCATGTACTGGTGATTTTGTGGTGTATTGTGATGCTTCTCACCAAGGATTGGGGTGTGTTTTGATGCAAAGAGGACATGTGATTGCATACACCTCAAGACAGCTGAAACCACATGAAATCTGATATCCAATTCATGATCTTGAACTGGCAGCCATCGTTTGCACTAAAGATATGGCGGCATTATCTTTATGGTGACAAATTTGTGATCTTCTCTGATCATAAGAGTCTGAAGTATCTGTTTTTGCAGTCTGTATTGAATATGAGGCAACGAAGATGGCTGGATTTATTTAAGGATTTTGATTGTGAAATCAAATATTATCCAGGGAAATCCAATGCAGCAGCTGATGCCCTGGGTAGAAAGATTTGTGCTTTGTCTTTGACTACGATGGGGGTATCTAGTTTAATAGAGAATTGCTGTATTTCTGGATATTTATTTGAAACGGATAGAAGACCGATGAGAATTTGTACTATAAGTGCTGAACCTGAACTGTTGATTCGAATTAAAGAAGCACAGAAGAAGGATTTGAATATACAGAAATCTGTTGAGATAGCCAAATCTGGACATGCATCAGAATATAGAGTGAGCGCTGATGATATTCTATATGTGAATAACAGACTTGTGGTTCCAGATATTTTAGAATTAAGACACTAGATTTTGAATGAAGCCCATAGAAGTAGATTCAGTGTGCATCCTGGAGGTAGGAAGATGTACAATGATCTAAAGAAACAGTACTGGTGGAAACAAATGAAGTCTGATGTGACTAATTTTGTCTCGAAGTGCTTAAATTGCCAACAGGTGAAAGCTGAAAAGAAGAAACCCGCTGGATTATTACAAAATCTGTCAGTTCTTGAATGGAAGTGGGATCACATTTCTATGGATTTTGTAACGAAATTACAAAAATCATCCCGAGGTTGCGATGCTATTTGGGTAATTATCCATAGGTTGACGAAATCTGCTTGTTTCATTCCGTATCGAATGACCTATCGACATGATCAAATGGCAGATCTCTACATTAAAGAAGTGTTCAGACTTCATGGTATACCAAAATCGATTGTATCTGATAGAGATCCAAGATTACGTCGCACTTTTGGAGTAGTTTGCAACAAGCTCTGGGTACAAAACTACATCTGAGCACTGCATATCATCCTCAAACCGATGGGCAATCTGAAAGAACAATTCAAACTCTTGAAGATATGCTTAGAGCAGTAGTGTTGGATTTTGGTGTTTCATGGCAAGATTCCTTACCACTGGTGGAATTTTCATACAACAACAGCTACCAAACCAGTATCGGAATGGCTCCGTTTGAAGCGTTGTATGGAAGGAAATGTCGTTCATCATTACATTGGGATGATGTATCAGAGGTACCTGAATTGGGACCAGATTTGATTAGAGAAATGACTGAAAAAGTGAAGTTGATTCAGCAGAAAATGAGAACAGTGCAACAAAGACAGGCTAAATATGCAAATACCAGACGTAGGCCTTTGAGTTTTGAAACAGGGGACATAGTATTTTTGAAAATTTACATTGGGATGATGTATCAGAGGTACCTGAATTGGGACCAGATTTGATTAGAGAAATGACTGAAAAAGTGAAGTTGATTCAGCAGAAAATGAGAACAGTGCAACAAAGACAGGCTAAATATGCAAATACCAGACGTAGGCCTTTGAGTTTTGAAACAGGGGACATAGTATTTTTGAAAATTTCTCCTTTCAGGGGTACAATCAGATTTGGTAAACGTGGAAAATTGTCTCCAAGATTTATTGGTCCTTATGAAATTCTTGAAAAGATAGGGGATCTCGCTTATCGACTGGCACTACCTCCATCTCTTGCTGGTATACATGATGTCTTTCATGTATCTATGCTAAGGAAATATCTGCCTGATGTATCTCATGTTATTCCTGCTGAAGAAGCTGAACTCGATGAACCTTTGAGTTATATTGAACAGCCGATACAGATTCTTGATCGAAAAGAAAAACAACTCCGAACAAAGACTATTCCATTGGTGAAGATTCAATGGAATAGACATGGAGTTGAAGAAGCTACATGGGAAGTTGAAGAAGATATGAAACAACGATTCCCCTACCTTTTCCAATGAGGTAAGCTCTTATTCAGATTCTAGTATTTCATTATTCTTATGCGCATATAGAGACTGCTAACGAGTTCGAGGACGAACTCAGATTTTAGAGGGGGAGAAATGTAATGCCCAAGATTATTATGAAGTGATTAAGTAAATTCGACAATTCCAGACGTTAGATTTTGATGAATTCTGGTTGAGGATTCTCGGATTTCTTCTGGAAATGTATGTTTCGAATTAAAACTCTTCCAGGTGGAATCTGGTTGAGATTTGAAGTTTTAGTCGATTTCTTAGCAATTGGAAGTAAAACGCTGTCGTTTTGGATGAAGGCTGATGCGTTGCGTGAATTGGCGCGAGCATATGATGAAACGGTATCGTTTTGATAGCACTAAGAGATCCATTCGACGCGCATAGTTTGATTTCCAGACTTCAACACAATTCAACCCTACTGTAGCTTGCAGCTGGTTTTGCGAAAGAGTTAGAGACTGGATTTGATGACGTCAACTATGCGACGTCGTTTGAATTAGTTGGAACGCAGCGTTTTGATGCAACGTCTGGTTGTCCAGCTTTTGGGATTTGAAACTAGTCGTTGGCTTGTGAAGCAGCGACCAGGCAAGGGATTTGAAACCAGTCGTTGGTTTGTTGTATCTGCTGGTTTAACCAGTCGTAGGAGCAGCACGACGTCGTTTTGATTTATGAAACAGGAACAGTAATACGACACCGTTTGAATTAGTTAACGGGACCAGTCGATGAAGTATTTGAGTGTGACCAGCTGATGTATTCTTTCAGTAGAGATCTGGAACCAGCCGTTGGTATGCTGCGACGTCGTTTGGGTTAGTTACTGGTAGTTATGCTTGGTTATGACGTCTGGTTATGATTGTGAAAGTTGGTTATGTTGCGACTGGATATCACTGCAACTGAGTGTAGCTACTGCTTCCAGTCGTAAGAATTGTTAGTACCAGTCGCAAGAATTACTCTGTATCAAGAAGAACAGTTGATAAGTTATAAGCGCTGATCGAAGAAGTTGGGTTTCGAAGCGGTGGGAGTTTATCCTATGATGATAGATAAATACTCAGCATGACACGTGAAATTCGACTTGAACACATTGGAAATGCTGCAGACAACAGAGATATTCTCCTATAAATAAGATTGAATTCGAAATCCTTGTAACTGTTGCTACAGACTTCAGGATTTGACTCTGTGAGTTATTGGGAACAAGTGCAAGAAAGCTGAAGCAATATTGGAAGAATTGAACTGTAACGCCCCAAAAATCCATAGGACCACATTTATGCATTTTACTAATCTTTTGGGCCATTTGGCAATTTTAAATGTTATGTGTCTGCTGAATTGTTAATATCAGCAAGTAAGGTGCGTTGCGGCTGGTTCCAGCAGGTGACTCCAAGGAGCGATGCACGAGCTGATTTTTAAATCAATTGGAAAATGTTTTGAGGAGGTGAAATGCTTTCTTTAAGAGAAGGTTTGGTGTTTTACAAATTAAAATGATATGAAGGGAATTTTACTAAATTTTAAAGGTGTGTCATGCTTGATTTTACAAGTAGCATGCCACTAATCCCTTTCATATAAAAACCTGTTTTCAAAGTAAGATTTTCATCATTTGCAAAGAAAAGTTTTAAAGTGTTCTTCAAAGAAATCTCAGAAAAGTTCGTGCGTTGCTCAAAGGGAACATGATAAGGAAGGAAAGATGGGTTCGAAAATGATGTTTTGATCTTTATGATGCTTCCAGTATGATTTCCAGAAAGTTTATGAAGTTTTATATGTACTGAGGATTCAAATTTACTTCCAGAAATGCTATGAAAGTTCTTCTTGCAGTAGCTGTAATATTAGAATTTGATAACTGTGTAATTGGTAGTTGCTGGTTGAATCATTGGTATGGTTTGATAGGCAACAGCTGATGACATCGTTGTTGTTTTGATATTACAATTGTTGAGTTATGTATCCAGCAGCTGTATCTACTTGTTAAGATTCAGCAGCTGTATGATTATAACGTTTACGAATGTTCTTCCTGTAGTTGTAATGTCGGAATTTGATGATTGTGTAATCAGTAGTTGCTAGTTGAATCAGTATAAAGTCTGGTTTAATAGGTGATGGCTGGTAGCGCAATCATTGTTTAGATATTGCAAGCGTCTTCGTAAAATCAGCAGATGCATCTTTCCTTGTTAATATCAGCAGTTGTTTTCCTTTGATTAGGAATCAGCAGCTGCATTGTGATTTTAAATTCAGCATCTGTCTTTCCTTTGTTAGAATTCAGCAGTTACGTGGTTTTCCTAAAATCAGCAGATGCACTGTTCATCAGCAGATGCATTCCATTGTTAGTCCAGCAGTTGCTTTACTCGTTTTTCAAGTACTGTTCATTTCAGCTGGTATTAGTCTTGCGATTGGTACTATTCATTTATATAATCGTGTTAGCGCTTTTCCTTACGACTGATTGACGCGCTAACGACGTCGTTCTTTTAAGTCATAGAAAGATCAGCAGGTAGCCTCGTTATTCCATCTGCTGATCACTCCAACGACATCGTTTCACTTTATATTTATTTAAAAGACCTCGCGACTGGATTCTTGTCTTGCGACTGGTTCTTATTTGTTGCGACTGGTGTTGTCCATTCAGCAGGTATTAGTCTTGCGACTGGTACTATTCCTTGCGACTGGTTATCTTTCAACCAGTTCCACTTTAATGATATGTTTCCAAAGTCGAATTCGATACTCAGTAAAGTTTTAAAATGGGAAGCAAATGTTTAAAATGATGGAACCCGATGATTTACAGGAATGTTTAAAGAAAGGATTGTTAAGGAACAAAAGATGTTTTAGATTATGGCATAGATAGTTACGGTCACCAAGGAGAAGGGTGAGCAGTTGTCTAGATGTCGACTGCCCTTTCATATGAGCTATATGCTAAAACTGATATCGGGAGTCATTTTGATCAAAGTGCAAATTGGACCACATAGAACTTATATGCCATGATCAACTGAAAAATGAAATGGAAAGAAATGAGAAGCTGGGCTATCATCCCTTGTTTCTGCCATTGAATGTTTACTGAAATGTTTACGAAAATAACATTGTTTATTGAAGTTCCTTAACATATGTATTGCACAGATGTCTGCCTGGCGTTTTATGAAATTGTTACTACTCAGGTTTTACTTGCTGAGCCTTTAGGCTCACTAGCTTTTAAAATGGTGCAGGTACGACAACTGGTGGAGGAACAGCAGGTGAAACTTGAAAACCAGCAGATGGGTGGCGTTGTGTTTATCCAAGGCCTACGTTTTCCGTGTCTAAGTTGTATCGTTTTGAATAGATTGTACTGTATTAGATCAGTAGCAACGGTTGTATATTTACTTAGAATAGCAGCTGTTGTAATCGCAATTGCCATTATCAATACCAACTGTTTTTCCGCAAATGTTTTTAGCAGTTAGCGCGCAACTTAAGTACCTGCTGATCTTTGAGCTTGTCGTGTGTTTTGTTCTTTTCAAGTTATAGGAAATACAGCCTATAGCAAATTATCTTTTAGCCCTTCTTTTATTCGAAAATTTTTATTTACCCAATTCTCGTGGCCCCGTTGGGTTTGGGCTCCACAACATGGTATCAGAGCAACGTTCCTGAGATAAACACACTCACCATCGGCTGGATCAAAGTTCATCGTCTGTTTTTCTAAGTTGTGAGTTTATTTTCAGAGCATTGTCTTTAAAATTATTTAGCATGTTCTGATTTATGCATGTGGTGGATTATGGGCTATAGAATATAGAATGTCAGGAAGAGGACGAGGAAGAACTAGAAGCAGTATTCCTCTAGAAGAAACTGAGAGTGATAACAATGCTAACATCACTCAATTGTTAAGAATGCTGGTAGAACAAAATAACAACAGAGGAAATGGCCAATATTCCAGCAGCAGGGGACCAAGTAACGATGATCCCCAAGAGAGATTTAGGCGCCAGAAGCCTAAGGAATTTAGTGGAACTACTGATCCACTAATTGCTGAGAGTTGGATTAAATCCATGGAGGTTATTTTCGAGTACCTCCAACTGTCTGATTTAGATAGGCCAAGGTGCGCTATCTACATGCTAAGGGAAGATGCAATGATTTGGTGGGAAGGAGTCAAGATGTCTGTGGATCTGCTGAATCTCACCTGGGCAGATTTCAAGCGAGTATTCTATGAGCAATACTTCACAGCGGGGAAAAGATCGGAGTTGACGAGGGAATTTTTTACCCTCAAGCAAGGGAGTTCAACCGTACAGGAGTATGTGCGGACGTTTGAAAGAGGGTGCTATTTTGTGCCACTGATAGGAAGTGACCCAGAAGAGAAATTGAGTAACTTTGTGGAAGGGTTGAAACCAATGTTTAAAATGAATGTGAGGCTGTCAGTGCCAAGAACTTACAGGGAAGCAGTGGATAGAGCCCTGCAAATTGAAAGAGATTGGAAAGATCTTGATGAAGAAAGGCAACAAAAGAGACAAGCCTTTCAGCAGAAGGATCAAAGGCCATTTAAGAAACAGAACAAGAACCAGCAGAGGCCTCAGGAGAAAAAGCCTCTACAAATTCAACCAATAAGCTCCGTCCCTGCTGGTAATAATAGGCCATTATGTCCTAAATGTCAAAAGCCTCATTTGGGACAATGCAGACTTGGACAAAACATCTGCTACAAGTGTGGAATGCCTGGACACATTTTGAAAAATTGTCCAAAGTCTAAGCAGCTGGTGACCAGCAGAGCCTATGTGATGACAGCTGATCAAGCTCCTCCAGAGTCGACAGTAGTTACAGGTGAATCTCGATAGCTGGATTTACTTCTCTAACTTTGTTAGATTCAGGAGCTACGCATTCATTCATTTCTGCTGAGTTTATTAAGAAATTTTTCATCCAGCCGGAACAAGTAATGATAGGGTATTGTGTATCGGTACCATCAGGGGAAAAGCTGGTATCGCACGAATTGTTTAGAAGTTTAGAACTTAAACTTCAAGGGCATAAGATTACTGCTGATTTAATTGTGTTGCCAATGCCAGAGTTTGATTTAATTTTGGGAATAGATTGGTTAACTAAGTATGGGGTAGTAATTGACTTCAAATTACGAGCAGTAGCTGTTAACCCACCAGGAAAAGAGCCATTCCAGTTTTTGGCCAATCATGTTAATAAAGTTTCTTCAATCATATCCTCCTTAGCAGCGACTGTTAGACCCCAACTGTCAATTGTAGAAGTATCAAATGAATTCCCTGAGGTTTTCCCAGAAGACATTCAAGGATTGCCACCGGACAGGGAGTTGAAATTTTCGATTGATCTAATTCCAGGAGCTGCTCCAGTATCTAGACCACCATATCGGCTAGCTCCAACAGAGATGAAAGAATTAAAAGAACAGATACAAGATCTGTTGGAGAAGGGATTTATAAGACCAAGCACTTCGCCATGGGGAGCCCCTGTTCTATTTGTTAAGAAAAAGGATGGGAGTATGAGATTATGTATAGATTACCGCGAGTTAAACAAATTGACAATCAAGAATAAGTATCCATTACCTAGGATAGAAGATCTTTTCGACCAGTTAAGAGGGTCAGTAGTATTTTCTAAGATCGACTTGAGGTCTGGATATCACCAACTGAAGATTAAGGCAGCTGATGTATATAAGACAGCCTTTAGAACTAGATATGGCCATTACGAATTTTTGGTTATGCCCTTTGGACTTACAAATGCTCCATCAGCATTTATGGACTTAATGAATAGGGTCTTTCAACCATACTTAGACCAGTTTGTAGTTGTATTTATCGATGATATCTTAGTCTATTCTAAGACTCAGCAGGAGCATGTTCAATCGTGCTCCAGATTTTGGAAGATAAACAGCTGTTTGCTAAATTCAGCAAATGTGATTTCTGGATGGAGAAAGTATCGTTCTTAGGCCATATAATCTCTAGGGATGGTATATAAGTCGACCCTGCTAAAGTTGAAGCGGTTCGCGACTGGCCAGCACCAAAGAATGTCACAGAGATAAGAAGTTTCTTGGGTTTAGCTGGATATTATCGGCGGTTTATCCAAGGATTCTCAAAGATTGCTGTTTCTCTGACCACTTTAACAAGGAATCAAGTGAAGTATAACTGGACAGAAGAGTGTCAAACCAGTTTTGACAAATTGAAGCAAGCGCTGATTGAAGCACCTGTGCTGACAATTCCAACTGATGAAGGAAAATTTGTAATATACACTGATGCGTCTAAGTTGGGACTAGGAGCTGTGTTGATGCAGGATCGTAAAGTTATTTCATACGCATCCAGACAGCTGAAGGATCATGAGAAAAATTATCCAACGCATGATTTGGAGTTAGCAGCTGTTGACTTTGCCCTTAAGATATGGAGGCATTACCTCTATGGGGAGAAGTGTGAGATCTTTACAGATCACAAGAGTTTGAAGTACTTATTTACCCAGAAAGAATTGAATATGAGGCAGAGGCGATGGTTAGAACTGGTTAAATATTATGATTGCACTATCAGTTATCATCTAGGAAAAGCAAACGTGGTAGCTGATGCCCTCAGCAGGAAATCAGCAGGATTAGCACAACTGACTGTCCAGCAGCCGTTGGTAAACGAAATTGAAAGGTTTGGACTTGAAATAGTGTCCAGCAGTAGCAGTAATATGATTTTAGGAGACCTCTCTGTAAGATCTAATTTGTTAAATAAAATTCGAGAGGGTCAGCAGCAAGATCAGCAGTTGAAGAAATGGGTTCAGCAGGATAGAGAAAGAGGCAGCAGCCTCTATTTTTCAGAGGATGGAATTGTTAGGAACTTGGGCAGAATATGGGTGCCTCAATTAGATGATTTAAGAGCTGAACTTTTGAAAGAAGCTCATACAGCTCCGTATTCAGTACATCCAGGAAGTACGAAAATGTACAAGGACCTCCAGCAGTTGTATTGGTGGCCAGAAATGAAGAGGGATGTTGCAAGATTTGTAGCTGAATGTTTAACGTGCCAGCTGGTGAAGGCTGAACACCAGCGACCAGCAGGATTTTTGAAACCACTACCGATTCCAGAATGGAAGTGGGAATGCATAGCGATGGATTTTGTAACTGGTTTACCAAGAACAGTACAAGGATATAACTCCATATGGGTTATAATTGATAGGCTCACTAAGTCTGCTCATTTCTTACCAGTTAAAACAACATATGAGGTGAGCAGGTACGCTGAATTGTATGTTAAAGAAATAGTGAGGCTACATGGTGTTCCAATTTCCATAGTATCAGACAGAGATCCTAAGTTTACATCAGCATTTTGGAAAAGTCTACATAAAGCTATGGGTACAAAATTGACGTTCAGCACTGCGTTTCACCCACAAACTGATGGACAATCGGAGAGGGTGATTCAAATTTTAGAAGATTTGCTCAGAACATGTATTGTAGATGTCAGGCCCCGTGCTAATTACCAACAATTAACACAAAATAAGCGCATAATCACGGAAGCTTAAAATCATGACTTAAAAATTTTTCGAAATACAAAGGCCTGAACTTCAAATCATATGTTCAAAATATTCGATATTCAAAATATAAGTTAAATCAACTTAATACAGCAAGTAACCACATAAATCAATTCACAAGATAGATCCCCAAATACATGATAACACGGGGCATCCCCCGGTTCAATACATATAATAAATAAACTGGGACTCAGGGATGCGGGGATCGACCAACTGAACTTCCACTCGGTCCAGCTTGGTTACCTGAAACTCCTGCAAATGGGTAACACAGACCCAAACAACAAAAGCAGGAAAAGAAAAACGAGGTCAAGCCTCAGTACGAAGAGCTATCAAAGCAGAAAACATACAACAAGCTATAATCAATGCTATGAATGCATGAGGGCTAGCAAAAAGTCGGATAGCTAGACCAGTATATCAACGGGCAACTCTAATCAAGCCTCTATACCACACACAGCCAATCAGCCGGTGGAAATCATCGGTCCGTGATCATCGGGGCCCGTCAGCCCATCACAGCTCGGTGGTAGACACTCGAATCCGGTAGTCACCACTCCGACGATAACGTTGGACTTTTCGGGCACGACTCAACAGTCGGCCAGTCACAACGTGGCACCCAATCAGGTAATCAAATCAATCTGTCAAAGGCTCAACTGAACCATTGAGGGTCACACAAGTACTGGATTCGAAATTCCCACACGGATACTCAGCTCAATGTGTTGAGCACGAGAAGAGGATTTCGGGAAGTATGACTTCCTGAAAGTCAACAGGGGTCAAACCGGGGTTTGACTCTGTTGAGGGGCAAAACGGTCATTTTGCTATTTGGGGTTTGATGATCTGAAAAATTGTTTTTCACATCATAACATTCAGTTTTGGAAACTGAGTCGATCGGTCCGATCTGATCGGCGATCGGAGTTACGATGAAGTCGCAGCGATTTATATCGTCATTTGGCCTCAGGCACGTTGGACCGGCCCAAGTCCAACTTTAAGTCTATATATGTCTAGACTTAAGAGACTTAATTAAGAGTTATCATTAATCACTCAAAACCCTAGACCTAGCCGCCACCCTCTCCCTCTCTCTCGACCGCCGCCGCCGCCGCCCAACTTCGCCGGAATTTCGTTCCGGCCTAGTTTTTCGTGGAGAATCCGATCGTGCTGATCTCGTCAGGACTTCTAGTGCAGTCTGACGAAGGAGTCCCGAATCTGGTCGTGGACCGGATTGACGAATCTACCGCAATCAACCGAGAAGCGCCGGGTTCTTGAAACACCGGTTGGAGCCAGGCACAAGTGCCAGACAGGTGACCTGCTAAACACCCTATGTATGTTGATACGTAGATCTGTTTTGATTATTCGTATTGATCGCATCCCGGTAAAATTTTTTGTTCTTCCGCTGCCTGCCGGGGTGCGGATCCGGACCAATCCCCAACAATATGGTGCAGGTGAGCATGATAATGTTGATGATATTACTCTGACCGGCGGTGAGGACGTCTGATGCTCCGCTGCGGCTGTTACCCCGTGACCGCTTAGTTATTTCATGTTACCTACTTTTAAACATGTTCAGTTTTTCCGCAAACAGTCTTTGAGTACTCTGATTTTTATGATTAGCTTTTGAGACGTGGACTAAGGATTTTTGCATTCGTTTTATCGCATGTGGAGATGTTGTTTTAATGCTTAAGTTATGGTTTTATTTATCGCTTTCATTAAATGTTATTCCACGTCGGCTTTCAAAAAAAAAAAGCATAGAGGTTTTTTATTACGTTTCACTATCCATCGGCATGCTCAGAACATCACAATGTTCCCTACCAATGAAACATGGTACTTCACATCGCAGATTCTAGTCTCAAGCTCGGGCGGCCTTATCCTCATTTTGACGGCCCAATCGACTAGGAACGAGTTTAGAACGCACAGTGACTATTAGATATGTTTCATGATAGCCATCATATCCACTATCACATCTAACATACACTATGGTGCATTCTCGGTCTTTATCCAACACAATTGTTAACATTATAACATAATGAAAATAAAGAACGCCATAAAGTCTCAAGCTCGGGCGGCCTTATCCTCATTTTGACGGCCCAATCGACTAGGAACGAGTTCAGAATACACAGTGACTATTATATGTGTTTCATGATAGCCGTCATACCCACTATCACATCTAACATACACTATGGTGCATTCTAGGTCTTTATCCAACACTTATTAGCCTGCTGCGTGGAGCTCGGAGGTCGCACTGCCAGTCTGTGAGTTTTATTTTATGATTTATGTTTATGTTGCATGCCGCATGTTATATTTGCCTTATTTCTACCTTAGATTTTAAGGGTTAGACGTCTAGTCATGCACTTAGATTTACGTTATAAGGTTTTGGTGTATTAGTATGCCCCCCAGACGTGCTAGAGATCAGCAGGATGACAATGCACCTCCTCCTCACCTCCGCAGTTGAAGCCACATGAGAGGGCTAGCGTGAGCATGCTAGCCGGGATCTGTTGCATGCTGCATGTTATCTTTACCTTAGATTTTAAGGGTTAGACGCCTAGTCATGCACTTAGATTTACGTTATAAGGTTTTGGTGTATTAGTATGCCCCCCAGACGTGCTAGAGATCAGCAGGATGACAATGCACCTCCTCCTCACCTCCGCAGTTGAAGCCACATGAGAGGGCTAGCGTGAGCATGCTAGCCGGGATCACCAGGATCCTAGAGAGGCAGTCGGAGCATTCTGGGAAGTCGCATGAGGAGGATTTCGCAGAGAGGTGCTGCAAGCAGGGACCCAAGGAGTTTGCGGGGACTACAGACCCGCTAGTTGCTGAGGAGTGGAACCTAAGTAGAACTGTAGGACCTCTAGGACTTGTCTTGAGAACTTTGACGGATAGGACTAGAGAACTTAGAACTGTTTTAGGTATCTAAACTGCTCTTGGGAACTAGTGTGACTGTAAACGCGTTCCTGTGTGCTGTGTTCATTTCAGGCGAGATTCGCGTGCTTGGTGTTACTACCCTAGCATTACTAGACTCAGGGGCGACCCACTCGTTTATTTCGAGTGCGTTCATGCAGAGGATGGGTATCACACCGGAGAGCTTGGGTATGGCTCTCGCAGTGACGGTTCCGTCAGGAGAGGAGTTGACGACGACCAGCGTGGTTTAGAGATTGACGATGATGTTCCAGGATCATGCAGTCCAAGCAGATCTAGTTGTGTTGCCGATTTCGGGATTCGATCTTATCCTAGGCATGGATTGGCTGACAGAGTTCGGAGTAGTGATTGATTTTCAGAGGCGAACAGTTTCTATCAGACCGCCAGGGCAGGAGGCCTTGTTATTTAAGGCAGCTAGGAGACCGCGGAAGCCCAGATTCATATTCTTCTTACAGGCCAGGAAGCGGGTTGAGCACGGATGTTAGGCGTTCTTGGCCAGTGTTACTGCTCCAGGAGATTCAGCAGGACCTTCGTTGTCTGATGTGGAGGTAGTCAGGGATTTCACAGATGTTTTCCCCGATGACGTCGAAGGAGTTCCACCAGTGAGGGAGGTGGAGTTTTCTATTGAACTGATGCCGGGTACCGTGCCTATCTCTAAGGCACCGTATCGTTTAGCTCCTATTGAGATTAAGGAGCTTAAGGAGAAGATTCAGGAGTTGCTTGATAAGGGGTTCATTCGCCCTAGTTTTTCTTCATGGGGCGCGCCAGTTCTGTTTCGGAAGAAGAAGGATGGTAGCATGAGGTTGTGTATCGACTAATGGGAGTTGAACAGAGTTACCGTGAAGAACAGATATCCACTCCCGAGGATAGAGGACTTATTCGATCAGTTGCAAGGAGCTTCAGTGTTCTCGAAGATTGACTTGAGATCTGGCTATCACCAGCTGAGAGTTAGAGAGGTGGACGTGTCCAAGACTGCTTTTCAGACACGCTACGGCCACTACGAATTCTTGGTGTGCCGTTTGGTCTGAAAAACGCCCCAGCGATTTTCATGGATCTGATGAACAGGGTTTTCAGGCAGTATCTTGACCAGTTCATCATTGTGTTCATCGATGATATTCTGATCTATTCGAGGAGCTTTGAGGAGCATAGACAACACTTGCAGGCAGCTTTGCAGACCTTGAGGGAGCACAGGCTATACGCCAAGTTCAGCAAGTGCGAGTTTTGGCTGGAGCAGGTGGCTTTCTTAGGGCATATTGTGTCGAGAGATGGGATTTCTGTTGACCCATCGAAAGTGGAAGCATTGCAGAACTGGGGGATTCCGAAGAATGCAGCGGAGATTCGCAGTTTCTTGGGCTTGGCAGGTTACTATCGCAAATTTATCAAGGGCTTCTCTTCTATTTCAGTGCCCTTGACAGCCTTGACCAAGAAGAATACGAAGTATGTGTGGAGCGTCGACTGTCAGAGGAGCTTTGATCAGCTGAAGGAGGCCCTTACTTCAGCACCAGTGTTAGCTATGCCAGTGGACCACGAGGAGTTCGTGGTTTATACGGATGCTTCTTTGAGAGGTTTGGGTGCAGTTCTGATGCAGGGAGGTAAGGTTATTGTGTATGCATCGAGACAGCTGAAGATTTATGAATAGAACTATCCGACGCATGATCTGGAGCTTGCAGCAGTAGTGTTCGCACTGAAGATTTGGAGACACTATTTGTACGGCGAGAAGTGTCAGATTTTTACCGACCATAAGAGCCTCAAGTACTTCTTCACCCAGAAGGAGCTGAATATGAGGCAGCGCAGATGGCTAGAGTTGGTGAAGGACTATGACTGTGACATTAGCTACCATCCGGGTAAGGCTAATGTGGTAGCAGATGCTTTCCGGAAGACTTCAGTGGTGACTCACAGTTCAGCCGACTCTTCGTGATCGGATTAGGGACGGCCAGGCTGCAGATGAGCAGTTACAGCAGTGGAGACAGAGAGATGAGGCTAGAGGACGGGGTTTGTACACAGTTGAGGATGGGATAGTCCGTTTCAGGGGTCGCATGTGGGTACCCAGCACTGAGCAGTTGAGAGCTGAGATCTTATCAGAGGCCCATGCATCGACGTATTCCATTCACCCAGGGAGTACGAAGATGTACAGGGATTTGCAGACTATTTACTGGTGGCCAGGGATGAAGAGGGATATCGGACGATTTGTATCAGAGTGTTTGACTTGTCAGCAGGTCAAGACAGAGCACTAGAGACCAGCAGGGTTACTACAGCCACTCCCTATCCCTGAGTGGAAATGAGAGAACATCGCGATGGATTTTGTGGTTGGTTTACCCAGGAGTACCAGAGGCTTTACGGCGATTTGGGTGATTGTGGATCGACTCACCAAGTCCGCACACTTCCTATCGGTGAAGACCACTTTCACATTGACGCAGTATGCAGAGCTATACATTAGAGAGATTGTCAGGCTGCGGGGCATAGCAGTCTCTATTGTGTCAGATAGGGATTCCAGGTTTACTTCTGCGTTTTGGAGGAGCTTGCATGCTGCATTGGGGACCAAGCTATCATTCAGTATGGCTTTTCACCCGCAGACAGACGGTCAGTCGGAGAGAGTCATCCAGATTCTAGAGTATTTACTGCGAGCCTGTGTGATAGATTTCCAGAGTGCGTGGGATTCTAGGTTGCCCTTGGTATAATTCACGTACAACAACAGTTTTCAGGCATCGATTGGGATGGCTCCTTATGAGGCTTTGTACGGGAGAAGGTGTAGGTCTCCCGTGCATTGGGATGAGGTTGGCGAGAGGATTTTGACTGGACCAGAGATGGTACAGCAGACAGTTGATATTGTGACCAGGATACGAGATCGGATGAGGACAGCTCAGAGCCGTCAGAAGAGTTATGCCAATCGGAGGCGACGAGATCTGGAGTTGACAGTAGGGGATCATGTATTTGTGAGGATATCGCCTATGAAGGGCGTGATGCGCTTCGGCCGGAGAGGCAAACTCAGTCCGAGATTCATTGGACCGTTTGAGATCTTGGAGAGGGTCGGTACGTTAGCATATCGTGTAGCACTACCACCCAGTCTGTCAGCAGCGCATAACGTGTTCCATATTTTGATGCTTCGGAAGTACGTCCTGAACCCATCTCATGTGCTGGATTTTGAGCCGCTTCAGTTGGCACCAGACTTGTCTTTTGATGAGCGACCAGTTCAGATCTTAGCGCGAGACGAGCGCAGGCTTAGAGCGCGGAGGATTCCGATGGTCAAGGTCCGGTGGCAGAATCACTCGGCAGATGAGGCTACCTGGGAGACCGAGGCCGATATGCGGACGCGCTATCCAGAACTTTTCAGTACGTAACTTAATTTCGGGGACGAAATTTCTATAAGGGGGGGAGAGTTGTAACGTCCGGAAATCCTAATTACGTGAATTGAATGCATGACTAGGAGGAAAACCTTATGATTATGTGATTTGCATGTCATGTATGTGTTTATGTGATGATTTTATGCTCTACGTGTGCTTATCGCTTTACGGTACGGTTTGAGACCGGTAAGCGGGGACGAGTCCGGAGTCGACCAAATCGAAAATATTTTAATGTTTTAGCACTTAGACATATTTTAAAGCAAAATATTTTTATTTTATGCACAATTTCCAAGAAAATGAGATTTTATGCACGGTTACCGAGGAGGACCCGTTTTTCGCCTATACGGGCCATTTTTATGACTTTTTTGACACTTTTAAAATTGAGAGACCTCATGTTACGAAAATTAAAGGCTTGGAGTCTGAATTTTTAACATTTTTAGGCCTTTTTAATTAAAGGAGGGTTAGTTTTGGGATTAAGCCTTTTAATTTGATTTAAAACAAGGTAGAGGGGTCTTGTTGTACACTCTCATTCACTCATCACCCCTCTAACTCGAAAATTACCCTAATACCTCCTCCAACCAGCCGAATCCAGCTTCTTTTCTCCCCTTGGTGGCCGAAAATTTGCAAGGTTTTCATTGGAACTCTAAGGTGTGATCTCCTCCATTGTCCTCCGCTCCGATATCACGTATTTTCGCTTCTCTATCGATCAAGGCATGTTATATTCTTTCTTTTCTCACCATATAAATCATAATATACTGTTTTTACAAAGATTATGCATGAATTTTATGTGAATGTTTCAGATCTCAAGGTTTGTTCATGATCATGCATGTACTCATATGTGCACCTCACGGTTTTGATCCTTTTTGCATGGCTTCGGTTCATGGGCTGCTTGAGGGGTCTTGGCTCATGGTTAAGTGGTTCGTGGTGGTCCTATGAGTGGCTTTTCGTGGTTCAAAGTGGTGGAATTGTGGTCGAACCAATGGCTTGATGTCGCACACCGCGCAGTGTGTGTTTGTGCGTGTCGCGTGCGTCTCCTTCCCAGCGTTCGTTCTCCTTCGTGAAAGCTCCGTTGGGGCTGTGGTTGGTCTCGTTAGAACCGCCTTGACCTGGTCGCGGTCCAGCCGGAGGGGGTCTGGCAGTGGTGGCCGGAGCAGGGAGAAAGAACGCGAAAACCAGAAGGTGGTCGCGACGGCGCAGTATGGCTGGTGCGTCCACTTGCAGCGACCATATCTCCGTGGTTAGGTCACGGTTTGAGGCAAGGTCGGTCACGTTAGAACCGCCTGGACCTGGGGGTGGTCCGGTCGGAAGGTCTTCGGCAGTGGTGGCCGGATCAGGGAGAACTAAGGTAAAAACCGGAGACTGGTCGCGGCGGCAGCTTGTGCAGGAGAGTGTATTTTAGGTTTAGGGTTGAGTGTTTGGTTTGGGCCGGTTCGTTTGGGCCGATGGGTCGGTTCAATCGGGTCGGGTCGAGTGGTTTAAGTGTCGAGTCAATATTTTAAAGTTCGGTCCGAGTTATTTTATTTTTGGGCCGGGTTATTTTATTTTTAAAGTTCGAGTCATTTTTATCGGGTCAAGTCGACTTTTTAAGTTAAGATTTAGTTTTGGTCAAATGACTTCGGTTCAACGATTTTAAGTCAAAATCTATTTTAAGTTGCTGGGGTCGGGTCGAGTGGTTTAAGTGTCGAGTCAATATTTTAAATTCGGTCCAAGTTATTTTATTTTTGGGCCGGGCTATTTTATTTTTAAAGTTCGAGTCATTTTTATCGGGTCAAGTCGACTTTTTAAGTTAAGATTTAGTTTTTGGTCAAATGACTTCGGGTCAACAATTTTAAGTCAAAATCTATTTTAAGTTGCTG
>KQ991079.1:90795-100953 GCA_001598015.1 Dorcoceras hygrometricum | reverse complement strand
AATTTAACGGCTCTCACTTCATGGATACGACTCGCATGTTCTTTTAAGTTATGTTATGTATTATGTTATGCCTTAACCTATATGTTATGATGATTTATGTACGACTGCAGCATGATTTAACGTTTTAAGATCTTTTAATGCACGCATGTCATGAAAATTATATTCATTTACTTATGTGCCTGTATTTTATTTTATTATATGTACCTTGTTATTAGCGGATATAGCATGCTGGGCCTTTAGGCTCACTAGGTTTATATGGTGCAGGTGAGCAATGTTGATGATAAGGTCTTTTAATGCACGCATGTCATGAAAATTATGTTCATATACTTATGTTCCTGTATGTGGTTTTACTATATGTACCTTGTTATTAGCGGATATAGCATGCTGGGCCTTTAGGCTCACTAGGTTTATATGGTGCAGGTGAGCATGATAATGTTGATGATATTACTCCGACCGGCGGTGAGGACGTCTGATGCCCCGCTGCGGCTGTTACCCCGTGACCGCTTAGTTATTTCATGTTACCTACTTTTAAACATGTTCAGTTTTTCCGCAAACAGTCTTTGAGTACTCTGATTTTTATGATTAGCTTTTGAGACGTGGACTAAGGATTTTTGCAGTCGTTTTATCGCATGTGGAGATGTTGTTTTAATGCTTAAGTTATGGTTTTATTTATCGCTTTCATTAAATGTTATTCCACGTCGGCTTTCAAAAAAAAAAAGCGTAGAGGTTTAGTATGTTTCATATCCATGTCAAGATCGGATACGAATCTTGATGGCGTTGATGTGAAATGGAATCAATTCGGAACCGAAGAATTGAGATAGATACATTGCATTGCATTATAGAACTGATACAGATTGATATGTGTTTCTTGTCTATTGCATATACCTGTTGATTATATTGAGATTGTTTCTCACCGGAGTTTATCCGGCTGTTGTCTCGTTTTGTATGTGTGCATGACAACAGGTAGGCGAGAGCTGAAGTGATTTGGGCAAGGGTAGTGAGAGCTGGCTACCTAGAAGAAGGACGTCAAATAAGAAGTACTAGAGATCTGCTGCTAGTATAGTATTTGAATAATTAGTGTCGTGGTGATAAAATCTGGTTGGAGTACTGGTTAGTTGTGTACTGATAAATGTAATAGATAAACCATTGTACATTCTCATTCTAGTTATGAATGACCAGCTTTTGGAAATAACCGTGGGTATGTTTTGTTACAAATGACCAGCCTCCGCGAAGCAAACGAAAACAAAAAAAATTCATTTCCAGATTTCACTAATTAAATTCATTGAAGTAAACAAACGTCCATAAGATGAGATTAGAAAATTAATTGTGAGCAGAGAGCCTCACACAAAACATCTCTCGTGCACTACTCATCTCTCGCGCACTACTCAGCTCTCGCGCATACAGATCACGTGCCTGCCAGCACAGGATAACAAGATCAGCTCAACCTGAACTGACCTCCCACTCAGCTCACGCCCGATACGAAGGTAACAAACAACTCTCACCTAATCTGTTCTTTGCCATAAAATTACGCCTAAGCTGTTCTCACCAAACAATAGGGCACAACCCCTTATCTTACGACTCATCTCAGGACACCGCATAACTCCCAAAGCTGAATCCATCTTATGCCTTACTGCTCAAACTGATATCAGCTCAGAGCAGCTACACTGCCAGTTCACACTAAAACAGATCAGATCACACAACACTGGCTATACTCATCACTGCTCAGTTTAGAACACTCAGATCATTTGGTACTCTACCAATACAGCTTAGGCTGTTGTATTCAGCTTACGACATCCAAAACAGTTCGCGACGCTCTCAAATCACAGTACACATACTTGGAACATCTCGCTATAGTCAACTCAGCTCATGATCTCAACACTCGACATACACACTCAAATCAGCTTACACTCCTCAAATCAGCACGCGACAATATATCAGCTCATGCCTAAGCTGATCCACACAAAATACGATACTTCCAACAGATAATATCAGCTAATCTGATCCTATTAAGCCACTAATTACTTCAGCTGATTACAGTCCTCACAGAATAAATGTAAGGACCTTCTTCTGTGGACTCAGAATAAAATAAGAATAAAAAAATATATAAAAAAAGAAAAAAAGGAAAGATAAACGTCTCTTCCTCACCGAATCTGTCTCTTTCAAATTTTTTCCCAACCCCACCTTCAACTTCCGATTCGGGCCACCGTGACGTCGGAAACTCAAAACTAAATACATAGTTCATGCTCGTCGCAGCTGTAGTTTGTTCTCGTCGGAGTCAGTATTTTGAAGTCTGGAGGTTTAGTTTAAGCACTTTTTCCTGCCTTTATGCCGAAATTTTTGATTTGTGGTTTTTGGATTACAAATATTAATTTCACTTTCATTATAGGTAAAATTGGCTTCGATTTGAGGTATTGATTGCTTTTGAAAATATCTAACATGTCGAATATTAATTGGGAATTAGTATATAATATTGACAAGAAAGTAAAAGAAAATAATAATATTGTGATTTTCGGAGAATAAATATAAATTTAAAGATTTTAAACAATTTATTGAAAAAGGTTGATGAAAAACCTCGTTTGGACGAAACTGAACATAATGTGGTGACATAAATGATAGATGTACGTTTTTGACATTTCAATTGAATAATATGATTTTAAGAATTTAAGGTGCATGAAGAGTGGAGTTTGAAATATAAGTTGAATTTAAATGATTATATAAGATTTATATAATAAAGGGTCAATTAAATTTATATTCAGGTTTTATGCTGATTTAGGGAATCTGGGATTTTCTTGAGGATATAAATTACAAGTAATTACTGGATTGAGGTATATTGAGATCAATTGTTTTTACGATGTCTGACAGAGGCATGTGACGAGATTGTGTATGATTTACATGATATTTGTTGAACATGATATTATGTGTTGAATTGAATATTTTCAGTTGGTAATTGAAAAACAAAATAAAATATTTATTTTGTCAACCCATTTTATTTTAGTTAGGCACATCAATGTTACAAAAACATTCAATATTGAGCCTATCTGTCATTAATAACCATGTATATTTCGATTGAGATCTGTATATCATATTATAATGTGTGTCATGAGTATTTTGGACACCACGATTCGGTTCGGCTTAGGTAGTTGATGGCTTCAAGAGTGGAGTCATCTCCCTTGAGACAGTTCAATGAGGGTGAACCAGCTCGAGCATATGATATGATTGGAGATATCGATTCTTTAACTCCTGGTATTCTGAGATCTTATATATGTACATGCATCGGATCATGCACGACATCAATGCATTTCTATGTCTTATATTATGAATGTTTTGATGTCTCGTACTATCGGGTTACTGACCTTGAAAGGGGCGTCGTGTCTTTTATGCGTGGACATGACAGGTAGTACAGGTGGTTCTACTTCAGGCAATAACAAGGAGGCTTCAGAAAGTATCAGAGCTCCTTGAGAGTGAGCTCATCAGTTTTTGGTATATATTTGTATCATTGCCTCCCAGATAGTATATATACATATTATGGAGGTGTTTTGTACCAAGGAATGCCCTAAGTAGTAGTATGTAATTTATCGAGCCTCGTCGGCTTTATGATATTTTGCTGAGATTTTGTTGTTATGGTGCTTGGGTTGCACTGAATTATATTGTTATATTTGTTGAGAATATATATATGAGTTATTTTGAATATTGATTTTCTTGTATGCCCTATTTTAGGGAGGTCATGCCTAAAATTTTGTAGGCCCAAACATTAAATTTAACTCTCTTTTCCGCTGTTTATTAATTAATCCTAATTACATGTTAATATATTATTATTATGATAACGAGCTCTCACACGTTGCCTTGCTCAAAACCGTATCCCCATATAAGACATTTTTTCTCCTGTGGCAGGGTAATCGGTGGCAAAATACTCATCTGGTTCGACATCGAGATCCTCTTTGGAAGTTCAAGTTTTTCTCTAACTTCAGAATAGTGTTATGAGCATCACTCTTCCACGACGACCGCCTCCACAATTTGAAGAAGATGTCAGTTTAAAAATAACAAAAAATATGTAAAATAAAATGAATAACCGAAGGCTTCGAACACTAAAGAATAATATGGTTTGGAAGAATTATGATAGAAAGAAGAATAAAAATAATAATTGGGGTTGAGTTATGAAAAATTTGGAGAGAATGATCTCATATTTATACCAAAAAAACTGGGTATTTTTGCAATTTTTTAATTGTAGATCTACGGCCAATATGCAATATTTTTGCTAGCCGTTGCCCCCAACTGCTAGTTTGTCTCGCCGTTGCATGCTTTATTATTTTTCCCACCGGCTATTTTGTTCGGCCGTTGCGCACTTTATTTTTAAATTTTTGAACAACTTGTTTCAATTCAGGTTCGGTTCCAATTCAATTCCAATAGGAACCAGAACCGGCTATATTTGAATCTCATTCTTACGAAATTGACTCAAAGCAAGTGATGGTTTGGGTTTGATTTGGTTTTGGTTTCACAATATGAGTTCCAAAACTGATTTAGCGGACAGGTCACACCGAGCTAGACCTGGCGACGGGCCGGGTCGACCAGTTGACCGGATCGGACCCAGACCATGGTCAATTGTTCGGTTAACAGGGTAAACAGCTTTGCCCATGACCCAAAACCAGACCCGTCGATAAAAGGTCCGGTTACAGGTTCTGAATATGGCAACCAGTTGACCCGTGTTTTTGAAAAAGGGTCGACCCACCGTGCCGGGTCCGAGTCAGACCCGGCGGATTGACCATTGGAATGCAAAATAAAAAGGCAACGGTCGACCCATCTATTCGACCCGGCTCAAATCGGCTGGCCAACCGTTAATTTCAAAAAAAAAACCTATAATACCCCATCCTTTTCAATTCTTTCCACACAACTCACTCTCAACCTTTTATCTAGAAATCTCATATTCTCCTCAAATTTTCTTATTTTCTTAAGCTCTCCTAATCTTTTATTATCTTAAGCACTCTTAAATTCCTAATCTCTTATTCTTTTAATCTCTCAAATCTATACTACATTATAAATGAGGGAATCAAGTCATCGTGGTGTTCGTAAAAGAAAGTGCTATTGTTTCTCAAACGAATATTGATTCTCCATTAAACATCAAAGATCATGAATTTCTTTTCCTTGACGACAAGAATACTCAAGAACATGTCGAAGCCCAACCAGCTCGCCAGCAAAGCCAAGGGACTCAAGGCAGCATTATTACATTGATGTTGCCGAGGTATCGACGGGTGGTCGGGCCAAATCTGATGTTTTCATCAAACACCTCGATAAGGTGATACTTCCTTCCCGTGATATGCAAGCAATATATAAATATTATTCGAAATCTTACAAATGGCAACACGGAGGAGGTTATGGTACCTTGAATCGGTACATCGAGAAGAATCATCCGATGAAAATTGATATATCTAGATTTCAAATTCAAATACCTTCATTTTCATCACAATCTGGTACTCTTTAAATTTTCTGAATCACAATTTAGGGAATAAAATTCTACGTATGTTGCTGTTGAACAACTTTCTTTTAGCTTTTGTGATAATTATCTTTTGAAAATTGGCTTTCATCTAGTGTTAATCCTACAATGAGATGTATCTCACGAAATACACTTAAACATACCTTTAAAAAAATTTGTTGTTGCACACAAAAAAGAATGATTAAAGAATTTCTAGTCTAGAAAATAAAGTGTCTTTATATTCAAATATCTGGATGGACATTGGCAATCTTGTTCATACATTGGTATTACCTGTCATTGGATAGATACTTCATGAAATATCCAAAACTGTTGCTTCCCTATCAATGTTTCAATGAACCACGCACTGCACAAAATATTTCTCATCTTATTTTCATTATTTTGGAGGAGTATAGTTTGACACAAAAAATTTTTCAAAGTACAAATACTTGTAGCATTGACGAACTTATTAAACTATGTCAACCATCAATAGGTGGAAAAATTTTTCAAATTCGATGTACATGTCATATTTTTAACTTGTTTGTTCAAGATGGTCTTACAAGTTTAGATATTTATATTATACCAATAAGATATGCAACTCATTATCTGTTGACACATCCCCAAGTAATGAAACAATATGACAAATTTTGTAAAATAAATGGGATGAGGCTAGAACGATTTGTGCGCGATGTTCCAACCTGACGGAACTCTACATATAAATTTTTGTTGTCCACTTTTGAATATAAAGATTTACTTTGCTCATTTTCTGGTAAAATTGTTCAATCATCTAATATTTATTTATATTCAAACCAATGGAGTGTTTGTACAACTATATGTGAAATTTTAAAAGTTTTTAGCGATACAACTCACGAACTCTCTGGTGTTTATTATCATATGTGTCATTTAGCTTTAACACATCTTTGTAATATTGCATACATATTTAGTAAAGTTTAAATTCTAATAATCCTGCATTAGTTGAACTCATTCTTAGAATGAAACAAAATGGGGGAAATAATTTTTTCAAATTCTTGATATTTTTTTATGTGCTATTGCTTTAGACTCTAGACTAAAATTAGATTGATATTATGATTCTTTGAACCCAATAACTGATACACGTTCTTGTTCTTCTATGATTCTATTTAGTGTTAGAAATAATTTAACAGACTTTTATAATTAATATAGTGTAAAATATAGTGCACAAAATAGGTACACAAGCACAAAAATCCACAACCACTAGTAGCAACATATTTGACTATCTAAGACACAACTTTTATTACGTGAGAGTACGAAACGTCCATGAGGATCCTCAAGCCCCAATCAAGAACTCGGGAATTACTTACTACAACTTTTATTTTTGGTGATGCAGATGATGAGACGTTCGTCATACTACAATGGTGGGGGCAAAGATGCAAGTATATCTCATTTTGTCTATAATGGCAAAAGAAATTCTCGCATGTCTACAGTTGCAGTGGAGCAAGCTTTCAGCATGTGGGCAATACGCTGGACGAGAGAAGATCTACAGTTAGACCGGAGAATATGAAAGACCAATGCCCACTTAACACTTGGTCGAGAGCTGCAACAAGAACACAAGATAACCAAAATGATGAAAACGACATAGAAGACACCCGGGGCACTTCTGAAATAACAACTGGAGGCACAAGTGATTTGTTAGGATAAAAAAATAGATCGTGCCTAGCTGAATCAGCACGGAACAGAGCTGCACGTGATCTGAACGAATAAAAACATGAGCTGCAATAGCTCTGGTTCTTATGGTTTGTAGCAACGAGAAGTAGATCGGGTATGATAATAAATCATGTGGAAACAACCCGAACTACCCTCTAAAATTTGAAATCGGATGATTTGAAACATGCGATGCAAGTGTATGTATTCGAAAAGCTGTAAAATCAGTACTTATGATTTGTTTATGAAAGTTCAGAGCATCGCTCCTACGTCTCCCTTTCTTCCAAATCTGGAAGGCTCTACTAGAAAACTTTGATCTTACACTACGTGTACAGACCCACTCAGCTGGGACTTACCCACTACCCAAAGCTGAACTCCAAGACTCTGCTTTGTTCTACTCTGTTTTCACTTGTTTAATATGTTAGAGTAGATGCCCAACTAGCCAACTTGTGGCGTGTGGGTTTATAGACTCTTGTATATGACAGTCTTTATATATGATATTCGCATTTGTTTATGGCATTCTTTATCTTCATTATGTTTATATAATGTTAACAATTGTGTTGGATAAAGACCTAGAATGAACCATAGTGTATGTTAGATGTGATAGTGGGTATGACGGCTATTATGAAACACATCTAATAGTCACTGTGTATCTGAATTAGTTCCTAGTCGATTGGGCCGTCAAAATGAGGATAAGGCCGCCCGAGCTTGAGACTAGTATCTGCGATGCGAAGTACCATGTTTCATTGGTAGGGAACATTGTGATGTTCTGAGCATGCAGATAGATAGTGACCTGGTGATCCATTGAACTACCCTCGTTCGGACTTTCCAAGTGGTTACCATTTGTCGAGTGGATAAGTCCGAGGTCTTGGTTGTACTGATTAGTCCTCACGACTCGAAACGTCATTGAGACTCTACATGATAGGCGTCTCACTTTGACCCGTTTGCCGGCTCACTTGGGGTCATTAGGCGGCGGGGTTGGGTGAGACCCCGATGCATGTAGGAGTCGATGCTTCGTTGTCGAGGATTCACCGCTCGCTTACATGCGTGGTTATCCTATGCTATCTGAGGGGATAATAGTGTATAAATCTCTGGCCAGAGTACTAGAAGTGTTTTAGGTAAATGGGTTTACCTAGTTACACTCGCGATGTCACTATTCGATCTCCAAGATGTATGCATAGCTATCGGATCTTTAACGACTCTCGATTTACCAATGGTCGTTGATCTGATCGGGATATAGGGATTGAAAGGACCGTACTGTACGCTAACCACGACCAACTGGTTCTTGCAGGCACTATCAGTGATACCTAGGGGATCATGGCACGATGTTGCTAGGCGCTTTACCATGATCCGTTGGGCAAGTCCGAAATTGTGATTTCGGAGCCACAATGGTTGTGGGCCCACAGCTAGCTGTATCCCTGAACCATTGAGGTCACACAAGTAATGGATTCAAGATTCCCGCACGGAAACTGAGCTCAATATGTTGAGCATAGGAGGAGAAATTTTAGGGAGTGCGACTTCCTAAAAGTCAACAGGGGTCAAATTGCAATTTCCAAGAGTTGGAGGACTAAATTGCAATTTTGGGTTAAATGATCTGAAAAACTATTTTTCACATCATAATATTCAGTTTTGGAAACTGAGTCAATCGGTCCGATCTGATCGACGATCGGAGTTACGATGAAGCCGCGGTGATGGATATCGTCATTTGGACCCAGGCCCGTTGGGCCGGTCCAAGTCCACCACTAGTCTACTTATACTAGACTAGGGCTTCATTAAACATAACAACTAATACACACCCTAAACCCTAGAGCTCTCTCTCGGCCGCCCCCTCTCCTCCAAAGCCCCACGCCGCCGCCGGCCGCCGCCCAAACACCGCCGCCGCACGTTGATCGGACTTGTTCCGATCACCGTTTTGAGGAGTTTCCATCCGTGCTGATATCGTCATGACTTCTAGTGCAGGCTGACGAAGGAACCTTGCTTCTGGTTGTGGACCTGATTGACGATCTACAGCCGCTTACCGACAAGAGCCAGTTTCCCTGTGATTCTGGTTGGAGCCAGGCGCCTAGACGCCAGCAAGGTAACACCCCGAAATCATCCTATGAATGGTTTATAGTATTGATTTTATTGTATTTAACGTATCGCGGCGCTTATTTTTAAACTTCCTCTGCACCACCGGGATACGGGATCCGGTTCCGCCACCGTTATTCCAACATTGGTATCAGAACCAAGGCTCGGATCCTTCAATACATTGTTGTCTGAATTGCATCTAACTCTCGAATTTCAGATTGAACAAACAAAAAAAAATTTTGTTTTGGCCGCCGACCGCCGCCGTGTGCAGCGGTCCCTTCCCGCGCGCATGGGCGCGCGCGACATGCGCACTGGATGCGCATGGCTGACAAAAGTTGGCCGCCTCCCTCTCGCATGGAGGCCGACCAATTGCTGATGGATGCGCGATCTACTAGCCGACGCTGGCCGTCGTCCCGTGCGAAAGTTGCGCACCCGATGGCTGCTGGATGCGCGACGTTGCGCGTGGCCGTGCGTCGTGCATGGCGCGGCGATGTGCGGCTGCCGCGCGTGATTTGTTGGCGGCGGCGGCCGTCCGGCGAGTCTCCGATAGTGTTGCGACGGCTGATTTCTTCAGGTTATGTTCGGGCCTGTCCCGGGCAGCCCATGAGGTTTTCGGGCCGATATTCGATATCGGGCCGATTTTGGGCGATTTTAAAATTTTTGAGATTTTGGGCCCAAAATTGTTTTTGGCCCAATATGATGCATTAAATTGCAAAATCGATTTTGATTGTAAAATATGATTTTATAATTAAATATGATTTTGTTGATTAAAATTTGATTTTATCGACAAAATGCGATTTTATTATAAAATGCGATTTTATGATTAAAATATGATTTTACGATAAATAATTTGATTATTTACATTTATGCATGTTAATTATATTATCTGCATGATTGGGATGATCGAGAGCCGTGCCCAATGTGTTAGGTGTATGCGATAGGTTTTT